>OZ026628.1:979400-1003684 GCA_964020975.1 Hermodice carunculata
TCCAGATAGACGCACGATAAGCTAGAAAAGGCAACTTCAAAGTAGAGACAAGGCTTTCTCAGCCACTGCCGACAACATTTGACCTGTCGATCCATACTATTTTCTCAGAAGTTATAGAAGTGGACTATACTCGTGCTGTATACTTACAACGAATAATCAACAACTAAGGTCAGCATAACTGAAACAAAAACTGTCTGACCAGAACCTTTTTTTCATGGTGTTTATCCCTCAGACATACTGCCATATAAACAAAAACCGCCTGACCATAACCTATTTTCATGGTGTTTATCCCTCAGACATTCTGCCACATAAACAAAAACCGCCTGACCAGAACCTATTTTCATTGTGTTTATCCCTCAGACATTCTGCCATATAAACAAAAACCGCCCGATCGAAACCTATTTTCATGGTGTTTATCCCTCAGACATTCTGCCATATAAACTGAACCAACACCCGAGTCTGTTCGTTGTCAACACGGGCCCATTATTACAAGCCTAGCAAACATTGGATAATTATATTTGTCACCAGATATGGTCCAGTTGATTTCTTTGATTCTTTTGGACACATTCAAGCCTACTACAATAGGATTTTGCTAATTTCTAGAGACGAACAGAGAAAGAAAGGTCATAAGTTCAAGAAAGAGCTACCGTACTACAGGTACGCAACAGCCTTATGTGTGGACATCGTTGTCTCCATTATGCTATACATCGCTGTAAAGGGACACCTATGGACTAGATCACTTGCCATTTCGAAAGAAACGAAATAAATCATGACAAGATCGTATTCAATTTCATTAAATGTCGTTAAGACTGTAGAGGAAGAAAATAAAAGTTATGAAACTGTCATTTTTATCTTTCAATTATACTGACAACAAAAGGTCCGTTGGCGTATGTGTGAGTCTGTGTGGGTGTTTTGTGGGTCTGTTTGTGTCTTGTGTGGATCTGGGTGGATGTTGCGTGGGTCTTATGCCAGTCTGTGTTGGTTCTGCGTGGGTCTGTGTGGGTGTTTGTTTTGTGGATCTGTTTGTGTCCAATGTGAGTGATGCGTGGGTCTATGCTGGTCTTGTGTAAGTCTCTGTAGGTTTTGTGCGGGTTAGTGCTGGTATTATGAGGGTATGTGTCGGTGTTGTTTGGGCATGTGTCGGTGTTGCGTGGGTGTATCTGGGTCTGTATGGGTCTTGTGTTGTGTTGCACGGGTCAATGTGGGCTTTGTGTGGCGGCTGCGTGGGTCTGTGGGTGTTGTGTGGGTCGTGTGTAGGTCATATATGGCTTTTATGTGAGTCTGGAGGCTGGGCTTCACCCAAACCTTGCAAGTATTAGTTAGTAAACACTCAGAAGATCATAGTCAAGAAGAAGAGAAGAAGCAGTAAATGATGCTCTATTTGTGCAGAATCTCATTTATTTTATTTGTCGATCCACCTGAGAGATGTACAGGGCTGATCTACCTGAGAGATGTACAGGGCTGACCCACCTGAGAGATGTACAGGGCTGATCCACCTGAGAGATGTACAGGGCTGATCCACCTGAGAGATGTACAGGGCTGATCCACCTGAGAGATGTACAGGGCTGATCTACCTGAGAGATGTACAGGGCTGATCCACCTGAGAGATGTACAGGACTGATCCACCTGAGAGATGCACAGGGCTGATCCACCTGAGAGATGTACAGGGCTGATCCACCTGAGAGATGTACCGGGCTGATCCACCTGAGAGATGTACAGGGCTGATCCACCTGAGAGATGTACAGAGCTGATCCACCTGAGAGATGTACAGGGCTGATCCACCTGAGAGATGTACAGGGCTGATCCACCTGAGAGATGTACAGGGCTGATTCACCTGAGAGATGTACAGGGCTTGGATCGTGAGCAGCAACAAAAATGGTTGAAGCAACTGCACCCAGTTTTAGCCACTTAGGATAAACTTCAAGTCACTCTTTGGAGTCCAAAGGCCTCTCTTTGGTGGACACAGGTCACTCTCGTGATGGCCACATCCCATCTTAGGAAACTGCATAGCATTTCACTTTTAAACACCCCTTAACGATGATTGTGGCGGCCCCTACCGTTTAGGCAAGCATGTATACCTGAATCAACTTTTACCGAAAGCCAGCCAGACCATTGAACCTCCAACCGAGAGAATAATGATTTTTCATACATATTTGCAGCCCTCGTATAATGCAATGCAAGACAGTGTTCTAAAAAAAGAATTCATTCGAGGTATTCCTGCGTTCCCAGGAACAAGATAGCTTTCTGGACCTGAACACAAGAAACTTGATTGTATTTGACAACCCGATGAGGGATATAAACAAAGGTGCAAGAATGACAGAATTAGTCACCAAAGGAAGCCACCACCGTAATTTGAGTGGTAGATATAGTGCTAATGAAAAATTTCTAAGAGCCACCCACAGTCGCCATGCACTGAAATTGTCAGTGTTTCATTAGACAACGTGCGTATGGATTTGCAAACAATCTAGACCACGAATCATGCATGTTCCCAGACAAGCCAAAGTATATGATGGACATGTATAAAGAGCCATTTAAAAACCATACGGATTTCTGGTGATTGATCTGAAACGGACAACACCTGATCATGAGCACCTGAGTACAAACTCTACGTCTCAGACATTTCAGCCTGCAAAAATATCAGCAGTTCATTTGAAGTCCCTTATTTCCATATCTAATGTTTCAGCAAGTGATAACGATGTTGATGACATGAAACAATAGCCTCTGGCAAAGAATGACACGCTACTGTATATAAAATGTATACAAAGTTCTGACGACAAAACAAGTCAAAATACTCCACAATGGAAAACAGTTCTTAAAAGCATAGCTCATCGCAGTGATATTGATAAATCGCTCATTTGGCGCATATATGAGTGTATGAGTGATACCACGCTGTAAAATACTTGTGTGTCCACAGACAACAGTTGCTTTTGAGCTAATTGCATGTGATCATTGCGGGACTGTTGGAACTTATTTACCGCCAAATAGAATGGGCTGGTTGCTTACATGCAAACACTTTGAAACTATATGGAAAATAGATCCAAAAATAACGATTAAAATATTGGTGTGTTGCCCGACTTGTATGGAAACATGTCCTAGTAAAGTAAAAAAGACGAGAAAAGAAAAGTGGAACATGAAACCATCGCCAGCATCGATATGGAACTTACAGACTGACCAATTATAAGTAGCAGTGAAAAAAAACATGTAAGTAGCAGAATATCTCGTTATCCTGAAAGAGCAAGGGTTTTTATGTGCTGCTGAGTAGCGAAGACAGCATACTGCTATACCCTGGAAACCGTGGAAACGATTTGCCTGAAAAATTACCCCAGGTATTGAATTCATCCGGATATTGGGAAGTTGCTGTGAGTGATATTTATGTTGACGAAGCAGAAGGATATTTTCATGTTGACCAAGCAGAAGGACATATTCTTGTTGACCAAGCAGAAGGACATATTCATGTTGACCAAGCAGATGGACATATTCTTGTTGACCAAGCAGAGGGACATATTCATGTTGACCAAGCAGAAGGACATATTCATGTTGACTAAGCAGAGGGACATATTCATGTTGACCAAGCAGAGGGACATATTCTTGTTGACCAAGCAGAAGGACATATTCATGTTGACCAAGCAGAAGGACATATTCATGTTGACCAAAGCAGAAGGTCATATTCATGTTGACCAACCGGAAGGACATATTCATGTTAACCAATCAGAAGGACAAACAAGTCAGCGGTTGCTGCTGTGTTGGGACATTCAAGAGCAGAGTGTAAGACAAATATTACGAAGAATATCATTATCGGTTAAACAGTTCACTCGTGTTGTGCATAATCCCATTCGGCAAATACATATTTTCATATTAAACACTAAGGGTCACCCTTCATATATTTGTTATTGTGACGTTACATTACATTTTCAGGCTTCTTCGTTATGAAAACAAAAAGCTATATACCAAAGTCTGGATTCTTCAATCAACCATGTTGACTTTTTCGTCAACCAAAGGAGTCCTTGTGTGTCTGTGTATCCTATCAAGTAGTTTTAAATTAACAATATATTTTAGATGCCTTAAAAAAAGCGAATTTCCAAATAACTGAACAAAAATACATGGTAACACGTTGATAGGACACAATAACGTATCCTTGCAACGTATTTTGCAATCAAATGAATCACAGGCAAAATACCCAGCCTGTTACAGGCACATGGATGACTGACGACTGAATAATAACCAGCTGAACCCGTTAATACCTCCTCATTCTGATTATGAATCACTAATTTGTGGTCATTAAAGTACCAGAAAAGCCTTGGTATGAAAAAGTCCATAAGAATAATAAACTGCAGTCAGTGTAATGCACATACTGAGCTGAATTTTTTAATATTTAGATTTACTGAACCGAGTTTTAAAACGTAAAAGTTATTGAAGATGAAAGATCTATTTATACATCAACAATTGAAATTCAACTTTTAGTTCATGAATATTCATTTACCTGAACATTTAATTTCCATCATAAATAACATTCGTACTCAATGTAAAATGATTTGGCTTTATTGTAAAAAAAGGTTTACACGTACATAAATACATATAATTCTACTTGTTTTATCTCGAACTATTTTTGTTCCATTCCATAGATTTCAGTCCTCAATGACAGCTTCCAAAAACTACAGCTAATTTTTGAAATTTCCTATTTTGATATTATAATCATTGTCATTAAGGCATCAATCATTGAAAGAATGAAGCAAGAAGACACTTATTATAACTGTGGTAGCAAGGTAAGTAAAATTACCTTGCTATTTAGTCAAATATTTTGTATTGAATTATACATATGGTATTATATACGTACGTGGCCCTTAAATAGCGACTGTAATAACCATAATAAGAGTCTTTCTTTTGTATATGGCTACACATTCGGCCATGGGTTCTGTACAGACTTCCCAATATCTTATTACTGTATAACATTGTATTTATTTATTACTGTATAATATGCATTTTATCATCACTGTATAATGTTGTATTTCATTATTACTGTATAGCATTGTATTTATTTATTACTGTATGATATGTATTTTATCATCACTGTATAATGTTGTATTTCATTATTACTGTATAGCATTGTATTAATTTATTACTGTATAATATGTATTTTATCATCACTGTATAATGTTGTATTTCATTATTACTGTATAGCATTGTATTAATTTATTACTGTATAATATGTATTTTATCATCACTGTATAATGTTGTATTTCATTATTACTGTATAGCATTGTATTTATTTATTACTGTATAATATGTATTTTATCATCACTGTATAATTTATTTCATTATTACTGTATAGCATTGTATTTATTTATTACTGTATAATATGTATTTTATCATCCCTGTATAATGTTGTATTTCATTATTACTGTATAGCATTGTATTTATTTATTACTGTATAATATGTATTTTATCATCACTGTATGATGTTGTATTTCATTATTACTGTATAACATTGTATTTACTTATTACTGTATAATATGTATTTTATCATCATTGTATAATGTTGTATTTCATTATTACTGTATAGCAGTGTTTTTATTTATTACTGTATAATATGTATTTTATCATCACTGTATAATGTTGTATTTTATTATTACTGTATAGCATTGTATTTCATTATTACTGTACAGCATTGTATTTTGAACAGCAAAATGAACGACACGTGAGCCTGAGTCTTGTTCTGAGTCTTTTATTTCATGGCAGCTGATCCAAGCAAGTCACTTATACTAGGTTTACCTAATGATAGCCGACTGATCTTTAACAAGTCACTTATACTAGGTCTACCTAATGATAACTGACTGATCTTTTACAAGTCATTTAAACTAGGTTTACCTAATGATAGCCGACTGATCTTTAACAAGTCACTTATACTAGGATTACCTAAGGATAATTGACTGATCTTTACAAGTCACTTATACTAAGTTACCTATTGATAACTGACTGATCTTTAACAAGTCACTTATACTAGGTTTACCTAATGATAACTGACTGATCTTTTACAAGTCCCTTATACTAGGTTTACGTAATGATAGCCGACTGATCTTTAACAAGTCACTTATACTAGGTTTGCCTAATGATAGCCGACTGATCTTTAACAAGTCACTTCTACTAGGTTTTCCTAATGATAGCCGACTGATCTTTAACAAGTCACTTCTACTAGGTTTAACTAATGATAGCCGAATGATCTTTAACAAGTCACTAATACTAGGTTTACCTAATGATAACTGACTGATCTTTAACAAGTCACTTATACTAGGTTTACCTAATGATAACTGACTGATCTTTTAGAAGTCACTTATACTAGGTTTACCTAATGATAGCCGACTGATCTTTAACAAGTCACTTATACCAGGTTTACCTAATGATAACCGACTGATCTTTAACAAGTCACTGATACTAGGTTTACCTGATGATAACTGACTGATCTTTCCCAAGTCACTTATACTAGGTTTACCTAATGATAACTGACTGACTTTCACAAGTCACTTATACTAGGTTTACCAAATGATAACTGACTGATCTTTAACAAGTCACTTATACTAGGTTTTCCTAATGATAGCCGACTGATCTTTTACAAGTCACTTATACTAGGTTTGCCTAATGATAACAGACTGATCTTTAACAAGTCACTTACACTAGGTTTGCCTTATGATAAGTGACTGATCTTTTACAAGTCACTTATACAGTTTTTACTTAATGTTAGCCAGCTGAACTTAAACAACTCATCTGTGGTATACTAGTTTTACTTAATGATAGCTGACTGAGATTAAACTAGTCGTCTATACTAGTTTAACTAAATGATAGATAACTGAGCTTTAACAAACCGTCTTTGCAATTTTTGCTTAGTGATAGCCAGCTCAGCTTAAACCTGCCATCTACAACAGTTTTGCTTAATGATAACTGACTGAGATTAAACGATTCGCCCTTATTAGTTTAACTTAATGATAGCCAACCGAGCTTAAACAAGTCGTTTATACTAGTTTTACTGAATGTTAGCTAACTGAGCTAAAACAAGTCGTCTATACTAGTGTTACTGAATGTTAGCAAACTGAGCTTAAAAAAACTTTTATACTTGTGTTGCTTAATGACAGGTGTCCTTAAACGAATCGTCTATACTAGTTTTAATGAAAGTTAGCAAACTGAGCTTAAACAATGCATGTATACTATTTTTTACTTAATGATAGCTAGCTGATCCAAACAAGTTATATCTATGCTAGATTCCCTTAATGAAAGTATCTGCTGAGCTAAAAACAAGTTATTTACACTAACCATTTATCAATTGAAAAATAGCCAGATGAGCTAAAACGAAGGAAAACTCCACTTGCTTTAGTTAATGATCGCCAGATGAGCTAAAAACACAAGTCATCTGTCAGTTTTACTTAGCGATTGTCAACTGAGCCAAAAAAGAAAAGAAAAGAAAAAAAAGATAAATAAAACAAGAAAAAACCCAAACATATCACCTATGCTTGTTTCACTTACAGATAGCCAGCTCATCTAAACACGAGTCATTTATATCGGTTTTATTTAACGATAGTCACCTGAGCTACAAACAAAGAAATCTTTAATAATAATTTTGATTATAGATAGCCAGCTTATATAAACCAAAGTCATCTATGTAAGTTCAGCTCAACAATATTCACCTAAGCTAACAAAAACGAAACAAATAATTTGTTGTAGTTTCATTTACAGGTAGCCAGCTTATCTAAACAGGAGTTATCTACATCAGTTTAACTTAACGATTGTCAGCTGGGCTAAAAACAAACAATTCAGTTATACTAGTTTCACCTTCAGATAGCCATCTTATGTAAACACAAGCCATCTTATGTAAACACAAGCTATCTTATGTAAACACAAGCCATCTTATGTAAACACAAGCTATCTTATGTAAACACAAGCTATCTGTGCTTATTGTACACCCAGGTACAGAGAGTTAAAGCCATAAAGAAGGATTGTGTACCAATGTAGAAAATAAAAATAGTGGAACATGTGTCGAAATGAAAAATGCCGTCAGCAACATATTGCCACAGCAGATTTCCCAGAGAAGAGGATGGGAAAGGGGTTTCCCGTTCTGGCGTACTGGGGCTTTTTATTCACCGTACTGGCGTACTGAAAGCCCTCTTATTTTACGTACTTCGTACCATCCAGAATTTTGAACGATTTTTATTTTCCGTACTACGTACTCTAGAAAAATAATTACCTGTACCAGCGTACTGACCCCCCCCCCCTTACCCCCCTTCAGAGAAGGTGTTAGTGAATGTAGCATTGAGTCAAGACAGATTAGGTGCCGTCTTATGCTGCATTGTATTGCGGCTGAATGCACAGCTGATGCCACACACTTGTGTTCTGAAAATGAGTGTGGACATGACGCCTTGCCAACATGCTCCCTAACAGTGTTTAAAGCCTGAAAACGCTACTGTGGATGGGGGGGGGGGGGGGGATCATTGGTACGCTAGTACAAATGATAATGTTGCCCTGGTAATAGATGCGGAAAGTAACAAAATGGTCAAATAATAGTTTGTAGTAAGCACGGGAATTAAAAAGGGATTCTAGTATGCAAGTAGGCCTACAGCAAATAAAAATTCCCAGTACGCTAATACGAAAAAAACCCTTAACCGCCGCCCCTTCTAGTATTGGTGTTCAGGACAAAGGTAGACAGCAGTTGGCATTAAGCGAGTCCTTGTTGTTCTCTTGAGTGGCCATAGGATCAGGCAAACTCATAAATAGATATTGCATTGAAGCAAGCGAGCAGTGGATTGCATGTGATCCCTACACCTAGTTGTGTCAACACTGGGTCGCCCCAACTGTCCGTAGATTTCAAGTCAGATATCTTGTGATTCCTGCATGCACTTGCATTTTTCCTGTTGTGATGAAATGTAATCCTATAGTTTAGCACTTGTTTTTTTTTCCTGTTGTGATGAAATGTAATCCTAAAGTTTAGCACTGGTGTTTTCCTGTTGTGATGAAATGTAATCCTATAGTTTAGTGTATATATCTTTAGAAGAGAGAACGAAACACAAAAAACACATTGTGCACATGAATACGCATCGTGCACATGAATACACATTGTATATATGAATACACATTGTGCATACACATTGTGCATGTGAATACACATTGTGCACGTGAATACACATTGTGCACGTGAATACACATTGTGCATGTGAATACACATTGTGCATGTGAATACACATTGTGCATGTGAATACACATTGTGCATGTGAGTACACACTGTGCATGTGAATACACATTGTGCATGTGAATACACATTGTGCATGTGAATACACATTGAGCATGTGAATACACATTGTGCATGTGAATACACATTGTGCATGTGAATACACATTGTGCATGTGAATACACATTGTGCATATGCATTTACGTATTGCAGACGTCTTCGTATAAAAAAATCGCTTGCAGATAATGAAGATGCCGTGTAAACTACAATGATAGTCACTGGTGTTGAGGATCGTGACGACAACGATGATGAAGGTGGTGATGATCATCATCGTCGTCGTCATCATTATCACATGATCAGTGCGCCAAATTTAAAAATTCGCTCTGGACAGCGGTTACAAGCGGCAGTTGCGAGAGTCCTTTCAAAATGGTCTACTTTACAAATTAGCGAAAAATGGTATTAGTGGTTATATGTTTAGAGTAATTCAAGATATGTACTATGATTCAAGTTTACAAATAAAATTGTCTAACGGTTTGTCGGACAATATAATGAACCAGAGAGGGGTAAAACAAGGATGTGTGATCAGCCTTACTTTATTCAACATCTTTATCAATGATTTACCAACCCAATTTAATGAATCGTGTGATCCAGTATTTTTAAACGAGAAAATATTCAATTGTCTTCTTTATGCTGAAGATTTGATACTGATATCTGAAACCGAATCAGGATTACAAAATTGTCTAAATATTTTGAGTGATTATTGCAAAAATTGGAAAATGAATAAAAAGACTAAAGTCATGATTTTTAACAAAACGGGCAAATTAATTAATAGAAATTTCTTTTTTGATGGTATGAAACTAGACATTGTCAAGACTTATCTTAATCTTGGAATTCAAATGTCTTTAACTGGTTCCTTTGATGGTGCAATAAAATTATTATGTGATAAAGCAAATAAAGCTTTGGCAAGAATAAAGAGGATATTTTTACTACGAGATACGAATATAAAACTATACTTATCTCTATACGAAAAAGTTATACCACCAATTTTACTATATGCGTCCGATATATGGGGCGCTTATACTGTAATTCCGTCGAAAATCCTTGTACAAGATAATATTTCTGGTTATTTTAAAATTGATCTCGAAAAATTTTATACAAAGTTTCTTAAATATTGTCTCGGAGTACATAGTAAAGCATGCAATATTGCAGTATTCGGAGAACTAGGAAAGACCCCTTTGTCACGCAGAATATTATCTTCTGTCTGTAAAAACTGGTCTAGAATCGTCAATATGGAGCAAAATTCATAATTATTTAACGCATACAAATGTAATGTTGACTTATCTCAAGCAAGTCAATCAACCTGGTTAAATTCTGTTAAAGATACATTTAATTTGCTCGGACTGCAGGAACTTTGGGATAACCAAGATGATTTTTTTCACGAATTTCCTACTAATCTTTTCCGTAATAAAACAGAAAACAAATTTCGAAATCAGTGGAAAAATGAAATGTTGAATCAAAATTACGAATCTAAATTGAGAACGTATACATCTTTATAAGACAGAACTTAAATTTGAACATTATTTAGATGTTGTAAAAAATTTCGAAACAAGGAGTAATATAACTAAATTACGCATTAGTGCGCATAATTTACATGTCGAAACAGGAAGACATAAGCGTCCTACCAAAGTCCCTGTTAGCCACAGAGTTTGTGACATTTGCCAAGAACTTAATAATGAATTTCATTTTGTTATGACATGCACTAAATTTCAAAATCCAAGGGAAAATCTGCTTAAGAGTATACGCGAAATATTTTGTAATTCGGATGCTAATGGTGTTCAGAGTATGTTTAAATTTATTTTGGTACTGCATGACACAGAACTTGTATACCTATTTGAAAATTTCATGGACAAAGCCATTGCCCTAAGAGAGAAACCACTGTAATCATGTAACACCGTGCTAATTTGATGACTGCATTCTATTTTCATTTCAGGTGATTACTGACTTCTGTAAATCTTTTGTATTTATTGTACTGTGCTGTGCTGTACGTGTCTGTACTGTTTTTGTTACATTTTTCTTTTGATTGTGTGCATATTTTAATTTGATTTTCTTCCTTTTTTTTCATACTCTACATGTGTACATGTTGTATATTTGACATATTGCTGTATTTTATGTAACAGCGCAGTCAATAAAGATTCATTCATTCATTCATTCATTCATTCAAAATGTCCCATCATGCCTTGCAAATTGTTGACTGTTGGCTCAAGGTGCGACTTTAATATGCATAGAGGGCCAAGTACCTTGCTAGTGCAGATGGAGCACTATTTTCTTTTTGTTTCAGTAAGTGCGAGTAATTGTTGTAACATCATGCCCACTGCACCATTTATAAGTAGGTTCATACAATTCCTAACTAAACAAGTCTTCATGGTGAAATCACATAATAAAGGCAGTGTTGGTAAGCTTGATTGATCGCAGTATCAGATGACTTCGTATTTTAACACGTAATGCATTTCAGCTCAGTAATTATTTCCCCGATTCTGGATATTGCTAAACCTTTCTCAATGAAATCTAAACAGATGTATGTTCGCGTGATGTTAGTGGTAAATGCCATGTACTCCCAATCCCTTGCGGACGTCAGTGTGAAAATATGGATTTTAGGTTCGCATTCTCAGCATGTGTCCCGCGCTACAAACTGTACGGCACCGCGCTATGAGCTGTCCGCCACCGTCAGCCCACCTGACCAAGCTGCTTGAAAAGCCTATGTTTCGTAGATGATATATTCAAATAGTTATGGAGGCAGTCAAAAAAAAAAAAAAAAAAAAAAAAAAACCCTCTGCGGGCTTATGTTGGCAATATTGAGAGACATCTTAATTGACAGCAAACCTATCTATAAATTGAAGTGATCATGTTTTATTGCCCTGTGAACGGTGATTTCTTGTCTTGTGAAAGTCGTCAAATCCCAGTACGCATGATTAAGGAGAACCGAGTGCACACACTGCCTGACCGACACGGGCGCCAAATATAAGACTTCTCTCAATACATTGATATAAAAGTCTTGATGTAACGCCGCCTGACATATCAACATCTGTATAACGGAAAATGAAGACAAGAATAATCTTGATATACTCCTCTCTATATATTGCCTGTAATAAGGCTTAACCACGCTGAACATAGGATCAGCCACATCTTTCTTAGTTCCGATTTCTTCTGGCTGCATGTTTGTTCCCGCAAAATCCCTACCCGGCAAAACTATCATAAAAAGAATTAAATGTACATAGGAAATTGTTTCATTCAAAAATACATTAAAATCTTCACGTCTTTTTCTTCCGTTCACATTTAATGTGTTAAGTATATGGGCTTCCCATAGTGGTCTACCAGGTGTTTGCTTATAATGGAAATGTGACTTGCCCACCATCGCTGGGAATTATAAATATGTCATGTGCATTGATGCTCTTGGAGAGGGGAAGTAGACACACCTGCACTTGATTTTAGGTGATTATATCTGCTTTCAACATTCAACGGCATCACTAACAATGAGGCGAAGGTAAAATCAGAACAAGATAGCGACAGGACAGGCACAGTAGAGCAAAATACTGGCAGGTTTCTCGCTACAAACTACACTGTTATGTATCCAGTTCCCGCTAGATGACGCAGGAACATGTGAACGAAAAAGTGTGTGACGCGGCGCGATAAAAACATGTACATTAATTTAAAGTAAGATACTCATCAGGTCTATTCATTACCCTGATTTGTATGAGACAAATGAAATAAATTAGTATGCATGAACTTAAGAAGACCTGATGTAAAGGAGGCTGACATATGGACCATATTAATATATCACATGACATTTCATACATATTCGACCAGCAAGGAGAGCAAAGGTAAATACAGCAAAATTCAGAGATTCAAGAATTACCAAACCATCAACATTAATCTTCAAATACCAGTCCAAAGAAATAAATTTGACTTCGGACTTTAGACAGGCAGTCCCCCATAAAAGACAACTGGTGGTTTTAGGCCGGTCTTCTCGAACTTTGAAATATTATCCATTAACTACAGACATCATTCTTTTTGCAAACTGTATAGGCTTCAATACTTAGAACCAAAGCTTTATCAAGAAGGGAGCATTGACAAAGGAACTATGTGAGGGAGCCAGTAGATTTCATGCATTGGCCTGTTACTCTTTCAAAATTCTTTCACATTTTTCTGCAGATTTCTCAGAAACGTATCATATATATATATATATATATATATATATATATATATATATATATATATATATATATATATATATGTATATATATATATATGATACGTTTCGTACTCGAGGCACATCTTCAATACATCACTTCACAGTAAATTCTAATATCTCCAACGGCGAATATGAAAAGAGAAAAAAATAAATGAATTAGCGGAATGTAGGGAGTTAATTGGTAGATATAACTTCAATAGCAAGATTGACCTCTTCAAGATCCAAAACTCCCGTTAGCCGCTAGTCCCTGATGTCACATAGCTCTTCCACAACAAGGGCATTGTCTATTAAAGTGCCCTCACCCGGATAACACAGAAAGGTCTCTCTTGGAAGGTGTATACACTCGACTGCCATCAATGCATCTCCTGCAATATTATATTTATGGAGAATGTCAATCAATGGAGAACGAGTACCTTCAAGTAATAATTTTCAGCACATTTTAACTAAAGCATTTGCATTATGAATGATTTGATGAACATGTCTTATGAAACGCATATACATCTGAATCTCAATTGGTAGATCTCCACATATAAAAGGGAGTCGATTACAATGTGTCTGTTTAGGCAGTTTTCAAATAAATCGTACAGTCTTTTGCCACGCCACAAAAATAAATTTGTTGAACACCTTTTGAAGAATAATCCCATGATTGAGAGCCATAAAGAGACATGGAGAATGAACGAAAAATCTATGTCGTGTCGAGGCAAACGCTTTCCCAAACTGAGCCATCAACAAATTAACCTGCGTGTTGAAGTTCTGAATACTCCTCTCCAGTGATACTGGTGGAGTTAGGACCAATAAGATTCCCAAGGTGAATGAAAGAACTCACTTTCTCAATCGGTTCACATACAGATAAATATTTTGATCTACGTTGCACTTCATATATGACATCCATTTAGTTTTCTTTACGTTGAAAATAACATTGTATTCTTTAAGTAATTTCTTCAAAGTGACCATTGTAGGAGATAACAGGACTACATCATCTACATATACAAGGGCACAGGGCACCCATACATGCACAGCCAGCATGACATCCAAAGCCGGACTTCTTAACCCTTTCCTCCCTCAAACCGGAAGAAACCGTCTGGTGGTCAAATGTCGTCTGTTTCAGTGATTTCAACCAATTTCAACAGTTATGAAAAACAATTTGACTGAGAAATGTACATGAGACTTATCAAGATCACATGCCCCAGGTCAACACCTTTCCTTGGCATGGGTTGGGCACAACCCAAGGAAAGCTGTTGACTCAGTCTTAATTCAAGGGGAAAAGGTTAAACAACATTTGCAATTCATCAATATATATCCCAAATAAAATGGGCAAGAGAACTTCTTATTTAACCCCATTACTACATGAAAAGGACTCTGTTGGTGTCTTATTCCAGACAATGCTTACCTTCTGATTTTTATACATATACATATAAAAGGCTCCGAAACATGTTGAGTAGTTACCCGCTGAAGACCCTTTTATTTATTTGGGCTGATACAGCCTATGTCAAAATTTTACAGAGGAACGTGTCCAATGTGGACAATAGTATTTCTATTTATCCCGTACTTAGGGCCATATTACTTTAAAAATAGACTTAATACAGACTACGTAGTCTGACTGACCATACTACGTGGTTATGCACCAGACTACGGTGTGTTGCACTACTTTCTTTCCATTCTTGTGTTCATTCCCTTATATGGCATGGATCTGACCATACTACGTGGCTATGCACCAGACTACGTTGACTGTTCACTTTGTTTATGAACTTAATGTATTCATACACCAGAAGCAAAATAAAATGAGGTCGTGTATATCTACATTGGGAAGCTTGTGTCTGTTATCTTTTATTTAATTATTAATAGTAGTTTTTTAAAATTTACAATGAAAAATGAAAATTGATAGTACTTAGATACGGGATAAAAAGAAAACTAGGCTCGTCCGGAGTCTGCTACACCAGACTACCTTCATGACATCCGCATCACACGCGCCCTTCGGGCTTGTGTGATGCGGATGTCTACTCAGGTAGTCTGGTGTAGCAAACTCCGGACTCACCTAGTTTTCTCATTGTATTTAAGTTAGACAGGGACAGGCTTTTGGAAAGTAAAGAGTTCGGACTGCGGAATAGGGTAATGACTATTAGGAAATGGTTTTGGACAAAAAGACACAAATACAATATTCAAAATTAAACGAATGATAATTGGAGACACTCCTCTCTTTAACAATAATCTGAATAATTTGACATATTCAACTCTGTCAAATGCCTTAGTAGCATCAAGAAAGATGAAATTAACATTGGTATCATGTGAGATATAATAATTGACACATTCGTCTAGGACACCAGTGCACAGATTTGTAGAAAGATCAAGACCCAAATTGAAGGTCTGAAGTGCAAAATTTTTCAGTATTTTTCATAAGGATTACCCAATCAAAAATTATCCAATGGTACTGCTTGGGACTATACCAGGAAAATGATCTGAATTCCTTGCGGTAGCACGACGATCTTTAGGAATGGGATGCAGCATTATTTGAGTCAACTCTGTTGGGGTCACTCCATAAACTGACATTGAACAGAAAAGAAACGATAAGTAGACATTGAGAGAGGGTGGACCTCCAATGATATAATCCGAGTAATGGAAGGTACTAATTCAGATAGTTTCAGGGATGTGTTTCTGGACTTGGTGACAGGTTTTGTATTAATTCTACCACCAACTTTATACACAGGACAGGAATAAACACACAGACACAGAAAGGGGACCTGCTGTATATGGACGCAAGATAGAAATAGACACACAAAAACAGAAAGGAGACATATTGTATAAAGACACAAGCCAAGAATAAACACCCAAACACAAAAAGACGACTTATTGTATATAGACACAAGACAATTATAAGCACACAAACACAGGAAGAGGACATATTGGATGTAGACAAAAGACAATAATAAACACACAAACACAGGAAGAGGAAATATTGTATATAGACGCAAAACAATAATAAACACACAAACACAGGAATAGGACATATTGTATATAGACACAAGACAATAATAAACACAAACACAGGAAGAGGACATATTGTATGAAGAAACAAGACAATAATAAACACACAAACACAGGAAGAGGACCTATTCTATATAGACACAAGACAATAATAAACACAAACACAGGAAGAGGACCTATTTTATATAGACACAAGACAATAATAAACACAAACACAGGAAGAAGACATATTTTATATAGACACAAGGCAGGAATAATCACACAAACAAAGAAAAGGGACCTAATGTATATAGACACAAGATAGGAAGAGACACACAAAAACAGAAAGGGCACCTATTTTATATAGACACAAGACAAGAAACAATACACAAACACAGATTGGGGGACCTATTGTATGTAAATACAAGACAAGAATAACTTCACAAACAAAGACACGGGACAAACTATATATACGCACAAGACAAATACAGAAAAGGGACCTATTGTATATAGACACAACACAAAAAAGTATACACAAACAAATAAAGTGGACCCACAGTATAGAGACAGAAGACAAAAATGTATACACAAACAGATAAAGTGGACCTACAGTATAGAGACAGAAGACAAAAATGTATACACAAACATATAAAGTGGAATTACATTATAGATACAGAAGACAAAAATGTATACACAAACATATAAAGTGGACATACAGTATGGAGACAGAAGACAAAAATGTATACACAAACATATAAAGTGGACTTACAGTAAAGAGACAGAAGACAAAAATGTATACACAAACATATAAAGTGGACCTACAGTATGGAGACAGAAGACAAAAAAGTATACACCAACATATACAGTGGACCTACAGTATAGAGACAGAAGACAAAAAAGTATACACCAACATATAAAGTGGACTTACAGTATAGAGACAGAAGACAAAAATGTACACACAAACATATAAAGTGGACTTACAGTATAGAGACAGAAGACAAAAATGTATGCACAAACATATAAAGTGGACCTACAGTATAGAGACAAAAGAAAAAAATGTATACACAAACATATAAAGTGGACCTACAGTATAGAGACAGAAGACAAAAAAGTATACACCAACATATGAAGTGGACTTACAGTATAGAGACAGAAGACAAAAATGTATACACAAACATATAAAGTGGACTTACAGTAAAGAGACAGAAGACAAAAATGTATACACAAACATATAAAGTGGACCTACAGTATAGAGACAAAAGAAAAAAATGTATACACAAACATATAAAGCGGACCTACAGTATGGAGACAGAAGACAAAAATGTATACACAAAAATATAAAGTGGACCTACAGTATAGAGACAAAAGAAAAAAATGTATACACAAACATATAAAGCGGACCTACAGTATGGAGACAGAAGACAAAAAAGTATACACCAACATATACAGTGGACCTACAGTATAGAGACAGAAGACAAAAATGTATACACAAACATATAAAGCGGACCTACAGTATAGAGACAAAAGACAAAAAAGTATACACAAAGAAGGGGGACATACTGTATTTAGGTACAAATCATGAATAAATGCACAAATAAAGACAGGGGACCTTTTGTAGATAGACACAAGAAAAGAAAAAACACACAAAAACAGAAAGCGCACCGATTGTAAATAGTCACAAAACAGGAATAAGCTCACACAAATACAGAAAGGGGACCTATTGTATATAGAATAAACACAAAAATACAGAAAGGGGACCTATTGTATATAGAATAAACACAAAAATACAGAAAGGGGACTTATTGTATATAGAATAAACACAAAAATACAGAAAGGGGACCTATTGTACATAGAATAAACACAAAAAATACAGAAAGGGGACCTATTGTATATAGAATGAACACAAAAATACAGAAAGGGGACCTATTGTATATAGAATAAACACAAAAATACAGAAAGGGGACCTATTGTATATAGAATAAACACAAAAATACAGAAAGGTGACCTATTGTATATAGAATAAACACAAAAATACAGAAAGGGGACCTATTGTATATAGAATAAACACAAAAATACAGAAAGGGGACCTATTGTATAAAGAATAAACACAAAAATACAGAAAGGGGACCTACTGTATATAGAATAAACACAAAAATACAGAAAGGGGACCTATTGTATATAGAATAAACACAAAAATACAGAAAGGGGACCTATTGTATATAGAATAAACACAAAAATACAGAAAGGGGACCTATTGTATATAGAATAAACACAAAAATACAGAAAGGGGACCTATTGTATATAGAATAAACACAAAAATACAGAAAGGGGACCTACTGTATATAGAATAAACACAAAAATACAGAAAGGGGACCTATTGTATATAGAATAAACACAAAAATACAGAAAGGGGACCTATTGTATATAGAATAAACACAAAAATACAGAAAGGGGACCTATTGTATATAGAATAAACACAAAAATACAGAAAGGGGACCTATTGTATGTAGACACAAGACAAGAAAAACTACACAAATACAGAAAGGAGACGCATTGTACATGGACACAAAAGATGAATTAGACACAATAAGGCGACATATTTTCAGGTACATAAGACAATTATGAATAAAATGAATTTGTATCGATTCCCCAATAAGCGACCGGGCATGGATCGTAAATAGTCACAAAACAGGAATAAGCTCCCACAAATACAAATACACTGGGACCTATTGTATATAGACTCAAGGCAATAATAAACATTCAAAATCAAAAAGGGGTCCTATTATATATGGACACAAAACAAGAATAAATGCACATTTACGGAAAAGGGGCCAATTGTATAGACACACAAGACAAAAATAAGCGAGCAAACACAGAAAGGGGACCTATTGTATATAGACACATGACAAGAATAAATACACGAAGAGAAAAAGGCGACATTTTCATATGGACACAAGACAAGAATAAACACACAAACACAGAAAGGACACCTATTGCTTATAGACACACGACAAGAATAAACACAAAAATACAGAAAGGGCACCTAATGTACATAGACACAAGACAAGAATAAATACACAAACACAGAAAGGACACCAATTGTTTTTAGACACAAGACAAATAAGAACACAATTACAGAAAGGGGACCTATTTTTTCCAAACACAAGACAAGAATAAATTCACGAGGAGAGAAAAGGGACGTATTTTATATGGACACAAGACAATACTGAATTGTCAGTTTAACACGCATATAATGAAAAGTGTTGGAGTCAATTCTAAAAGATGACATAATGGAATACATGTATTGAAATAAAGTATCCTGCTTCTGGCAACATCCCTTCTCACCAGGCGGATATACCGCTACTCAAAGTATTAATGATTGCTCTAATATATAGGAAAAAAGCTACTTTCTGAAAAAAGTTGACAACGTTCCATATAAAACGCTACTTTATAAAGCGGAAACATGTGGCTATAACGAAAAAACACAAAAATGGTTGGAATTTTTTCTTACTGGACGTCCTTTGAAATTAATAATAAATAAGCATTCGTCGACAGGAATGCAAGTAAAAAGTGGAGTTCCTCTGGGTAGTGCCCTTGGACCTGTATTGTTTATAATGTACATTAAGGACTTGGCGGTAATTACTGACCCAACGACAAAGGTGTATTGTATTTGCAGATGACACTGAAATCTACAGACAAATCAAATCTGATGATATGAAACAGCTTCAGAATGCTATAATGGCATTACAACTGTGCAGTGACAAATGGCTTCTAGTTTTCACTCTCAAAAGCAGTGTTTGTAATGAGGGGAGGCAAATCAGACTGGCCCTCGGGATATTACAAACTGGGATATAATTTGAGAGAAACATTGCCAGAGAAAGTCATTGGTTTCACTTGAAAAAAAAACACACATGAGAAAGATATGGAGGAAAAGATAAACATAGTTAACAACTATAAGGATTATACAAAAATCTTTTGAATTTTGGATGCGGCTATATTTAAACGCCTCTTTCATTAACTCGCGAGAACAGTGCTGGAATATGCTAGCCACATATGGTGTCCTCATCAAAAGAAGCATCGTATGTCTTTAATATATCCACCAAGGACAACAACCCTTTTGCCATGATTGAATGAAATATCTTATCCTGAAAGACTACGGAAACTGAATATGCCTACGGAGTCGTACAGACGAGCAGACATGATAAAGATTCATAAGATGTTATACCGCAAAGGAGGTTATGACAGAAACTAGCTCAGGGGTAACTGAAAAAACACCAACATAACCATAGAATGACATTCCTACAGCTGAGAAAACCAAAGGGCTCCCTATGACATAAATCTCATACAGCTTTTTGTCAATAGTGTTTTCAATTTCGAACAATTTACCTGAGAAGGTCACTTAAACTGCTTCATTGAATCCATTAAAATAGAGTGTATAGACACTGGGATCGCCAACCAAAATGTGATAATACTGACAATTTGATTACACATCGGAAGCCGGAACTCTGAACTGAACTTTAAATACGAAAATCAAACACACGAGTTTATCACTGTCAATTCAGTTCTTTCTGTAATTCATATGGTTGAATACTAAGTTTGAGATCAAAACATGTTGTAGCGCCTGTTTGGCTCATACCTTTTTTTTTGAAGATATTTTGAATAGGACTTCATAGTTTTATTGATTTCCAATTTTCACACGGTAAATTTGGATAGTGACCCAGATGGCCTCGGGGAGTTGGCGTAAATTCCTCGGCAACATTATTGGAAACTTACTCAATGCATTTTCAACCAAAGTAAATCAAACAGTCACCATATTATGACACAGAAAAACTGGTTGCACACGTGGAACGAAAGCAAAACTATTTACTTTTATCAGTCTAAATTGTGAATCATCAAATGCTAAATTTGAGAAGATGAAAATATTTCTCAAAAATGTACCCATTCTTGTACGTTTACCGACTGACCTTTGGCTACACAAAACGTAATGTAAAAATGCCGACCTAACCTGTTCATCGTAACATTGTACTTCAGTCACACAGGCACAACTCTGCTCTGCTCTAGGGGGCTGGTTATATACATTAACAATTGTTACAGTTTCAGAGCAGTGTAACTGTATCAAAATTGTTACAGTTGCAGAGAAGTGTAACTTTATCAAAACTGCTACGTTTACAGAGCAGTGTAACTGTATCAAAACTGCTACGTTTACAGAGCAGTGTAACTGTATCACAATTGTTACAGTTGCAGAGCAGTGTAACTGTATCAAAATTGTTACGTTTACAGAGCAGTGTAACTGTATCAAAATTGTTACGTTTACAGAGCAGTGCAAGTGTATCAAAATTGTTACAGTAACAGAGCAGTGTAACTGTATCAAAACTGTTACGTTTACAGAGCAGTGTAACTGTATCACAATTGTTACACTTGCAGAGCAGTGTAACTGTATCAAAATTGTTACAGTTGCAGAGCAGTTTAACTGTATCACAATTGTTACAGTTACAGAGCAGTGTAACTGTATCAAAATTATTACAGTTGCAGAGCAGTAGATGTTTATGAGCGGTTGCAAATATATGCAGGTCAGTTAATCCAAGTAATAATCAATGATATTGCTAAAATCTAATAAGTGAAAGTTTATACAGATCGCTACGAAATATAAATGAAAGCTACGACACATTTATTGATGGGTTTGTCCATCTCTTCCTACTTTGGAAAAAAAACCCAGTAAAATGTAGTTATAACTGTTGGCTTAAATAGGTACTTAGTTATGACTGGTGACTTTAACATCGATCTGCTACAGATACACACAGAAACACATACATCCCTATTGATGGTAATGAACCGTATTCTTACAAACGCAACTGTTGTTACTGCCTCCGATATACATCTCTACATTAAAATAGCTGATTATCATAAAAAGAGTCCATGGCAAACCCACGGGATCAAACATTCTGTAGCCACAAGAGATCGCTTCACAAGCATTAGAAAGAAACTCCCTGGAAAATGAGAAATATGCAACATGGTTCATAGACTTCAACACATGGAATATTAAAAACAAATTTCCAGTAGACCCGTGTAACATAAGGTTGTGTCAACCCGTTAGTGCCGAAATGGCTGTATCATGGACTCCTTTAAACCGAAGTATTGTTCTGGTCGTAATAGATCATCAACACATTCATTAACACAGATCGAAATATCGAAATTGTAAGGTCCCAAGCTGTAACACATGCTATACAAACTAGTCTATCACGACCGGTATTTAACCAGACATATTAAAAATAGCTAGAAGGGTACCTACATACGAAAAGGACAATGCATCTCGTCTGAAAAAAATAAAGACCAATACCCGTGTTATCAGCGATGTCAAAGATTTTTGAAACGGCCTTTTTTAATCCGAGCCATCAATACAAAACTCGAAGCCTTGGAATTGATTAATGGAGATAAAGGAACAATACCTACCAATATGATGCGTATAAAGGAGTAATACCTATCAATATGATATGTATCAAATAGCAATACCTATCAATATGATATGTATAAACGAGCAATACCTACCAATATGATATGTATAAAGGAGTAATACCTATCAATATGATATGTATCAAATAGCAATACCTATCAATATGATATGTATAAACGAGCAATACCTACCAATATGATATGTATAAAGGAGTAATACCTATCAATATGATATGTATCAAATAGCAATACCTATCAATATGATATGTATAAACGAGCAATACCTACCAATATGATATGTATAAAGGAGTAATACCTATCAATATGATATGTATCAAATAGCAATACCTATCAATATGATATGTATAAACGAGCAATACCTACCAATATGATATGTATAAAGGGGCAATACCTACCAATATGATATGTATAAAGGGGCAGTACCTATCAATATGATATGTATAAACGAGCAATACCTATCAATATGATATGTATAAAGAAACAATACCTATCAATATATTAATGGATCTTTTTAATAATCAATGACCATAACGTATCAAGATCGATATCCGAAGTCAGTCCAATTTCGAATTCGTCTGAATATGACAAGTGAACATGAACATGACCAATTACATAACACAGTGTTTTGAATGGTGCTAAATAGACTGTACTAAATTCCGCGTAATGAAGATACAATCATGTCATTCATGATCAAGATGACCAACCATCGAACAAGCCATATCGAAATTCAGTTACATCAAGACAGACATAAATCAGACATTAATATAGTATGGAGTAAAACATCCCTTTTCTGGCGTAAGACAGGTACTAAGTAAACATTAGTAGAAGTCTAAATCGCTTTGAAGAATGCAACTCTCAACTCTCAGAAGTATCTTGCTCCATACATATGGCATTAAATTGCTGAATTGCTGGGTACACTTAATAGTCGCTTACAACCTCTTATCTATATATATATATATATATATATATATATATATATATATATATATATATATATATATATATATAGATATATATATATATACATGAGTCTCGCTTCCACTCTTTCCACATTTATCATCTTTGCTGGAGGCACTTCATGCGCCGCCTATCACCCTTTTAACGCTTTCAGTGCCAGATTTTGAACAGAGTCAACAGTTTTTCTCGGCCTGCATTGCCAGCAATGCGCCCAATGCCCACCGAGAGCAGCTGTTGGCCTTGGATATTCTCTCTGGAACTACAGGCATACTGGCACTTCAATGGAAGGTCTTTTTGCCAGGAATACGAATCCTGGATCCTTATAATCATGCAGACCAGTCCGACTTAAGTAGGTAGACTTTAGTCGTGATTGGCACTGAAAGAGTTAATTTGTCTCGATCAAATGAGGAAATGTCCAAACCCTTTAACTCTGACTTA
>OZ026628.1:1003884-1056384 GCA_964020975.1 Hermodice carunculata
CCCAATCCTCCTTCTCCTGCCACCAAAGGGGAAAAAAAAAACGAAAATTATTAAACAATCCAAAGATCACTTGAGCATAACCATTCAAACAAACTTGCTAGAGGGCCCACCAAAAGTATATTGTCATCACATTTGAAGTTAAAATATTTAGTGGTTTTGGAGGAGAGATCGAAAATGTAAATTGATGACACCGACAGACCATGGATAGTTGGACGAGGAATGCCTAACCACCACATAATCTCAGCTAAATGAGCTAAAAATGCAAGATTCTGTAAAGGGCGAGTACTTGACTGTGACAAATGAATTTCTTTAGAACTTACCCATCCCTCCTTTTCCATATCCTACAAATAAAGTAAAACTTTTTTAATGGTTGAAAGATTTAATTTACTGCATTTGAAAATATAAATACAATTAGAATATTAAAAAAATAAGTAAAGGACATGGATGGACATTATTTCTTCCACACAAATCCACCAGAGTATTTACAACACATATATAGTACACAATGAAGTTTCCGTCAGTTCTGTAACGAACTTTTATGTCATTTAGCATTTCACTTCATCCTTTATTTGCCTAAAATTATGAAAACAAGAAGTGATTGCCAAAAGCGATGATATTGACTGTTGTTCAGTATGTTTAATTCACCTCTATTACTGTACTGTGGATGCACACGTTTAGAATGTACTTGCACCTTTCTCTTCCACGTTTCCCTGTTATACTTTTAAATTGGCTTAATCTTTATACACCTCAGTGTTATAAAGAAAATTTCGCTGATGATGCTACAGGTTTGTATGAACTATTGGAGATTGGTGACGCATATAAATGTACAGCCTCTTACAAGTACTCAGGAGACAAAAAGCGGTTAAAGGTCTTGACAACTGGATATAATGGAAAGGCGTGAGGCAATATGTTAACTGTGATAGTTTATCATCAACGGGTTACAACTTTCATGCTTAGTGTTGTATTCAGTAAACATTCTAAGTTTTGCTGCACGTTGGATTAACAATTGTTCGCATGGTTACTGTTATAAAGATTGTAAACTAATATATATATATATATATGTATATATATATACACTGACACATACCCACATATATATGTATATATATATATATATATATATATATATATATATATATATATATATATATATATATATATATATATATATATATACATATATACATATATACATATATACATATACATATATATATATATATATATATATATATATATATATATATATATATATATATATATATATATATATATATATATATATATATCGGGGTCAATATTTCAAGTTCTGTGACCAACCTGTGGGGACCAAAATGTTTTGATCGATTATGGTTCTTAAGCATATTTGTTGAAAACTAGGTAAGATTGTAAACTAATATATATATATATATATATATATATATATATATATATATATATATATATATATATACATACACTAACACACACATATATATATATATATATATATATATATATATATCGGGGTCAATATTTCAAGTTCTGTGACCAACCTGTGGGGACCAAAATGTTTTGATCGATTATGGTTCTTAAGCATATTTGTTGAAATCTAGGTATTATGCACATCTGTAAAAGCTGGGTTCAAGAATGGGAAATCCAATATGGCTTTTGTAACATTACTTAGAAACGCATTTGGTGGCCAGACGGTTTTTAAATGTGTATAATAGCTTTGTTTATGGTAATTGTAGGACAAGCATCCATTCTTAATGTACTTGTTGAGATTGGGTCACCCCTCAATGAGTAATCCAACATGGTGATGGATTCTTGCTGCCACAACACCTTTTGTTTGGGTTGCTTTCAAACACAATTTAAATGTGATTTTGAACTATTATTGGTTTTTCTGTTTTTTCTGTGTTTAGTGCTTAGTCTGAACAAAATGAGGTGATGTCCTATTTAGAGAGAAGTTTTGAAATATTGATTTTTTTTCGAGTTCTATGTACATTTTATTGTGCAGGAGCACATTACTCACATAAAATGGGTTTATCAGTTTTAAAATATTGTATTCTACTTTTCTTATTTGAAGAAAGTTTTATACGCAAGTCAATATATTAAAGATACCTTCAGTGGAGTGGTTCCAAAACATTATGCATATATTTGCATTGAGTGCATGATTTTTGTCACAGAAACTGACCTTAGTTGCACAATTGAAAGGCCAAATAATATCTAGTGTGGGTTTTGAATGTTGTCTGCAGTGTGGAAGCCCAAGCTCTGCACCAGATGCAATAGACAAAATGTCTAAAGAAGCATCGGGTGGAATCTAATATAAAGCTTCATTATGGGAGTGCCTTAACAAGTTTGGGGATATGTATGACACTGTGATATGAGAACGGGGCCCCATGGTTAATACATTCATGGATGTTTCAAATTTTGCGTATCAAGTTCACGGAGGCCGGATCAATCTGAATGACGGTAGCAAAAACACCAGCTGCAATCTATTCCCCTTGATCAAGCTGATAAATATTCGCCAAGTAAACCTGATCAGGATTTGCGCATGTCTCCCCCAAAGCGCCTCTGATTAAATGTAGACATTCTTCAAGATAAACAGCTGTGCATCTGGTGCATGAAACCAGAGGATACAAAACATCCAGAATGATTAGGGAAATTGGTTCAGATTTCTTCCCGCCTAGCATTGAAGGCATTTTAAAAATATAGAGCAGTACTGGAAAAATGATGACATGAAGGACAGGATGGACTGGCTGATTGATTCTGTTCTTGACCTTTTTGCAGCTGACATAAAGTAGCATCAAAAGTGCTGAAAGAAATATGTCATATGCTCCCATAAGGTGTCCTTTGAAGAGAAACTAGCTTCCCTGAATGATGTCAGTTTTCATGAGGCACAAACAATGTTTATAGACCATGTTCGACCGATTATTTTCCGATGATAATGAGATCAGGAGACTTCAGGGATTGTAACATGAATATAACCCTTTCATGGGCAACCATGGCTTTACTATATCAGACACCACATAAAGGTACATAAAGCATATTTTACTAGAAGAATTTGAAGATCAGATATGTTTTCATTCTGGCCCTCAAAAGAATCATAGTAATATAGTTAATGTTAAAAGTTGGAGTCTTTCATATATTGAAGCTGTTATATCTTCTCTAGGTATGAGTCCTGAACAACTGGTCAGGAATGTTGCAAGTAGATTTAGAGAAGAGGTCAGACAAACAGCAGCAGTCTCTTGGCCCCCACTAATTGCTGAGCTTGAGCAACAGGAAACAAGTAGTCCCCTTTTCTTCTTCTGCTTATCTCACCACTAAAACAAACAATAAATAAAATGAAATAAAAACTGAGGAGGGCAAAGCCTGATATTGGGGCATTTACCCTAACTTTACTGCTCACATACTATGCAATTGGAAATCCAACCATCGGTTCCATCAACGTAAGTGTGACTTTACATGGGCTCACTCATAGCAAAGAGTTAGTTAAAATAGTTCACAAAGAAGATGTTTGTGCTGGCTATCCATCGGTGCTTCTTCTGCAGGATGCTTGGGCCGTGCATGACATCCAGCTCTGCACTGATTGTATTAATGAATGAATAAGTGAGAACAATTTTGGTGTCATCATTGGTGACAATGATGATTTTCAGAATGATACCCTGACAGGTGATGACACTTTAAATCACACAAATGTGATGTATGTTCTAAAATACCCACTTGAACATACCAGTCCGCCTTGCTCTGAACAAGTATGAGATGGTAAAGTTTTATCTGCCTCCCTAAAAGAGCTTGTAACTGGCATACAGACCCATGGTCCTGATGTGAGCAAAAAATGCGGTAAGATACTTGCCAGCAATAGAGTAATATATGATATTTCTGGCAATAAACCTCAAAGAAACCGTGTTATCATTCACTATTTGTTACAAACAGTCAACTCTGGTGAATAGTGTGGGCCTAAAGATTGGAAAGTTATTATGTCTTACCTTCCTGGCTATTATTTCATCACCTGCAGGGAGGAGCAAGGCTTACTACCGCATGACATACCCTGATCCACCTAAAAGTCTGTACTAAATGATATCATTGCAAAGGTGATCGGTGACATTGCAAGAAAGTGCATGCCCTTTGAAGTATTGTTGGTGACCAGCCAGTGTACACATTGCTTGCAGAGAACAAAAGTGAAATCCACAAAAGTGCGGGAATACCATCCATTTTAGGCCATTTGCTTGGCCAGTACATAATGATATATGTCGGCTATAAACGGCACAAGCAGAGTGATTGTGCAGAACTTTTTGTAGCTGCAAGGGTCCTAACCGAGGAATCTATACACATGCTTTCAGGAGCATACACTACAAGCAGACTCTGTGTTGCCTAATGCTTATGTATGAGGCACCTTTGTATCTTTTCCTCAATAGGAATCTGGTATGGTCAAAGCCCACATCTTCAACAAGTGTAATTATTTCCATGTTGTGTGATTCAATGAAAAACCTACAGGAGTCCTTGGATCTTGCTTACCAGTAGATTTAAAAATTATTTTACAATAGATGGTCCGTTTTTTAGCATGTTTAACGATGTCCAGTGATCAGATATGGTTGACTATTGGCTACACATTATGACCATGGTTGAGGCATTGCTATTCAATGTCTATGCCATTCCCATATGTAACTGGCATGAGTATTTGGACTCCCTCTGGGAGATGATACCTTGGTTAATGGTTTCTGACGAGGCAAACTATGGATGTTGGCTTCCTCATTTCTGACCAATGCTTTTTCACTTCGAGCTGAGCAGACAAAGTCTATCAGTAACAATTTTGCACAGTCCATGACTGGTATTCCTTATTCCTCCATCCCCTGAGATCTATGGATAGAAATGAAGATGAACCAGGGATCAAAATTGAAAGCAGGATGGCTATCAATCCTGCAAATGCAGAAACAGCTAATGGCTGATACCTCAAGCCTGTCAACATTGGTTGAATTAGAGCTGCCCTTCACAAGCAGGCAAATCACAAGCAGTTGTCTCACACACACTTTATGTGCTACTGCATGAATGGATATACATGAATATGGTGTACAGGGTATCATTTCGTGCATCAGGGAGTTTCACTGTTTTCCTTCAGACCCTTCGTCGCCCACACTTAAAATCCTGCAGTCAGCATTTCCTGCTCTACCAGAGTTGATTAGACATTTTAAAAACAGCCAAACAAGATGGTGAATCCAAGCTAAAACCCTATATGGATGAGGCTACTAATCAAAAGAAAAGGTCTCTCTATGATCCCGTCAAGTGTAGGAAATGGCTCACTTTTGGCAGAGTATCAGTCAACAAAACTGGGCTTGAGAATCTGAAAATGAGGTTAAGGAGAGTTAATAAAACGCCATCTAATTGAAGTGTATCTTCCACTTTTCAGTGCTAATGGAACTTTAAGAAGGACCCTGACAAGCAAGTCTCTGGGAAAGCTCAAACAGCATCCAATTCATGCCCCATCATATATAGCCTTTATTGGCATGGGCATGATCTGGCCAGTTGCATACCCTGCAGCTGAAGACAGGGAGAAGGGTGATGGGACTCGCTACACATGGAGTGACAAGCTTCAGAAAGTAGTTTCCATCATATTCCATCATGCTTTCAATCTTTGCTGCCTTGAGATCAGCTCGATACAATGACCTTATGGTCATTGATACAGAAGACACAGGTGTGTTTGTCCAAGCTGCTATTATTCCTCAGGGCCCCTCTGGCATTCTCTGCATCAAGAGAGAGAGAAAAAAAGAACAGCTACTGCTTTGCAAAGGTATGTTTTCTGATGAAATTGCCAAGTGCCTTATTTCATTTCATGTCCTTACTTCTTTTAATGCCAACCCCCCCCCCCCTTTTTTTTGGGGGGGGGGGAGGAGGTGGTGCTATGGCAAAAATCTCTTATTGAGAAAATGGAGAGGAGCCCCAAAGCACGCCATGTCCTCCCAAAATGTGAAAAAGACCTCCCCTATGAGACAATGCATTGAATGACGCAAAATCCTATGCGATCCCCTAAGTGTATGGTGAGTTACAGAGTATATCTCTGGACATGGCATGTGTAATAAAATGGAAAAAGCAGGAAGGGAAACCCATGGTGTGCCTGCCTCCAGATGACGATAGTCTAACTCCCAAAGCATGTATATATGAGAACTTTTTGCAACATACTTGCGTTTTGGCCACAGAAAATTGGATCATATAGGTTACTGGTTATATGCAGCATTCTGCTTGTTTAGAAATTTGCAGCATGGTTGTTTTCATTTGCATGAACTTATCTTCCCCCTCGCCTTTTACAATGAGGAGGAAAATTAATAAATCTATTACCACAAATGAATTTGCATCCCCATATTACACAAAAATGTAAAGTACATAGGTCTAACATTAACTGGGTGCCAAACTATTTTCCCTACATTGTTACTGGTGACCACGGTATGTTTTATATTGCCATTATTGTTTCCAGTTTTGTAATAATATCCTTCTACCATATCATGTGCATATCAGTCATAGGTTATGCCCAGATAGCTTTTATTTCTTTGAAATATGTGTCCTTGTTTCATTAAAATGGTGCTTTGGTCACAAAAAACCTACGGTCATCTTGGAACATGTCATCACGGGTTGACCTAATTTCAAAGAATACATTAAAACAAAATAATTGCCCTAAAATGACTCCATAGAAAGGTATCATACACACTTCAAAACCTTTCAAATGCCAAATTCATCTCTCAGTATTGCTATAGGCGGCCATTTTGGATTTACTATCCTGTAGACTTCAGCCCACCTATTGTAGAGATGCATGAGAGCTTATTTTGTAACACATATGCTTATGAACCAAAATCAATAAAAAAGTTTGGTCCCCAGATATTGGTCAGGGAACTTGAAATATTGGCATTACTCATACCTTTGCACCTGCGTATGTATAGTTATATCTCCAGGGAAATATTCGATGTGAATTCTGTTTTAGACAGGTTTATGAATTTTTGGCACTTTTTCACCCTCAAAGGTACATAAGGCTACATTTTTGTAATACACTCTCAATCATTTGGAATGAGATGCAAATTATTCATAACAACTCTGCAGTGTACAGTGGGTTTCTATATGTAGGCCTGGACACCAGAGGGAATATAAAGTTAAAATGCAACATTAGACATAAATTTTGTGCAATGAATATATGTATGTTAATGGCAATTGATCAGCGCATGTGTCTGTATTTTCTGTTGAAAAAATGGATGATTTCAGTATCTAGGGAGGACAAGTGTCAGCCCGTATAATTTCATTAATGGACAAAGGCTGTTCTATGTGGTTCCAATTAATACAAATTTCCAACATTTGTATTGGTTATGATCTGACAGAGCTTTGATCCATATCATCATGCGGTATATGGCTATTCTAATCTTTTGAGTTCTCCAGGGGCTTCAGAACTCACCAGCAGTCTTTTTATGGCTTGCAGGTGTTCGGCGCATTTGGTCCTTGCTTTTCCTTGTAACTGAAATTGCATCACAAACATTTGTAGTACTGTTGCAACACTGTACACATAGTAACTGCAGGAAGCACATTTATGTGTATGAAAATTCCAGGGGCTTAGGTTAAAGGCTTCGCTTTCAAAAGGGCTCAGTCACAAATTAGCTCGCGACAAAACTTGTCTGGAGTACAAATGTACTTGACCATATTATAATAATAAGACACCACATATGCTTCCGTTGAATTTTTGCAATCTTAAAGTAGCATGAGGTAGGTGTTTCCAAAAATAAGCTGCCATAGACAGTAGCTAATTTGTGTATGGTTAATCAATGCAGAGTCTTTCCGTATTTTATTTTATCTAGAATGACCCAGAAAAACTTGTTTTACCATGGAAGTGATACTATCTTCTTCTTGCAGTGATGAGTTAGATCTTTTTCTGTATAAAAAAAACACACGTTGACGTAAATGAAATATACTAAGTGTTTCATTGTTATATAAAGCAATTAATGAATAAATAAATAAATAAATAATAATAATAATAATAATAATAATAATAATAATAATAATAATAATAATAATAATAATAATAGTAATAATAATGATAATAATAACAATAATGATAATATTAATACTAATACTAATAATAATGATAATAATAATAATAATAATAATAATAATAATAATAATAATAATAATAATAATGATGATGATTATAATAATAATACTAATAATAATAATAATAATAATAATAATAATAATAATAATAATAATAATAGTAATAATAACAATAACAATAACAATAATAACAATAGCAATAACAACAACAACAATACTAATACTACTACTACTACTACTACTACTACTACTACTACTACTAATAATAATAATAATAATAATAATAATAATAATAATAATAATAATAAAAACGTCACTATCATCACTATCAAGATTTCCTGAATACACACAGCACAGGAAATACCCTTTAGTAAAATCTGGATATCTTTATGGATTATCTGTGTTCTGGTTAAAAACAAAAATGATCAAATATTATATGATGTGTCGTATTGTAAATGTAACGTTAAAACATGGGTATACCGTTCAAATTGCAAATTTTCGAAGATACACGCAGACGGGCAAGTATTTATCTATGTATATTAGTATTTTAACTAGGGCCACCTTAGATCTACGGCAATGCAATACCTCCCAGTATAACCAAATCTGTCAAGGCTATGCCATTCATGTTAAAAAGTGAGAAAATGCTTTACAAACTACATTAAAGTGAGGCCTGAAAAGTCATTTTATGTCAGTCGAATTATACTTACATAAAGTCCTCTAGATAATCCTTGAAGGCAAAGGAATAGCATGATTTTATAAGGATTATATAAACTGTATGAATTAATTTATTATTGAAACAAGATCATGTTAGACGGGATTCATTTTCATCTGGAGACTTATATGATACGGATCGTTCTATACATTGACGAAATGGGTACTTTGTCATATAAATATATTTTTACTTGACCCAATGAGATTGGAGATGTATTTGGAAGTACGCACAATCTGCACTTTTACAAGCCTAGTTTTCCTTCCCACCAGGTAGCCATAAAGATATTTACAAAATCCACACTTTTGGAACGATGCACGTTTTTCTTTCTTTCTTTTTCTTTTCTTTTTTTTTTTCAGGGTAGGGTCCATGATAAAAATAGCTGGAAAGAAGCTTCATTTCGAAACAAGCAACAAATGAATAAAACTATGAGTTATTGTTGTTTTGACTTTTCCCAAGAGCATAATTATAGTTTTATGAAATGAATTCGTTATAAGGTATTATAACCTATTTCCTTTTCTCACTGTCAATTATAAACTGGACGCCAAAAGTAAGCATTACTCTTTGTAGCTATAATTTGTTGATGTGTCCGCAAATGAGCTGAATGGGAACTGGAGGAGAGAGTAGCTTAATTAGTACCTACACACGCACAAAAACACACGTGCAATGCTGCATGAATATAGACACGCCTACTTACAGCCAAAATGTCCCATAACAACATTACTTTTAATTATCAAAGTGAATCTCAATTTCATACTTACGACTCAATCAACAATTATATGTATCTGATATAATTGGGTTTGTATGTATCTGATATAATTGGGTGCATACATACCATGATGCAGGAGACTCCCCACTGAATAAAGAAATAAAAGCTGATTGTTTTTTCCAATTGCACATGGTAAAGTTAAATAGTCGACAATGAGTACTGGCTATGCTTTAGTTGATGATGATGATGATGATGACGACGACGACGACGACGATGACGGCGATGATGATGATGATGATGATGATGATGATGATGATGATGATGATGATGATGATGATGATGATGATGATGATGATGATGATGATGATGATGATGATGATGATGATGATGATGATGATGATGAACACACATCACTTGGCAAAGGTAACACGAGTCTGGTATTGGTTTGAGCAGAATGATATCACTGATGTCCATTTGTGGCACAAAGGTTCACACAGAAATCCAGGGATAATACTTGAATTCATTGCAATTGCCATGAATAAAGCGTTTTGACATACCCGTGCCATACAATGATGTAAACTGAATTGGTACTGTTAAGAGTTTTGTAGCAAAAACTATTCACCACTTATTAAGAACGGGAAATACCATTTGACTTTGCTGCGATTTAATACAACCAAAAGGCAATAACAAAAAGGGCGACTTTTAGCCATAACAGTATGGACGTTTAAAATTATGCCCTGTTCATTATTATTATTATTATTATTATTATTATTATTATTATTATTATTATTATTATTATTATTATTATTATTATTATTATTATTATTATTATTATTATTATTATTATTATTATTATTATTATTATTATTATCATTATCATTATCATTATTATTATTATTATTATTATTCAACATTTCATATTTCTAGGCAAAACCTAGAGACAACTTATGCCCACACTTGCCTCTAATATTTGTATTGCTTCACCTCTAGTATATCTAATCTACAAGCGTTAACCCTTTCGACTCTGAAGAAGGATATTGAGAAACGTGGTAATTTATAAATAACTTTAACTGGAAAATCATTTCTTTGAAAGATGATATTAAGAAATGTGGTATCTTGCTGATACATGCTGTCGTAGTGCTTTCCTGGGTACCAGTACTTACCGTAACCCATTTAGGTGCATCGTTCTGTGCTGGATAATGCTGCAAGCCAAAGGGAAGATATGAGGACACGTTTTGAGCCTTGATGGATTGGGCAGTGCAACTCACACAAGCACTTGTGCATCATCATCATCATCATCATCATCATCATCATCATCATCATCATCATCAGCATCATCATCGTCGTCGTCGTCATCATCATCATCATCATCATCATCATCATCATCATCATCATCATCATCATCGTCGTCGTCGTCGTCGTCGTCATCATCATCACCATCATCACCATCATCATCGCCACACAAGATGAACAATTAATAAACACACATTTTATATAAACCCAAACAAAAGAATATTATACCCATGTCTTGCTCAAAGTTCGTTTTCTAAAGACACTGCATTTTCATTCTGGGCAGTCAGCACAAATACCAAATATCACATCGGCCACTAATACTTGTTTCAATAAGTTACTTTCAACTGTCCACATTACCATCATTTAAATATCTTATCGGCAAGTAATTTCCAGCGCGACCTGCAGGGATCATTTTGCTAGATATAAATGCATTAAATGCTTGTCCATGTTGGTTCCACAAATGTTTATTCAATCACTCTGCAAAGAAAATGTCAGTGGGATTATACTGGCCAGTTTAATCCAACTAACAATATTAAACAAAGACATATCAAGTGTGTATATTACCAACAGGGTATATACAATGTACTGAACTGCAAGATGGGAGCACCTGCTTCCTTGATAAAAGAAGCAACTGCGTTATTGAGTGTTATATGTTACAGTGAAATACTGCGGTGAATATCTGCGTTATTATTTAATGCCACCCATACTGGTGAAAGAAGGAAGCACACTCATGTGTAACTATGCATTATAAAACACTCCACCTCCATAATGTATATGAGTCGGAGAACATAGCCCACCGCCCAGCATAGCCAATGGAGGATATATCAAATAGGTCACAAAAGCATAAGTTATATTCATAAATTTGAATACAGCGATTTGCTCCCTTAGCAGACTTCCTCTGGTCCCCAGCAAAAGTCTGCCCCGGCTCTACGGCTTATTTTCAATGGGTATTTAAGGGGTAGCCGGCACTGAATTATTAAGGACCTTAGGTACATCCAATTAGAAATCGCTGCCTGCGTCATCGCTGATGCTTCCACGACCACAATTGTATGCACAGTGATAATGACCGAGACCCTTAGGAGCAATGTTCTGCTCTCTAAAATGTCACAAAAACAACTTATCCCTACTTCCTTCTTTGATAACTGGATATTTATGGTTTCGACTGATATATAAATGAAGCCTTTGCAAAAAAAACATCAATTTTAGGTTCATATTCTTGTTTCTGATGGTAAGAGTATATGTTTTTTAATTGTGCACTTACTGTGTTTTGCACATATTGATTCCACAAGGCTTGAAGAGAAGGATCTTTGGGCATAGTTTCCTGGAAAAAGGAATAAAGTTTCTTTATTATCAGGAAAATGTCAAAAGAAATTAAGCTTTTTTTAACGAATATGAAGAATGCCTTTTGTTTTGGCAAAACATCTAAATGTTTGTAACTACAAAATCTAGCTACTTATTATGCATATGAATGGCATGGTACTTGTATTGTCATATTACCAAGTTCTGAAGTGCAGAAATCGAGATCACGATATCTTCAAAATCTAGCACAATCTCCTATATTTTACCGATTGTTATTTGGCCAATTTACAGATGCCTCGACGAAATGATAACGGGCTTAACACAAGGTTTTTTTGACAGTATCACCAATAGGCATTTGGTCACAAAAACCCACAATGCCTGTCTTTGGAAAGGCTTATAGGAACAAATGTGTGTGTAGGTCCAAAGTAGAGCTACAGAGAAGCCTCAATAATCAGTCTTAATTCTCTGCATTTTACTTGGTTAGAACCCGGTGAAATGGACACATTTCATACGGGCATTTGCAACACATCATTTTTAACTGAATCGCCTACATCTATGATAGTAAAGTACCTTTAGGGAGCAGGGAGCCAAATTTATTGTAATTTGGTCAATTCTTGATTCATAGAAGGGTTTTAAGTTATTTGATCATAGAACAGCTATTATCTATCCGATATCGATAATGAATTCAAATCTATCTTTTGATTTCCGGCACTGAAGCCATGGTTCTTCATCTGATGATTTCATATTCATAGAGTGTACAGTTGTAATAGGAAAACAGGAAATTTAATGTTCCCATCGACTTAGAGTGTAAATTGGAGCTGTGGTGCCGCATTTTTCTAAAAGAGTTAGACAAAGGTCTGTTTAACATCCAGAAAATGTCATGTGCTGTAGTCAATGTTTGTCTTTGGAAAGGCTAATATATTTGTTTATAAAGAATCTGCCTAGATCAAAGGTAGAGTTAGAGAGAAGCTTCCATTACCAAACTGAATACCCAGTCTCTGCATTTACTTTTTTACAAGCAGTATTCAACACGGTTTAAGTCTATAGTGGAAAGGCAACAGTTGCAAATGAAACACCCCAGTTTATGAACGCTATGCCCTTCTTTGAAATTGGGATCATAGTTAATCACTGTTCTGAATATGTATCTTCCCCATATCGATAAACTGAAACTAAAAATGTAAAAATACAGAACGGGAAAAAAACGTAAAAGCACAAGCATCAATTAAAATATCCCCTGCTTTTTTTTTTTTTTTTTGTCTTTTCTTTTCTTTTCTTTTTTTTTTTCTGTGGTTTTTTGTTTTGTTTTTGTTTTTGTTTTTGGGTTTTTTGTTTTTTTTTTTTTTTTTTTTTTGGTATATGTTCAACATGTTTTGATTCCTTAACATATCAAAAGCTAGGTCCCGATGTAGCAGCAAAATAATTATTGATTGCAAGGAAACTCTCCGTGGTTGAATCTTGAAATTTCTTTACAAAGGATCTGCACGAATGCACTTGGAATGGAATTTTGTGCATTAAGTCTAACACAAAGAAATGCAATGTACGTGTAGAATGAGCAATACTAGTCTTTGCGGATGTTCATGGAAATAAAACTTGCATAAGTCAAGAGTTGGGTCCCGAAACGCCTTTCTTGCTAAAATGCATATACAGCCTCTGTAATTTACTTGCTTACAAACAAGCTGATGTCAACATATTTCACAACGCAACGCCACAGCACCGACGTATGCCTCATATGCATTGCAGCATTTAAAGTTTTGTAATTCCCATAAAGACTGTCCATTATAGGGATAGGAAGTAATCGAAAGCGACGATTAGCATAGCAGCTTTTTTATGGAAATCAGAAGACACATAAATATTGGTTTAGGATATTAAGCAGATGATATAACAGGAGTAACACAAAAAGTATTTTCAAAATTATTTCGAAGGATAAGTTATCCAAAATGCAATAATTGTGATGCAAATTCCATACATGTATAAAACTTTCATACATAACTGTATCTCAGTGCCAATTGTTGCGCTTCAATATTATTGACAACTACGAAAATTTAACTGACCCAATTTACAAAGGGTGTACGTTGGTGCTTTTACGTGGCGTGTTTGGAGAGAAGCTAAATATAGGAATTGATTGCTTATTTATCTATTGATAAGACACAACATCCTATAAACACGTTGCCCTTAGTGACGCTCAAATAAAAGTACCTGTCTCCCGTATCGTGTCATTGATGTCGAAACAAGTAAAAGAACAATAATTACACTTATTGATAAAATGCAGCTAGTAGCTGGGTTTTAGGCAAATATATGTTAAATGAAAGGCCAAACTTTTTTTCATGAGAACTAATACCCCTGAAATACATTAGAATGCAAATAAATTCTTTATGATTGACATCAATCAAAGGTTTAGGTTAAATGGTCCTGATTTTGCTTCGGGTCAAACTTAATTTATATTCTAACTTGTGCATAAAGTATAAAATATTCTGTTACCGTGTGGACCCATTGAATATGAAGTGAGAAAGCCACAGTGAAAATTGTAAACACGATTAACAAACTGTCAATACCTTAATTGCAGGAAACGTTATGTCCAATTCCAAGAAACAAGCAAATTGATAATTTAATGCAATTATCTTAAAACGTATTGAAAATGTCAAATAACTCTTTATGTTTGGAAGTCATGAAAGGCGTACATTCTAGGATTGTTTATTTCCCTTTTTGCATAACCGTCTTATTTTAGGTCCAAAACTGTATATAAGTTATAAAGGTCAATGTTTTTTGGCAATTGCCCAGGGAACATGGATTGATGTAGACATATTTAAGAGGTGACGAAAGCGTAATATTGGTGATGCATAAAAATACAATTTCTCGCATTACAACCTGGCAAACATGTCCCCATTGTAACAAAATATAATCAAAAAGAGTACAAAGACTGACGCTTAAGGTGGGATGGAAGTACACTTCATCAACTTTGAAGTTGTAGTTTACTGCTTAAAAAGAACATTTTATAGCCGTGTTCTCTTTCCAATGAAAGGTCAGCCAACGAACTGTTTAAAAAAAAAATGGAAAATAGATATCGCTAAAACTCAAAGTATAGACGCAAAATATCATTACAATCATACACAGCAAATCTCTCACTTTTTCTACTTGCACGCAGCCGAACTCAAGACATAAACAAATTCTATACTGACAATAAAAGAATTGGAGCTAAAATAGCATTATCTATAAACGTAATACACATTTTATGGAATTCGAATTACAAGTATATGGTGACACATAAGACATTTGAAAATGTTGCCTGATCAGACTCATGCATTTATCTGTTTTCTCTGTCTATATCTCTTTTGTGTTTTTGATTCTTTGCATATCAGTTGTTTTTTAGGCATCATTTTGGAGTGTTTCATGTGTATATAATGGGCTCTACTTGCTTGACTAGGAGGAATGTAAGGATTATAACGACTACACCTGCATTTCAGTCGGTCAAACATATTCAACCAAAGGAGGTCTCATCATTTACTTAAATAATCGTTATAATTTTCCATCTCTATCTCTTGATGAGAGATCAGAAGTCGTTGAAAGCCAATTTATTGAAATATTTGGTGGTGACATAAGAAAACACATAATCCTTGGTAACGTATACAGGCCACCAAGAGATAATTTGGATAGCTATAATAGATTTACTGAAGAATGTTCACCATTTTATCAGAACTACAAGCTACAAACAGAGAAATTGTTATCTGTGGTGATTTCAATATCGACCTGTTCAAGATAAACGATCGTGAAATAACTCATGAGTTTTTTGATACAATAAGGTCACATAGTTTTTCCCTAAAATAACTTTTCCAGCCAGATTTTCTAACGCAAGAGGAACTCTAATAGATATTTTTTTTTTTTGGTAAAATTAGTGAAACTTCCGTTAGATCCACCTCAGGCATAATGGTTAAAAAATTATCCGACCACCAACCATATTTTCTTTGCTCAGATATACAATCTGCTAAACAGGCAGCACCAAAAATGTTTAAGGTAAACAAGCAATCTCTACAGGATAAAACGAATTTTCTTCCGGAACTTACAGACGCTAATATTGAGCATCAGTAAATGATAACCCATACGCAAATCCAAATGATACCTTTGGCAAATGTTGTGATATTATTAACAATGCGAAAGATAAATATATTCCAAGTAAATATGTAAAATTCAATAAACTTAAACATAAAAAAAGAAAACTGGATAACATTGGGTATTTTACAATCAATACATTTCAGAGGTAAATTATATAAAAGATTGAAATGTACTCCAGTTACTTATCCCTTATATCCAACCTTAAAGAGGAATCTCTCAACATATGATAGTATTCTCAAAAAAACAATAAATAGAGCAAAAAGGGATTACTATCAATCCTGCTTCAGTGGATATCAAAATGACATTAAAAAGACTTGAGATACAATTAATGAAGTTTTGTCAAAAACTAAAAAAAGAAACCTTTCCCAGAGTATTTTTCCGATAGTGGACAGGATATCGCAGACAAAGCTACCATTGCTAATAAATTCAATGACTTCTTTATAAATGTTGGTCTCAGGTTAGCTAACAAAATAAACAAATTACCCGAGAACACCCACAAAAATTATTTAGATAAAACATAAAGTCACAACTTTTGTTTTATTAATATCGACGCAGACTGCATTGGTTAAATTATAGATGATTTGAAAACCAAAACAAGTACTGGGGTGGATGGAATATCCACAAACTGTTAAAACTTAAAAAAGAATCTGTAGTCAATTTTCTGGCCATAATTATTAACCAGACTCTGAATACGGGCATATTTCCGTCGAAGTTGAAAATTGCAAAGGTTACCCCAATTTATAAAAAAGATGATGAAAAGTTGTTCACGAATTATCGACCCATTTCAATACTACCAGCTTTTTCTAAAGTGTTGGAGAAGGTAATATTCAATCAATTAGATGACTGTTTTCTTAAGTTTCGACTGTTTTATAACAGTCAATATGGATTTCGTAAACATCACTCAACAGGGTTTGCTGCAACTGAACTTGTTGATAAAATAATTCAAGAAATGGACAAAGGAAAACTCCTTATGTATATTTTCTTAGATTTGTATAAGGCTTTCGACACCCTCAATCATAAAATTCTTCTCGATAAATTGAATTATTATGGGGTCAATGGTATCTCCCTAACTTTGTTCGAAAGTTACCTGACACACCACAAACAGTATGTTCAGTGTGATCAGACTAACTGACATGTTACCAATTCAAACAGGAGTTCCACAAGGTTCGATATTGGGACCACTGTTGTTTTAAATTTACATTAATGATATTGTTTGCGCAAGCGAAATCTTCGAATTAATCATGTACGCTGATGATTCTACGTTATCAGCTACATTAAACATTTTTTTAATAATGTCAATGATATAACTATTGATGATAAATAAGCATTGAACTTAGCAAAATGTTTACCTAGCTGGATGCAAATAAACTCTCACTTAATATTGAAAAGACTAAATTTATGGTCTTCCACCAATCTCAAACGATTTTTAGAATACCTAAGATTACAATAAAAAACGTAGGAATTGAATGTGTAAACACTTTCAATTTTCTGGGAATTGTACTAGATACACAATTAAACTGGATCTCACACATAGAACAAATAAGTAGCAAGATATCAAGATCATTAGGCATCTTGAGTAAATTGAAACGAATACTACCGATAAGCGCAAAACTGAAAATTTACAATTCTCTTATATTATCTCAAATAAACTATGGGATCTTAGTACGGGGTTTCAATTGCTCCAAGCTGAATTAATAACAATAAAAAATGATTAGAATTATAACATGTAGCAAATATAATGCTCATACAGACCCTCCATTCAAAGATCTGAAATTTTTAAAAATAGAAGATATTTTTACAATTGCCAAAATAAAATTCTACTATAGATATATAAACCAAACACTTCCTTTAAACCTGCAAAATTTACCATTATTTTCAAGTGTGGATTTACACACTCATAACACCAGATTATCTGGAAATTTGTTTAGGTATGGGTTTGCTCACAGATTTGCAAAAAATTGTCTCGGGTTTGATTTGCCAGAAGCGATCAATTCATTGCCTCATAATATTTATGACAAATGTTTCACTCACCACTGACAGGGGTTAGCTAGATATTCCAAAAATCTATACATAGAAAATTACCAAGAAATTTGTACCACTCCAAATTGTTATATATGTACCCACCAGACATGACTTCATAGTTTTGATTTCTATACATTGATTACATAGAATAGACAAATATCACTAATAACTGAAATGTAATTGGTATGTTCATTTAAGACTTCGCCATTTACATTGTAATTCTTACACATTTATAAAGGGGTGGCCCTTACAATAGTGACATAAATCTGTCTTAGTAAGGGTCTTCCCGATCACCATCTCGCCTATATGTTAATTCTACTTACAAATGACCTATAATTAGGTGTGTATTTTTGAGCGAATAAATGTGATCTTGAATATTGAATCTTGAATCTAATAACGGATATGCAATTCGCTTTGACGACGTTAGCAGACATGGTTGGACAGGTGTTCATTCTATTATAGAGGTGAAGCCAGCAAAGTATTGGTGATCGAATAGAATATGAATTGTCACATTACCACGTGGGAAAAATGTCGCCATTTAAAGACTAGGCAATCAAACATAGTATATAGACTCAAGCTGAAAATGGGAATTGAAGTGCACATTCATCAGCTTTGAAGTTCGTGTTAAATAAATTGAAACAGCATTTTGTATCCGTGTTTTTCATTTAATGAGAAGCCTGCCAAGAAGTTATAAATAGGAAAATGGAACTCTGTAACAAAGTATAGTTACAAGCTATCTTTACGAAATTGAATGCCGACTCTTCACATTTATCTAGCGACAAACAGCTAAACTCAAGACACATAAAAGTTATGTACTGGCAATACAATATTTGGAGCTAGAATACCATTATTTGTAAAAAAAAAAAAAAAAAAAAATCACCTTTTATGGAATTTGAATCACAATTATGTCGTGATACAACAAAAGTGCCAAAACGCTGCTGGATCACAATCCTGCATTCATACATTTTGACTACCTACAAATACCCTGTGTTTTCATTTATTTATTAATTTTTTCATGCACATCAGTTGTCATTCCAAGCTTTATGTTTGAGTGTTCCATAAATAAATTAAGAGCTTTAGGTATGTGCAATAGGAAAAAAAAGGTAATAACGTATATCAATTTAAAAACAAAAATATGGCTAGAGACGACTCACACTTAGGTATAAATAACTTTTTACGTAGGCATTAGAGAAGACAGTGTATAAGCTTATTAATGTAATAAAGACTGAGATAAGATATTCACCCTCTATTATCATGTCAAACAATTGACAATAAAGTGACAAAACAACACTTTTAATTGTAAATACGTTTAAAATCATGGGTCTCATTTTAGAATGACAGTAGTAGTAAAAAAGGATGTAACTATGAGCGACAGATTTGACTTCTGACCTACTTTGATGCATGACAAACTCTTGTGGTCAGATACACAGGTGTGTCAAGTTTCATGATTCTAGGCCAACGGACAACATAATCGCAGCTGGGACATGAAGTGTAATATAGTATCACTGTGAGGCAGATACTCAACCTAGTAACGTACTTTTGTTTCATGACACGCCTACACCATTAGGTCAAGACACACGTGTGTTTGCAGTTTCATGAAACTAAGGTAAATAGTAAACGAGTAATTGCCTGGACACGATTTGACAAGGATATGCCACTATGACCCATATTTTGGAGTCTAGTGGCCCACTTTTGGTCCATACACATCCTCATTTAATACAAAGAGAAACTATACAAATCTCATTCTGCAAGCCCATGTAGCGTTTGAACACTATCAAGTCCGATATTCTAAGAGCAAAGTCCTATTCCGTACCGTTCACTGGAACACAGCATAGTCCTTAATCATAATAGAAAAATTTATATATAAAAGGAACAAATCATATTAAAAAAAAAATGAAATTTAAAAGAGAGTTTTAGGCATTATTAGCCTTTAAAAAATCGGGTCATCAGCAGGGAACCAGTGCAAGACTTGTTTCGGTGCCATTAATCCCCGGACCAGTCATTTTGCTAACTGGCGGCACCATGGATGCATTTGCAATACAAACATCCCAAGCTGACGTATTACGGAATAAAGCGAGTATGATGCTCCCTTGTCAATAGGCCTACTAAAAATGTAGCCCACATTACATAAATAGAAATAATGAAACTGCACCTAACATTCATGTTTAGGCCTACCAAAATTGAATCGTTAAATGATAAACCCCACACTTACCTACAGCGTTTGGTCTTCCAACATACCTAACTAGGCCTAACTGACGGAGTGGTCAAATCAAATAGATTACACCAGTTCTTCAACTTCAAGTAAAATGAAAATGTAACGACATGACGTTAAGAGTAATGCTATTAATTGCGTCACACATAAAAACTGGTCAGATCAACGCTGTCCTACTTTCAGTTATGAAAATAGGCCTATTTATTATGAACTAGCTATATTTCACAGTCAATGCAGTTTTTATTAATGGCTAGTTCTGTATTAATAACACATCGATTACATCACATTTAATGGAAATATTTTGAAATTTATAGGTTTAAAGAGCCAAATGAATTTTATAAACGGATCATCCGTGGGAAACCTTCAAATGAAAGTTCCATCATTAGGCATGTTCACGGTCACTGTCAGTCTCGAATTGTCTAAGATGCAACACGGGCTAGGGATGGGGTTGGGTTGGGCGGTTGTAGGTTCTGTACCGTTTGGAGCAATTATTCCTGTATTCATGTACTTTTTTCTTTCTTATTTAAACTAAAACCTTACTAATCATATATGAAATCTAAAGAAATAAGTAGTTGCACGCAGATATCTAAATTGCTAGGTCAAACAAGAAAAAAAAACTAAAACAATAAAACAATGATGATGATGATGATGATGATGATGATGATGATGATGATGATGATGATGATGATGATGATGATGATGATGATGATGATAATAATAATAATAATAATAATAATAATAATAATACCCATGTCTGATACCCTCTGGGACCCAGCTCGAGGCATTCTCCTAACCCATTGGTAGTTTCTACTCCACACAGAGGAAACCAGGCATTTTATCACTAGGTTATGAATAATATTTATAATAAAAAAAAAACAAACTGAATTTAAGTTATGTAGGCCTACCTGGCGAATAAAAAACACATAGGACAAATATAACTATGTAGTATGTAACACACCCTTCACATTTACATTATTTATGATGTCATAAAGTGCTAGAAGGTATTAAAATTGGAGAAGCCATATTTCAACACAAATTCTGGATGTCAGCAACCAGAAGTGTAAAAATATTTTTTTTCAAAAACCTTATTTCATAACCGCATGATATGAGTTTATTGTAAGTAAATTTAACTCTAAATGCAAAATCTATAAATTTATTCAAAACGACTGAAACGTAATATTTGAGACAAAATGTATCATAACATTATTCCACAGAAATATTACTTTCTGGCAAACGATAATTAACAACTTCAAAATTGGAATCATCTATTTTGTGATGAATTTTAGTCACAAAACTATTATCAATTATATTAATATCTAAATCTAGAAATATATCATGATAATGATCGACATCATTGCTCTTTAAGGGAATTTCATTAGAGTCAATTTTATAAGCAATTTCGAAGAAATTTTCAGCGTTTGGGCAAGCAATATCATCAATATATCTTGACATGAAGGACAATTTTTCAACTATGTGAAAATCTGTTTTCATTAGATTTTGCATGAATTCAAATTCAAGCCATGTTAAATACATATCAGTAAGCAAAGGAGAGAAATTACTACCAATAGGGATTCCATTTATTTATTGAAATACGTGAGATCCAAACGCAACAAATGTGTTATCTAAAAGAAAATTGATTGCATCTATAAGTTGTCCTATAGTGTAAGATTCCCAATTATTTTCCTTATTCTTTTTTTTACCAAAATGAAGTTTTTGAAAATATCAATATTTATATATTTGTGAGCTGAATGTTTGAACATTCTGATAATTATTTGTTCCGATATCAATTTAACTGTTTGAAGAGGTAAATTGGTCTAAATTGTTAAAAAATCAAAAGTATGTATACTCGTGGCTTTTTTTTTTTTTTTTTATTTATTTATTTATTTTATTTTATTATTTTTTTTTGACATGAATTCCATAGAATTGTTAATACTCCAGAAACAATTGATACCTGTGTACCTTTGAAGTGCAGAACAGTATTTATGAAAATGTTTTGTGATAGTAAATAAACAACAAGTTACTTCGACTGATAATTGTTTAGTGATATAACAAGATGCGCTTCCTGTAAACCAAGATTTATAAGGATTTTTATGCAGCTTGGGAATTCAAAATATTGAAGGAAATGAATGATCTTTATCACATGTTTTGATACCGCAATTTTGTAACAAGTTTCGTGAAAATTTGAAATATCATCTTTATGTTGGTGCACTGGTAAGTAAACATCATTACCTTTTATACCTAAATTTGTTGTTTATACCAAGTTCTTTTTTTAAAACGACATTGTAATATTTTTTTGCAAATAGTTCCAAAATTGTTACCAGCTTTGTCTATAGGACAAATTGCAAATCTTTCATGAAAATCTTTCGAATAAATAGAGACCTCTGCCTTTTTAAAAATGCTTGATACAAATCTCTTATTTTTTGCTTTAAGGGCGAATAATTCATCTTTAATAACCTTTTTAACATTCATTGACCAACCTTTAAATTCAAAAAAAAAAAGAAAAAAATTCTCCATTCTTCCCATTTGACCGAGTTTTATATCTAGATGCACCTGTTTTGTAAAGGCTCATAAATCTAACTTGAAAGGCAACAGAATCATAACCTGGAAAAAAAATATAATTTTGTTTACATGATGGTATTAAGGTAACCTAGATACTTCAGATACCTGATCTAATGACCTACTTTTTCATGACACACCTTCGGGTCAAGATATATGTGTGTGTTAAGTTTTACAATTTTAAGTTAAATGCTGAAGGAAATACAGCCTAGACACGATTTTTAAAGCATATGTCACCGTGACTCAGATACCTCACCTAGTGATCTAACTTTATTACCCGACCCACCCGTATTAATCCAAGTAAAAGATAAGGGAATTATAGCTAGCTCAAAATTGACAAGATTAGTCCCACTGTGACCAAGACACCAGACCTAGTGATTTACTTTTGGTACATAACAGACCTCCTTTCTATTGATGCATCTGTGTAAAAAGATTCATTAATCTCAATTAAATAATGAAAAAAAAAAGAAAATAGTCTGGACAAGATTTTAAAAGAATATGTCACTGTGAACCAGATACTTGACCTAGTGACTTTTCTTTTGGTTCGTGACACATTTCTACGACAAGATCCATCTGTGTGTAAAGTTTCATTTATTTAAGTTAAAAGGAGATTGATTTACAGCCCGGACACAAATAGCAAAGAACATGATACTTGACGTAATCACTTACTTTAGTTTGACGACACACCATTATGTCAAGATACATGTGTGTGTGTGAAGCTTCATGAAAATTAGGTAATGAGTAAAGGAATTAAACCCCAAACTCGATTCTAGCAGAATTTGTCACTGTGAACCAGGTACTAGACATAGTGACCTACTTTTAGTGCATGACACGTCCTTATGTATGATGCAGATGTGTGTAGAATTTTATTAATCAAAGTCAAAGAGTATGGAAAAAATAGCCCGGACACAATTTTACAAGAAGGGTCTCACTGAGACCCAAATACCTGACCTAGTAACTTACTTTTTGCACATGACACCCCCTTATGTGTTAAAGCATCTGTGTGTCAAGTTTGAATAGTCTAAGTGTAATAGTAAAGGTATTATACCCTGAACACAATTTCACAAGGGTATGTCACTGTGACCCAGATACATCACATAGCGACCTACTTTTGGTACAAAAATACCCTCACGTCAAGATGCACATGTGTGTAAAGATTCATTAATCCTGGTTGAAGCCGCAGTGAATTATGGGCCCGACAGGAAATGCGCATATACGTATGGACGCACAGCAAAAGTGATTCCTATATTCTGCTCTTCCAGTAGGGGGAGGGGCATAATAACACACTAGTAATATCCCAATTTCTCGAAACGTTCAGTGAAATTCTAGGAAAAGAAGCGAATTCACAAATTTTAGGCTATTCTCTTAAAACATTGAAAATGTCAAATAAACGCATTCTGAATGAATTCAGTGAAAGCCTTGGTTTTAAGAATTCCTGTTTCCCTTGGTTTAGTGCCATTTTACCTTCATAGTTATATATAACTTATCACAGTGTACAGTTGTTTCTATTACCAAGTAACATTCTCGTATGTCCATCTAACTTGAGAGGCGAAGAGAACAAAATATCGGTGATATAATAACATATTAGCTGGTATGTTACCACCTGATAAAAAATATATTACCATTCAAAAATAATACAAAATCAAAAACGAACATAGACTTGCGCTAAAAGAGCAAATAGAAGTGCACATTCCTAGACTTTGAGTTCTACTTTAGTAGATTAAAAGATAATTTTATAATTTTGTGCATGTTTAATTGCCAGCACTGCCAGCAAACTGCCTCAAATTTAAAAGGGTTAATAAAACTCGGCAAAAATCAATACTTAATTGGAAACAGTCATTAAGAAATTAAATAGCCATTATCTACTTTGATCTGGCTAATAGCAGGGTAAATCAAGACATAATTATATAAGATTTATACTGGCAATACAACAATTGGAGCTAAAATACCATTATCAAGGAAACTATTACTTGTTTCATGGAATTTCCATCAACATTATATCTTGGGTAATTCTGGGTACGAAAGAAGTTTCAAAAGACTACTTGATCAAATGGTGCATTCGTCTGGTAGTTGTGTATAGCTCGTTTACGTCTTTTAGTTTTTGCTTATCACTTATCATTCTAAGAATCATCTTTGAATGTTTGATATTATATATATATATTAAGGGTTGCATTTGGGTAAACAGGGGAAATGGAAGTGTTATTTCGGATATTTGGAGTTGACGATGTTAGAGAACCTAGTTGGAAAAGAGTCAGGATGCAGGTATTAATGACTTTTTCACATGGGCATAAAAGAGGAGAGTGTATGGTTATGTTATGAAGATTGAAGTAAAATATTCACCTGCTGCTATCGTGTTGACCCATTGAAATGCAATACGAAAACAATACCCATAATCATCAATACTAATAACGCACTGGTAATACCTAATTCTTGAAAACATTAAGTACGATTCTAAATGATAGACATTTGCCTAACATTTGGGCAATTATCTTAAAGCACATTGACACTGTCGAATAAAAACATTATGATTCGGATCAATACAAGCTTTTATTTTATGAACCCTTGTTTTCCCTTCTTTAGGGCAATCTCATTTTACCTTCAAAGTTTCATAAAAGTTATCAACGTCAACAGTGATATCTGTAACTAAAGGAACATATGTATATGTGTTACTAAAGGAACAATTGTCGACAACTCCTTTGCGTTCTTGTTATCTTTTACATATCGGCTATCATCTGAGCATCATGTTTGAGGGTTCATCTGTATATATGATGGGCTGTAGTTGTGTGAATACGACAAATTAAGTGTTATTACGCATACTGAATTGACATTGACAATACTGGGTCACATGATTGCACAGGACTTAGAATGTTGGTATAAACGACACAAGATACGCCGAAACCAATTGCAACTTTAGTCCCGTATATTTCCGAAATTATTTTCTGCAATACACCCAAACCATATATGCGTGTGTTGCTCCAAATATGATGTACGTATCGTGATCGGAGTTTTATCCCTGTATTTGCTGAATTAACATCAACTATTATGTCGATAGTGGACGATGTAAAAAACATCTAATAGGTCACAGCGTGCTTGACATAAATTGATGAAAAGTTGAATGCCCACCATCTCCATTCATTTAGCTACAAGCAACTGAACTCAAGACATATAAAGCTTATATACTGGCAATAGTACAATTGGAACAAAAGTAGCACTATTGATTACACTAATAAACACTTAAGAGAAATTCGATCGCGTTTTTGTCTTGGGTAATTCTGGATATGAAAGAAGTTGAACACACTGTTTGATGAGAATCACCCATTGATCTGATTATTGCATAAAACATTTTAGTACAGATATTAAATGTACATTGACAATGTTCAGAAGCATGCTGTAAAGGAGTTAGAATGAAGACAGTGTGTATCTTTAGATGGACGGCCAGTCAGCAAACTGCCTCATATACAAATAGGAGACAAAGTCTGTAAAAGTCAAAATATGGTTGCAAAGCAACATTACAAAATTAAATACCCATTATCTGTATTTCTCTAGCTATTGGCAGCTAAACCCAAGACATATAAAACTTAAATAATGGCAATGATACAATTGCAGCTAGGATACCATTATTTGTTACATCAATATGGCAATATTACAATTGGAGCTAGAATACCATTCTTTATTACATTGATAGACATTTCATGGAATTTGAATCACGATCGTATCTTGGGTAACTCTGGATATGAAAGAATTTTGAAAATACTGCTCCTTCAGAATATTGCCTTCATCTGATAGTTGTATATAACATCTTAATATTTTTTTCTTCTTCTTTCTTTTATTTTTTTAATTTTTTTTTGTACTTCAGCTTTCATTGTAAGCATAATGTTGGCATAAAGGAAAAAGTGGATAAACACATCACTGTTATGAAGCTTGAGGCAAAATACTCACATCCTGTTATCATGTCGACCCATTGATAATGAAATGAGAAAACAATACCCGTAATTGTACATACAAATAACACACTGGTAATCATAATTCAATTCTTGGAAACATTTAGTACAGTTCTTAAAAAGTAAGCATATTCAAAACTTGTAAGCATTTAACTTAACACATATTCAAAATATGGAAAAAATTCATGATGATTAAAATGGGTAAGAACCCTGAGTGTAACAATTATTGTTTTCCTTTCTTTACAGCCGTCTTATTTTACCTTTAAAGATTTATATTAGTTATCAGAGGCGATACTTATTTCTATTACCAAGGGTACACAGGTACATGTCCATCTTATTTTAAAGGTGCAGGTGGCAAAATATTGGTGATATAATAGCGGAAAAGCAGTGATATTACCATCCAACCAACATATATCTGCTTTCAAAAGATACGTTTTCAAACGAATTACTGGACTGAGGCTAAAAGAGGGAACAGAAGTGCACGTTACTTGATTTGAAAGTTATAGTTTAGTAGATTAAAAGAACATTTTTTTTTTATTTGTGTGCTTCGTTAAATGCAAGCCCAGCCATGGAATTGCCTCTGGTATAGAAAGGAGAAAAGACTCTGTTAAAGTCAAAATATGCTTGCAAAGCATCATAAAAATAGAATATCCACCACCTGCATTTATCTAGGTACTGGCAGCTTAACCCCAGACATATAAAACTTTCATACTGGCAATACTACAATTGGAGCTAAAATACCATTATTTAATACATGAATAGGCACCTCATGGAATTTAGTCACGATTGTATCTTGGGTAACTCTGGATGGTAAAGAATTTGAAAATACTGCTTGATCAGAATCATGAATTCATCTGATAATTGTATAAACCAATTTCGTATATAAAACAAAAAAATGCACTTCAGTTTCCATTGTAAGCATCAAGTTTGAATGTCTCACATGTGCATAATGGGCTATAGTTGGATGAATAATAAATATGAAAGTTTAAGACCGGATATTGAATGTGCATTGACAATGTTGAAAACCAAGTTGTATAGGAGTTAAATGTATATATTAATGAGTTTTTTACATTGGCATAAGAACAGTGTATAAATAGATTACTTTTATGCAGCTTGAGACATAATATCCACATCCTGTTATCATGTCGACCCAGTGAGAATAAAATGAAAAAAACATACCCATAATTGTAAATGCAGATAGCCAACTGGTAAAAACTCATAGTTTTTGAAATATTTACTACAATTCTTGAAAATAAGCATATTAAAAACATTTAGACTTTTATTTTTAACCTTATTCAAAATATGAAATAAATGTATTATGATTGAAAGCGTTAAAAACCTTGATTGTAACAATTGTTTTCCTTTCTTGAGAGCCGTCTTGTTTTACCTTAAAAAAAAAAAAATATATATATATATATATATATATATATATACACATAAGTTATCAAAGTCAGCATTAATTTCTATTACAAAACATAAACAGGTACATGTTCACAACATTTTAGAGGCGAAGACAGCAAAATATTGGTGATATGATAATATACAATTTTGTCACTGTGAATATTACGAATTCTTAATATTACTGTCCAACAAACATGTTCACATTCAAAAGATAAGTTCTCAAAGAAAGCAAATAGACTGAGGCTAAAAGAGGGAATAGAAGTACACATTAATTGACTTTGGCGTTGTATTTTAGCAGATTAGAAGAGCTTTTAGTACTCGTGTGCTTCTTTAGATGCAAGGCCAGTCAGCAAACTCCCGCTTTTATAGAAAGGGAAAAAAACTCTGTAAAAGTCAAAAGATGCTTGCATGGCATAAGTAAGAAATTGAATGCCTACCATCTGCACTTATCTAGCTACTAGCAGCTTATCCCCAGTTATATACATTTTTATTCTGGCAATACTACTGTTGTGAAAATGTGTGTGGCTGTTTGTTTTCATTTGTACAGGTCACTGTTATCATTCAGTGTGTGCGGGTCAGTGACTTCAATGAATAATGTGCAGGGTTACTGCGGAGCCAGTGAGCTGACCTCTATGTGGGTGACTCGCATGTAATTTGTGGAAGAAGCTAGAATGCTGAGCTATATTCTTGTGAGCTGATCCAGGCAGATCTCAAATTGCACTATGATGTGTTACTAATTGGAAAACACTGGAACAGTGGTGATATTCTTCTGTGTCCATATAAACCAGATATTTCCTAACAGGGACAGGAGAACAGGAGACAGCAGAGAAGAAGAGAGAATTTTCAAGGATCTGACAGAAGCTGTGTGTTGTTATCAAGCCATTGGAACTGTGAGCCATTGCTTACATTGTACTTGTGGGAGTGTGGACAGTGTCTTTAGTGGACTTGTATATTTGGAGCTACCCATTTATACCTTTTACCTGTGGTGCTCAGGCAATAACTTTGATTGGACTCTTATATTGTACCACATTGGAACCAAACTGTACCTCTGTGGGATAAGATCAGCACCGCGTCTTTCAGTACCGCATTGGACCCAAACCATACATCTGTGGGATTTGTACCACACCATTTGGCACCTGTCATAGCACTAAGAACTGTGGGACAGTACCAGCGGATAATCTCACCAGGGATTAGGATTTGCATAAGACTGTTTGACAGTTGAAATACCAGAGATAAGTGTAACTACTTTGTACAGATTTTGATTGTTAATGTATTGTTATTGTTCCAGTGATATCATTGTTGTCATTCTTTGTTGATAATATTCAAAAGGTGGGCATTGTTGCACTAAAATTATATCTAAAATAGAATTATTTATCACACTTATAGACACACAATGGAATTTTGCATCTTAGGGAACTCTCAATATAAAGGAAGTTTTAAGATACTGCTTTATGATTACCAGGCGTTCATCTGATAGTTGTATAAATAATTTTCTCATTATTTTTTTCGCTTCAGTTATCATTCTGAGCACCAGTTTGAATGTCTCATGCATATATAACGGGCAATAGGATGGTCAATAAAATCAAAAATGAAATTAAAGTGTTAGTATGGATATTGAACGTGCATTGACAATGTTGGAAACCTAGTTGTACAGTAGTTAGAATGTGGATATTAATAACTTTTTTACATTGGCATGAAGGAAGAGGTCTGTAAATATTTTACTGTTATGTAGCTTGGGGTAAAATACTCACCACCTGTTATCATGTCGACCAATTGAAAATGAAATAAGAAAACAATACCCGTAAATGTAAATACAAATAACATACTGATACTAAGTGACTCGATAAGTCAGTTTGACTTCTTTCACAATCCATGTAAAACAAATGTGTCTATACTAACCCCTTTTTGGGGAAACATTTGGTTCAATTCCTTGAAATAAACACATTCAAAACCTTTAGAAATTTATCTTAAAACATATACAAAATATGAAATGAGCACATTATGATTGAAATCGGAAAAAAACTTGATTATGACATTTCATGTTTCCCTTTGTTTTTGCGCCATCTGAGTTTGCCATCAAAGATTTATATAAGTTATTGTAGTTTACCATCAAAGATTTATATAAGTTATCAATAATCATTTCTATTACAAAAGGTATACAGGTGCATGCTTATCTCATTTTAGACGAGAGAGGGCCAAATATCGGTGATATAGTCATATCCAACCCGTGATATTACCATCCGAGAAAGATGTCTACATTGAAAAGTAGGGTTCTCAAAGACAGTACATCGACTGGGCCTGAAAGCGGGAACAGGGGTACGTATTACTCGCTTAAAAGCTGAAATTGGGTAGATTAAAAGAACATTTTGTATCCGTGTGTTACTTAAATGCAAGGCCATCTAGGAAACTACCTTTGGTATAGAAAAAGGGATTGAACTCTGTAAAAATCATCACATCAATGCAAATCATCATTAAAAGATTGAATGCCCACCATCTGCATTTATCTAGCTACTAGCAGCTGAACTCAAGACATATAAAACCTATATACTGGCAATACTACAATTGGAGCTAAAATACAAATACTTACTACTACTACTACTACTACTACTACTACTACTACTACTACTACTACTACTACTACTACTACTACTACTACTACTACTAATAATAATAATAATAATACGGTGGCTCTCCGCTTGTCTGCCGCGGTCCTGTGTCACTCTGTGACACAGGTGGCCTAGAAAAAAAAAAAACATCCCTCTCACACCCTATCCCCGCCTCTAAGGCTCAGGCTTTTCCCACGGGAGCCCCTATGGGAGCCCTTATAAGGGCTACCACCATTCCCATTCCTTCCCCTCCCTGTACTCTGGAATTCTAATTTAACCTGTTGCCTTCAAACTCTATTATTTCATTCCTTTTCTCCCAGCATCCTACCAGGTAGTCCTGTACATTTTTATTACATTTCCTGCCTCCCAGAAAGCCACCTTTCATACCTAAAATCCATGCTGTACGTTCCTCTTCCTCTAAACCCTGAACCTCTTCTAAACCCTTGTAATTGTAATCTTCTCTGTGCCACTTTCTGAAAAAATCTTCCCTTATCTCTCTATATGCATCACACCACAACAGCCAATAGTCCACTGTCTCATCTGCCTCTTTTCTACATGACTTACAGTTTCCATTACTCCCTGTTGTCCACTTTTGACTTCTCTTTTCGAGATTGATTACTCCTGCCCTACTTTGAAACAGAAGTTTGGATCCCTTCCCTCCATCCCAACACACACTTTTCTGTGGCTTTTCTAAAACCTTGTATGCCTGCAATGTACTTTTTTCCCTGACTCCTCTTTTCCAGTCTTCTTTCCAACCCTCTGTAACAGTCTTACCTACATACACTTTCAAATCATCCACCTCATCATATCCTTTTAGTTCATATTTCTCTGCTAACCCGTCTATGTCTTTGACCCATCTTGTTTTTTCCTTGGCTACTTGATTGTAAACTTTCCTGCACCACCTGTCTTCACTTATTCCTTGTAAATAACCCCAGTACTTTAACTTAGCTTTGGCAATTCTATCTGTGATTTTATTCCATCCTAACTCTCCTAGGACTGCTTCTGTTGCTGTACATGGTGGTGCTCCTAGTATCCATTTCCCCATCTCATTCTGTGCTTTCTCCATTCCCTGGATATCTCCCTCACACACTGAAATCACATCTAAGCCATATATCATTCCTGGTATTGCAACTAACTACACTGACAGATATTCAATGAAATTTCAAACACCATTGTATCTTGGGTAACCCTGGAAGTGCCAGAAGTTTGCAAAACATTTTGGCATTTTTTTTCTTTTTCTATTTGAATTTCAGTTTTCATTCTAAGCATCAAGATTGAATGTCTCATATATACATTGTGGCCTGTTGTTGGGTTTATAAGCAAAAAGAAAGGGTAGAATGGATATTGAATGTGCATTGACAATGCTGACAACCTAGTTGAAGAGGAGTTTGAAAGTTAATATTAATGACTTTTACTTTTTCACATTGGCATAAGAAAAGATGTGCACAAATAAATACATTTTATGAAGCTTGAAGCAAAAGACTCACCATCTGTTATCATGTCGTCCCATTGAAAATGAAATGAGAAAACAGTACCCGGAATTGTAAATACAAATAACAGACTGGTAATAACTCAACGTTTAGAAATATTTAATACAATTCTTGAAAGTAAGCACCCTTTACATACACTGAGGCAAAAAGAGGCAGTAGAGGTAAATATTTCTCCAAATGAAAGGTCAAATTTAGTAGATTTACAGAGCAGTTTATATTTGTGTGCTTCTTAAGGGCAAGTCCAGCAAACTGCCTGTGATATAGTAATAGGAAAAGTCTCTACAAAAGTCAAAATATCCTTGCAAAGCATCATTTAACAATTGAATGCACACCATCTGAATTTATATAGCTCCTAGCGCCGGAAATCAACACATATACAATTTATATAATAGCTATACAAGAGTTCTTGCGAAAATACCATTATTTACTACACTAATATACACTTCATGGCATTTCAATCACGATTATTTTTTGAGTAACTCTTGACCGAAAAAAAAGTTTAAAAATACTCCTTGATCAGAATCATGCATTTATCTGATAATTGTCTAAAACTGTTTTGCATTTTTGTATTTTTTGCACAAGAGTTTTCATTCTAAGCATCATGTGTGCATGACTGGATTTGAAAGTTCTAGTTTAGTAAATTAAAAGAGCATTATATATTTGGGTGCATCATTAAAATAGACTACCAACTATCTACATTAATCTACCTACTAGCAGCTGAACTCAAAACATACAAAAGCTATACACTAGCAATGCAACAACTGGAACTAAAATATAATTACTTTGTACAGTAAAACACATTTTATGAAATTGGAACCATGTATATATCATGGGAAACTCGTGGCATGAAAGAAGCGTGAAAAAACTGCTTTATCAGGTGCTTGCGTTCAAAAGATAAGGCAGATGGTAAACAAAATTGAATTTTGAAATATGAGGTAAAATACTTAGGAACTGTTGTCATGACGACCCATTCAAAATGAAATAAGCTAAAATTGTAAATTTGTATAACAAACTCGTAATATGTCAATTCCGTGAAAACAGTTTGATCGAAAGTATGTCTGGCCCGCAGTGGTCCTTTTTGATATGAAATATCGAGCAAATCTATCAGGGAAATCAATAGACTTTAAAAATCTGGATCATAACTTGTTGAATACAATATTTGACTCTACTAGTATAAGATCTACGGCCCCTCGATGTCCCAGGTGCAAATCTTTCGATCATACCAGGTTCGACGAATGTCCTTTTCCCGCGGCTTTGACGCCGGCAGCATTGGGGGGGGGGGGGGGGGGGGGTCGGGTAACCACGGTCAGAACCAAAAAGGGTCTAGTGCACAGCAACAAGCCAGAGGTCCACCGTCCCAAGAAGTATGCAACAATTTCAACGTGCTTAAATGTAACTATGCCAACTGTCGACGTATACATGCATGCAGAGTCTGCAGAGGGGAAATGCCCTATGAATACTGCATTAAGTACGGAAACTGTGCCCACAGCAGGGCTTCTGGAGGGTCAGCCCCGCCCCGGGCAGCCCCGTCACCAGCTAATAGATAAGCATATGGCGTTTTCACGTGGTGTCAAAGTTCCATGTATGTCGCCGTGTGTGTACAATGGCACAGTAACAGTATCTTCCCCGTTAGATTTTTCTTATTGGCGGGAGGAGTTAACACACCACCCAGACCAGGATTTTGTAAACACTGTTATGGATTACATGACTTATGGTTCACCTATAGGATATACTTGTCCTCAGAGTTCACAGGAGAAGCTTAACTGGCCATCCGCTTATAAATTTGCCACGGAGATGAGACACACGATAGTGTCTGACGCAGAAAAGCAACGTTTCATTGGACCTTTTTCAAGTGAGCCTTTTCATAATTTTGTTAGCAGCCCACTAGGAGCTTTCAAAAAGAAACATTCAGGGAAAGTGAGAACCATCCATGACCTTTCATACCCGCCGGGTAAATCTATTAATGACTTTATTGATCCAGATGAATGCACTGTAAAATTTCAGTCAATAGATGACGCAGTTAAAATATGTCAAAATATCAGACAGACCACTGGTTGTAAAGTGGTTTATGGTGCCAAATTGGATCTTCAAGACGCATTTAACGACGTGACTGTACGACCCCAAGATTGGCATCTGCAGGGATTTACTTGGCAACCCCCAGATGGCGGTGATAAAGAATATTGGTGCAGTACTGTACTTGAATTTGGTACACGTACCTCTCCAGCGGGATTTGATACCTTTGGGAAAGCATTACAGTTCATGATGGAAGGAAATGGTGCAAAAAACATCGTGCGATATATGGATGATAATGCAACCTTTGCATCGTCAGAAGAAGAGTGCAACGAAATTCTAAAAATTATGATGGATGTGTGTGCTAAAGCAGGCTTTGCAGTGCAAACCACCAAAATAGTTTGGGCTACAGCACATTTGGAATTTCTAGGCATTGCAATTGATTACGAGAATCAGCAACTTATGATTTCCACAGAGCGATTGGATGAAATGCGTCAATTGTTGCAGTCATGGTGTGCAATTAAAAAGTGTACCTTTTGTCATTAATAGGAAAACTCACTTTTTGTGCTCGTGTAGTGAGATGTGGGAAAACATTTACCAGGAGGTTAATTGAATTGTCCAAGAAAGCAAAGAAGCTTCATCATCACGTGTATTTAAATCAGGCAGCTCGCAGTGATATACAATGGTGGATTCAGTGCATTAATACGCACAACGGTGTGTCAACGTTTCCGCTTGAGTGGTCCTATAGCACAACACTCAACATTTATAGAGATGCATCGGACATAGCTCTCTCGGGATTGCACGATTCTTCATGGTTTTACCGCTGTTTCACTGGTCATCTTAAGATGTTCAAAACTTACTCAATTACTTTTCATGAGCTATTAGCCCTGTTAATGGCAATAGCTACATTCGGACCTTCATTAAGAGGTCGCAGAATAAATTTTCATATTGACAACCAAGCCATTGTACATATCACCAATAACGCGAATTCCAAAGACAATGACATTATGATCTTGGTTCGATCTCTCTATTATTTATTAGCACAATATGACATAGGGTACAAAAGTTTGTATATCAATACTTTGGTAAATCCGGCCGATTCGTTAAGTAGGCTTCAGATCGATGCATTTAAACTTGCTCATCCGAAAGCAGATAAATACATGACATGGCCTGAACCTTTGAACTTAGACGGACTTTTGTATTGTTAACAAGTAGGTATTAATTACTTTATTACAGGCCTTGATCGAGTGGTGACCGATTTACTATCTTCATCTTTGAGACCATCAACTAATCGGATATACAGTGCAGTTCAAAAACAGTATTTTCATTTTTGTGAGATGTACAATCTCTCTCCGATACCTGCGACAAAAGATACGTTATTAAGATTTATAGCATATACTCAATCAACAGCCTTATCGTCGAGGACTCGATCTGTAAAGGCTAGTTCTTTACTTGTGTATTTATCAGCCATTCGTTCATTACATGTTATGCATGGTTTGTCTCCTCCACCGATTGATTTTCCCCGGGCTGGTCTGTTGCTGAAAGCAATAGATGAAGCCGGGGTGGGTCCGTCGCGTAAATGGCCAATTACATACCAAGTACTTGTTAATATCATTTCATTGCTGAGTCATAATTATGATGACTTAGTTTGGCGAGCAGCCCTTTCTTTGGGATTTTTTGCGGCTTTACGTGGAGCAGAGTATGCGATGGAGTGGGACGAATCGGGATGCCAAATTTTCCCGCCATTATTAGTGGGTCATATTTCTTTCAGCACCAGTAAAGGTTTGCGCTCAATGTTAGTATCAGTTAGGGGATCTAAAACGAAGCCTCACGGGTTCACAAAGCTTATTGGTTGTTCAGCTTCAAATGTATGTGCTGTGTGTAGCATGTGGCACTTTCTGGAAGTTCGTGCTTCCCTTTTTCCCATTTTTGCCGAGAGCCCTTTATTTCAATTTAAAGATGGGTCAGTTCTCCGCAAATCTACGTTGAACACTTAAATAAAACAGCTTGTATGAGCTCTGAATTTTGAGTCCTCACAGTTCTCTTCCCATTCTTTGCGTGCGGGGGCAGCTACTGCAGCTGGGGCCGCCAGTTTTAGAGACTGGGAAATACAGTCTCTAGGGGGGTGGTCCTCTGGCGCATATTCACTATATATTCGTGATTTACAGCATAATGCAACTTGTGCTAGGCGGCTAGCCGCGCTAAAATAAGGTATAAAATATATACTACATCTACCTTGGGCTACTTGCTCGAACCTCGCTTGGGACTTTGCGCCTCATGGCATATGTAGTTATTTTGAATGTGAATGTTTTATGTTAATAAAACCTGTAGCCCATATGAATATATACATTCGTCATCTTTTGCCTTTGTTTCCGTAGTGAGTATATTTAATTAGTGTAAATTATGAATAGGAGAGGGCCGAGTATTGATCCTTGGGGGACAACTGTGGTTATATGAAGATGCTGAGAACAGACATCATCAACCTGAACATACTGAGTTCTATTTGTAAGGTAACTACGAAACCAATTTAAAGTAATGCCAGTTATGCCATAGTACGCTAATTTTTCGATGAGAATCTGATGGTCCAAAGGGTTGAAGCTGTTGATAAATCAATAAATATGCTTATTGGTAGTTTCCCAGTGTCAATGAATTTAATAATACGGTCAACAAATTCTAATGCGGCAGTTTCTGTATAGTGTAGTTTTTAAACCCATGCTGACTAGTGTAGAAAAGAGTTTTGCTAATGAAATAGTCATACAGTTGTGTGTATACAACTTTTTCAAATATTTTTGAGATGGCAGGTAAGATAGAGATGGGTCTGTAATTGTCTGGCAATGTATTATCATCTTTTTTTTGTAAATGGGTATGACTTAAGCAAATTTTAGTTTTTATGGGAAAATACATGTTGTGGTTGATTGATTAATATTAAGTGCTAGTGGTTCATGAATTGTGGTAATGCCTTTGAGGAGCTTCATGGATAAGTTGTCATGACCTGTGCTGCACTTAGGTTTGAGATTTTTTACGATATTTTTAATGTCCTCGGGGCCGATGTGTGAAAAAGAGAATCTGTAGTGTGTTTTTTCTTTCAGGTAAAAGGAAAAGTTTGGTTTATTTGACACGTTTATTTGAGCAGCTAATTTCGGGCCAACATTTGTGAAAAAAGTATTAAATCTGTTGAAGATAATTTCCTTGTTACTTGTTTCAGTCCCATCTATCATGAAACATGAGGGAAAACTTGATTTATTTTTATTTATACCTAAGACTGATCGAATTGTGTCCCAGGTCTTTTTTACGTTATCCTTAAATATCTCAAACTGAGAATGGTTATAGTTTTTTTTTTTACATTGATTAATATTGTTTCGTAAAATATTGTTACACACTTTAAGGTTTTGCTTTAACATGTAATATTGAGGGTCATCCTGACAGGTACCTCTCAATTTTTTGTAGAGACTGTCTCGATATTTAATAGAATTCAGAATGCCATTAGTTACCTATGGACATTTTTTATGCTTATATTTATTAAATTTAACCATTTTAGTCGGAAGGTGCTTTTCTTTGACTTGTGTTATTATATTTTCTAATTTTGCATAGTTTTCATTTGGGTTACAATTGGGATCAAGATTTAACTGTTCCAAAATATTTAAACCATTTAATTCAGCATAATAGTTCTGCATGGATACAGTATCATTTGTGTAAGTTTTACATACATAGGCGTACTTTGTGTACTTCTCTGAGTGTCAATGCATGTAAAGCATGGACGATGATCAGAAATATCCGAGAAAATTATACCAGATGTACATGATTTACTACAGTTTGTCACGCGACAGAAAATATTATCAATCAATGTGGCAGATTTTTCTGCTAACCTTGTTGGTAGGGTTATTTTTGGAAAAAGACCGTTGCGCAACATCAAATCTAAATATTTGGCATAATTAATAGCAAAGTAAGTAGGAAAAGAACGAAAAACAAAAGAATTCGGCTGTATCATAAAAGTCATTTGGCACACCATGTAGTGCATGTGTTCCTATGGAAGAGTGTTTACCATTATAATAAAGTGTCATTTTTTATGACATAGACTGTGCATTATGAAGATTTCTCTGTACAATACCATGTTTTGAATCATGAATGGGGAAGCAAGAGTGGTCGAGAAGCTACTTAACTTGGAAGATGAAAGGATTCTATCTGAAGGAAGCATGGGGGTTTACGTAACATATATCACAGTATTGAAGGATTATTTGATGCGAAATTTGGAAAGTAACATCAATATGAGGACTATTTTGGTGAAGATATTTTAGAATTGTATTTGACGAACGGGGAAGTTTGAGCGAGATTATATGAATTACACATTTACCTGCACTACCATAAAGCCATTCCCAACACGCCAAAAAGATAAATTCGCCTATGTACAGTTATGCCCGGCTAAGAGTTAACAGCCAAACGCTTTTTTCGCGTTTTGCTGGTGTTCGGCTTGTGTTTGAAAACGTTTGAAAACGTTTGGAATGTGTTTGGAAAGTGTTTGGAAAGCGTTTGGAAAGCGTTTGGGACAAATCTCAAACACTTTTACAAAACGTTCGAACACTTTCAAGAAGCTACCGAACACTTCTCCAAACGCGTTCAAACACTTTCCAAACGCGTTGAACACTTTCCAAACGCGTTGAAAAATTACCCGAACGATTTCAAACACTTTCACAAACGCATTCAAACACTATGCATTTCAAACACTTCCATCTAAATGATGAAGAATCTCAAAACACATTTTCAACAGGTCCAGCAATATATGATGTACCTACATGTAAATGTGCACCTATCCAGCATTGTAGGTTGTACATATTTATATAAAACACGATCCAAATACGTTCACCGAAGTGTCTAATTCAACCAAAATTAATTAAAGACTTAACTCTTCATTTAAGATGCCATGAATACTTCATCTAAAAAAAAACTGTTTCGAAGTAAATCTGTAGGCAACATCATGATCAGATCATGATTCATGATCTGATCATGATATTGCCTATAAATTTACTCCGAAATAGTTCCTAATTTTCAATTGGCGATGCTCCATTGGTCCTTGGAGTAATTATATATATATATATATATATATATATATATATATATATATATATATTCCAAGGCCCAATGGAGCATCGCCTGGCTTATTCCACTGGAGCTAATTCTATTCCTTGGATAACTAAGCCAAACAATACTTAAATTGAGCTGCTTCTATATTTCCATTCAAAATTTGAGAAGTTAGCCTTTTTTCAAGAACTTCACTTTCATAAAAAGTATGATAGCGACTGGGTATACTTGCTATTGAAAGACATGTAACTGTATAATAAATGAACTGTTAAACCTGTTAATGTAGGCGTATTATTTGTTTTCTTCTGCCTATACTTATTTTCTTCCTGAATTAGGTATGGCCATGTCATAATATTGTTGATTACCAGAACCATAGAAGTATTAGCAGGTAAAGATGACAAATACATACTTCCAGGAATTATTTGTCACTGACCCATTTTTTTTTTCTTTTCTTCATTTCATGTTAATTTGAATCAGATATAAAACGGAATTTGATTTGCGTAGCCCAGATTATTGAAGTCTGCATCCCTGAAAATCCAAATAGTACGTATGAAAATGCAGTGGCAAATGCCAGAAAAACGCATGTACATGTATCACATACGTTTGGCGCAAGGTGTAAGTGTTTGAAAGCGTTTGGAAAAGTGTTTGAAAGTGTTTGGAAAAGTGTTTGAAAGCGTTTGGCAAAGTGTTTGTAAAGCGTTTGGAAAGTGTTTGAAAAGTGTTTGCTGCGCATTTGCAAAACGTTTGACTTTCACTGAAAGTGTTTGGGAAACGTTGGTGCCTTTGGCGTTTGTTAACGTGAACGCGAGCGTAACTGTATTAGACAGTGTAGTTTTAATAGAACCATATGCCTCACCGACATTACTCCTTTTGTGATCACCAGAAAAAAATGTCTGAAATAGAGCTGGTCACAAAGATGTGGCATAGTTTTTATAGCATGATAGTACTGATACAGAGAGATTCACGCTAGTTGATAGAAGGGAAGATGGAATTATCGTAAAAAGTGGCTGATATAAACTGGGGCTTCTGTCAAACTGACACAACAGATTATAAAATTCAAGCTGAAATACTCTACAAGTTATTTAGAATCAGATACGGGTGGCCAACTTAAACACTATACATGCGGGGGACTTTGCCACTCATTTCATGCCAACGTCACCAATTCCTATATATATATATATATTCATTTCAATATATACATACATATATATATATATATATATATATATATTCATTCCAATGAGAACTTTAAACTTGTAACATGTTTTACACCTTAAAATACTTGTATCAATAGTAACAATATATAAATAACTCATATTAATAAGCATTCTAGTATAAATTTATTGGAATCAATGGTTTAAATACATAAGTTCATATGATTAAAAACTGTCAAGTGAATTCTTGTTTATGAAAATGCCGCGTTTTCCCTACCATGAGAATAAAAATGTACAAGACGGACTCTTGTGTTTTCTAGTAATAAAATAAATTTGTTAAAAAAAATTAAAACCGCTTCCTTGGACCATTTTGTTATCTGCTGAAGCAGATAGCACCTCACAGGCTGTAATAAGGAATCCTTTCCTCTGAATGGTAAATAGATCCTGATTTTTTTCAAATGTCAAAGACATTAAGAATTAAAGTACCAAAGAAACTATTGAGTGCAGAAATGGAGAACAGTGTCATTTTTGAAAAAAAAAAAAAAAAAAGGGGGGGGGGGGGAGGGAGCTGTCGGTAATTACATCTACGCATATGTAGTTTCAGACGGCTGGTGACTGAATATCTATCAGCTTTGAGGTCTACAATTTATTTTTTTTTTCAACAAATCTCGACGTCATACTCGTTCGTTGTTAATTAACAATTTATCTACTATGAGGGCAAAATGTTATTTAATAACTCCAGGCCTACAGGTCTGACATGAAGCAAAATCACTGTTGTATGTGGGCCTACCAGTATGAAATATACAACGTTTTCATGTTACTAGTCCTTTTCTAAACTATTTCGGTGGTGTTCCATGCATCATATTAAAGTATACATCATCACAAACCTCTTGCTGACTCCATTCTCATGCTGTCATTCATTTGAGGAAATCTGCAAGTAAGTCACCTTGACCCACGTCTGAAATTGCTTGTTAAAACTTTTGAATAGTCCTAAGCCTATTTGTGTGGGTCCCGATAAAACGTCCAAAGAAATATATATTCCTGAAAATGAAGTCTTTATGGGTAAATATGCGTCATTGGTAAACTTCTTATTTCATATATATGAACAGTGATATTTGGAAAACATTTGCCTATTTTTTTTTTTTTTTTTTTTTTTATTTATTTATTTATTTTTTTGTGTGGGTATTTTACATCTTAAAAAAGGCATTCAGTCAAATTTCTTTATTTATTTTTTTTCAAAATTCATATTAAAACCACTTTTGCAAGTATTCTACAAATATTGGGAAAACAATTCAGCATTGATTTGCATCTTCTAGTCACCTTCATGCATCATTATGCACATTTAAAAGAATTGTACGTTTCCCAAACATTTTTTGTCCACAATATGCGGTGCCATGCTATAATTAGGCATCCTTTTCTATCACAGGCATGCTGACATAAAGATGTGTTGAACAGAATTGACAGCAGATTTCTCAGTCATTAGCAGCTCTGGCCCCTGGAATGAGTCTCCGAGATTAGATAGAGACTTTCAGGTTTTCCTCCCCAGTTTTCCCAGAGCCTCCGTAAGCCGAAGTTTTAGGATCTGGTTGCTCGGTTTGTAAGTCCAGGAAGTCGGGAGAACCAGGGGGAGGCCATCTTTAGAAGTGCTGACCTGTGCAGTCTGAGAATTTGTCTTCCTCTGCTTTCCCCGTCACTGGAGCTAAGTCACAGCAGACTCTGTTAGGTGAGTAGCTCACTGCTCTTGCATTGAGTCAGTTTCCTTTTGCCACAAAGACTTCCTCTGGCATCTGCCTGCACCCCCCCACCCCCCGAAAACAGACTTCACAGTCGGTGGCAGCTGTGGCCCTTGAGACTAGTCTCCCAGAAGACCCAGCAGGAACCCTCTGGCCCTCAGGCATCTTCTCAGCAGTCGCTGGAACCATTGCACAGGGCTCCACCAGAACCTCCACTCCCTGGCTCCATGTGGGCTGAGCAGGCACTGGCAACATGTTTGAGACTCTGGTGACTTTCACTGAAATCCTTACTACCACAGCGCCAGGCATGGTGACAACAGATGTGTCCACCCCTGTGCCAATAATTCTCTGAAAGCCTGAGCACATTGGCTACCATAAGGGCCATGGAACAACCTTCCGCACCCATACTCTGCTGATTGGCTTTGATTATTTTTAAAGCAATAATTCAAGGCTTGGCTGGTGACCAAGTATGATCCTATCAGTTGCAGTACTTTCCAGACTGCATGTACTCCCCCTTGCCTTGTGCTCGCTCTGGAAGGTGATGGCCTGAGAAAAGCAGTAAGCCCACAGAGAAGGGCAGGCCTTCTGGTAAAGGCAAGGAGATGGGAAAAGCTATGGCATTCATGACTCTTGTATGCTGAATCGCATTGTCTCAGCATTGCCACCTGCCCCTAGTCCTCAACATCCTGAGACATGGCTACACGCTGCCCCTTTTAGCCAAGACAGGTCTCCATTTTGCCAAAAACCCTATTGGTTCAAACTGCCCACCAAGGAACCCAAAGTGTAGGTAATCCTATAGGGCAGTTCTCACGTTTTGGAGCAAGTACCTCATAGAGCCATTAGGGGAGCAAGGTTTTCCTGGCTTCTACAACCTTCTCCTCCTGGTTCCCAAGAGGGATGGAGGATGGTGCCCGGTCAGAGACCTGTCTATGCTGAACACCTGGAAGTCCCATTCTTTTGGATGGAGGCTCCCCATTCAGTGGCTACAGCCTTAGAACCCGTGAAGTGGACAACCATCCTGGATCAGGGAAGTGTTCTTTTGTGTGCCAATTCATAGAAGTATCTGCAGTTAGCATTTGCCGGCCAAATATACCAGTTCAGGGCACTTCCATTGGATCCTGCCATGACACTACAGGTGTTTTCCAGGTTTGGCCAGACTGTTCCTGCTTACCTTCACCTCTCAGCTCTTTGCATCTATGTGTACTTGTAAGATTTGCTCATTGGGGTGCTTTGGGGCCTGGATTAGCATCATCACACACAGACAGTTCTGGAGCTTTGTCCATGTTTGGGCCTGATAGTGAGCCTACCTAAGGCCAGTCTTCGGCCAGAACATATTTTAATCTTCCTCAGGATTCTATTTCACGAGGTTGCCTACATCAATCTTTCTTAAGAGGACTAGTGGGATACACTTCAGTCTTTGCAAAGGCCCTTTCTGACTAGCAAGGTCCATTCCGCGCAACAATGGCTCATCCTGTTGGGTTCCCAGCCCTGACGGACTACCAGGTCCTGCTAGGTCACCTCCACCATCACCCCTTGCAGCACGCTCTGCAGAACAGATGGACAGAGAACAGGGCTCTTAGGCCCTTGTGCCAATCTTCAATGAGGACCAACCATACCTTCAGTGGTGGACTGTGAGAGAACGTCATCAGAGGACAAAGCGGGAGCCTTTTCAGGTCAAGTTCACCATTTACACCGACTCTTATTGATCCGGAAGGGGAGCTCAATTGAGGAACCAAACATTGTCTGGCCCTTGGCTGGCCTTTTTCATGGCTGAGCACATAAACTGGTTAGAACTGGAAATGATATACTTCATGCTCCCCCACTTCCGAGATCTGGTGGAGTACAAACATGTCGTCATAATGTGCCACTACAGGACCATGATAGCCTTCCTGAAGATGCTGGGTGGGATGCTGTCCACGAAGATTATGCGCTGGCCAGATGCATTACCAGCTGTTGGTAGGACCATGTCCTGGGACAAGCAAATGTCCTGGCCAACCAACTGTTGAGCACATGCACGTAGCTTGTCACAGACCCCCAGCCCTAGCAGTAGGTGCTCTAGCAATGCACTGGAGCAGCTTGTGAGTGTACACCTTTCCACCTTGTCAGATACTCCGAAGGTACTGCTCAGGGTATGATTATCACGATTGCAATATGATCCTGGTTGCCTGATGGCGCCCTAGGAGTGATTTCTCAGTAGACCTACTGAAACTAAGAGTCTAGTCTCCACTACAATTACCAGCATGGCCAAAGCTTCTAAGGCAGCCATGGACGAGGGTGTTCCAACAAAACCTTTAAAGGGGCAAAACTTGTTAGAAGCTAACAACTAAACCTCAGTCTGTGTCAAGCTGTTACCAATTAAATTCTTATCAGGCATGTGGTTTACTCACAGTGGGGTTCATAAACAGAGGGAGACCTGCTCTGGCCACTGACTCATTTACGCTTGACCATGAATTTTACATGATCATCATAACACAATATTACTATGCCCTGACTTCTTATAAAACAACGTGTAAGTATTTAGCAAAAAATGTCTGCATGTCCAGTCATCATGGAATGCCAGGAACACCCGCGAGAGCTTCTACCCCAAGCCCCATCGGATGATTGCCCCCAAAACCACAAACACATGTGTGGTTATGCTAGTTTATCTCCTCTTGGGGGGATGATGGCTGTTGAAACAGCCCAACTGGTTCAAATATTGGCAGTTACAAGAATTTTCAATCCTATATATTTCAAGAAATTTGTATTATTTTTCCTTGAGCGTTCGTAAATGCACACTGTATTGCTTTAGACACAAGTTCATCACAAAAAAATGGACATTCATGTCTTACATCTCCCAATATTTCAAATATTAGTTCAAAATTGATCAGAGCTCTGAAGTATGGAAGTGTTAGGACCATATGGAAACCATGCTGTTCCATCAGCCTTTTATACCCTCCCTGCCCCTTTAAGTGCTCAACCTCCAGGTTTGGTGGTCATTTCATTGCACATCCATGACAGACACTTCTTGGAATCAGTCTTAGCTAGAATTGCCAGAGGAAGGCTTTGATCTTCCTCTCTAGATGTTTACTCAGATCAATTAAGGGTGTTATCTGACTTTTGTGCTAGTAAGTGAATTCACCCTTGGGCTTTGTGCATTGCAGGCATCAGAGAACTCCTGTCATATCAGTGGGAAAACTTAAGCAAGAGCTCAAGAACAGTGGAGGACTTTCGATCAGCCATCTCTTTAACCCTTGCCAATGTCTTAGATCTATGCATCGGGAGCGATCCTTATCTGTCTGTGCTCATTGGGCCCTCCTACAGTTATGCCCGGCTAACAGTTAACAGTCAAATGCTTTTTTCACGTTTTGCTGGTGTTTGGCTTGTGTTTGGAAACGTTTGAAAACGTTTTGAATGTGTTTGGAAAGTGTTTAGAATGTGTTTGGAAAGCGTTTGGGAAGGGTTTGGGACAAATCTCAAACACTTTTACAAAACGTTCGAACACTTTCACAAAGCTACCGAACACTTCTCCAAACGCGTTGAACAATTACCCGAACGATTTCAAACACTTTCACAAACGCATTCAAACACTATGCATTTCAAACACTTCCATTTAAATGATGAAGAATCTCCAAACGTATTTTCAACAGGTCCAGCAATATATGATGTACCAACATGTACATGTGCACTTATCCAGCATTATAGGTTGTATATATTTACATAAAACACGATCCAAATACGTTTACCCATGTGTCTAATCCAACTAAAGTTAATTAAAGACTTAATTCTTCATTTAAGATGTCATGAATGCTTCATCTTTCCAAAAACTGTTTCAGAGTAAATATATAATCACTCCAAGGACCAATGGAGTATCGCCTGGCTTACTCCACTGGAGCTAATTCTGTTGCTTGGCTTAGTGAGCCAAACAATACTTAAATTGAGCTGCTTCTGCATTTCCATTCAAAATTTTAAAAGGTAGCCTTTTTCAAGAACTCCACTTTCAGAAAAAGTATGTTAGCGACTGGGTATACTTACTTTCAACTTTATTGTGAAATATACACAGTAGAGCTTTTTGGCTTATCCATAAATGAAGGCATGCACATGTTGTTGTGATTTTTAGGTGCTGGTAAGCTTTTCAGACACTTGTTAAAAAATATTCCTGTCATGAGATTTAGATTACCAAGTGCACATGTACATGTATCGCATACGTTTGGCGCAAAGTGTAAGGTGTTTGAAAGCATTTGGAAAAGTGTTTGAAAATGTTCGGCTTTCACCAAACGCGTTTGCCAAAGTGTTTGTAAAGCATCTGGAAAGTGTTTGTAAAGTGTTTACTACGCGTTTGCAAAACGTTTCACTTTCACTGAAAGTGTTTTGGAAATGTTTGGGAAAGGTTGGTGCGTTTGGCGTTTGTTTACTTGAACGCAAGCGTAACTGTACGCATACTGGCCAGGAACACAACAGGTCCTGGCCAGGTGGGACCTACCACTGGTTTTTGTCTTGTTGAGGAAGAGGCTCTTTGAGTGCCTTGAGGGCCCAAAGTGAGTTTTCCTTAAATACTGGATGTTAAAAACTAGTTTCCTATTAACATTTGCTGTAGAGTCTAGGACAAGCAAGATCCACACTTTGGCTCATAACCAGCTCCAGTAGTCATGGACCACTGCCAGGTGGCTTGAAGTCCCACTTGGGCTGCCTTGCAAAGAACTAAGTGGCTCGAGATCCAGCTGCAGCCTTTGAGGGTTTTACTCTCTGAGCAATGGGTGCTGTTCTACCCTCTCAAGGAGAGAGCCCTGTGCTCTGTTAGGGCTGTTCCCTTCTACCAATCTCACACAGATGGACGCTAAGGATGGTGGGCTGCCATCTTTCTACCATTGAGTAACCTGCAAAAGGAGCAAGTTTGCTAAAAGATGATTTGCGTAGGTTCTGATATTTGTTCATTTGGCCTCCTGGATCAGAACAGAGCAGCTACTATGTTCATCCAGCTTATGGCACTCTTGTGGTCAGATCTGTTGTAGGCCTATGGGTCAGTGCATTTCTCAGTAGGCCTTTTAGGGCTTCGTGCCTAGTAGAAGTGATCTTGAAGAGTATCAGGCAGTTTGTCCTGACGCCCAGGCCTGTTGCCGGTTTGACACAGGAATTGCTGCGCATGGAATCATATACTGCCTCCCAGTGCCCCTAAGCTTTGTGACTTGGTCCTGTAAGATGTTCAGGACCAATGGAGCTGAAAGCGGTAACATCTACCCATGAGACAGATAGTTGTCACGTCGGTAGGCAAGCATCAGTGGGTTCAGTGTGGTCCCGTGCTGGTCTGTATGGAGGGTTTCTGGTTTCAGCTAGATTCTGTTGTCGGTTGCCTCATTTCCACATAGGTCTGAGGTTTTCTCTGCAGATGTCACCTCCTCACATGAACCAATGGTTACCCGCAATCTGATGGTCCTGCTGGTCAATAAATGTCAGTGTACCAGTGACGTTATACCCACCGCCAGTAGTAGTAGTAGTAGTAGTAGTAGTAGTAGTAGTAGTAGTAGTGGTAGTAGTTTTATTGACCTTGCTCCAAAGCAAAACACATGTATAAGGCGAATGATGATAATAATAAAGCAATACAATCACAGCTTAATCGTACAATATAGATCACTACAGAAATCTTCACATAAATCATAACACTTATCAGTCAAAATACATTAGAATTTTAGGAAGCACATTAAAGTCTGCTAAGTCCTTGGCTTCAATGAGAGCCATAGGGTATGGAAGTGTCGGTATATTGTACGAGTTTTAAATGCCTTAAACTAAATTACAATGCTGTATAACATGTGCTTCGTCTTGTATACTGCCGCATCTGCACACCCTCTGGTCCCACGGTGACCGAGACCACTGCCCTGTCTCTATATGTAGATTGTGAGCAGACAAGCGGAGATGAGAAAAAGAGACTCGTATGTATTCTGGGATATGAGCTCCTGCCTACTTTGCATACACATTATGCACATCCAGGTTCGGATTAACATGTCTGTACATTGTAAATTTTGACCTATCAGACGTTCTAACCCGATCTTTGACAGCACGCAGGCCATGTTAAAAAACGTTGTCCATACCTAATAACGTATCAATATAGGATCCTGTACTTGTATCACAAGTTAATCTAATAGCATACATCAAAGGATCATCCTGCATCCCACTTCTTTCAGATGTCATTCTCTGGAGAGATACCTTCTGGTCGTCTTTTACTAAGTCTTTCAGCATAGGATACCCCAATTCCATCAGGCACAAGTCATTAGCAGTAGTGATACGAACCCCTAGTAAAGCTTTCAGGGCACCCATGTACAGACTGTGTACCTTTCTCACACCAACATTAAACCAACTTTCACATCCATATAAAATAGACGCTATAAATGCTGCATCCAGAACTTTCTTTTTCGCAATGAAAGGCATGTCCGGATTTTTATTGAAAAATGTTACCAGTTTAAGTAAGTGTTTTCTCACAGCATTGGCATGCTCATTCACTGCTGATAATATACTGCCGCTACAGGTAAAAATACTGCCTAACTACGTATACTTTTCGCAATGATCTACACAGAGCACATTATCCGTGCCTACAAGGAAAGGTAACTTATCAGTTACAAAGCGGTTTATGGCCATAAATTTTGTTTTACTTTCATTGATTATCATACCAGCTTACTTACAATAGTCCATCATTATGTTCAACTTTTCTAAACATTTGTCCCTTGAACTAGCAAAAATTACAGTATCATCCATCAGCATAAGTATATTGAGCCATTTCAGAAAACTGTCCCATGCGCATTTGCTTTTATAGCTTTGTAAAAGATCGTTCACAAAAACTGTAAAGAGAAAACAAGAGGTTGGCGACACCTGGCGGACTCCTATAGCGGCAGAAATGATAGAGAGTCCTAGCACACTCTTTGAGACTTTATATAATGATGCCAGTGCAAGTAACATAACTAAGCCACACCCAAGTCGTTTTAATATTTTCATCAGTGAATGTCTTGGAACACGGTCGTAGGCTTTAGAAAAATCTATAAACACTACAAACAGTTTTATCTTCTTCTTAAAACAGAAGTCCATAATAAGTCTCAAGGTAACTATATGCTCCAAACATCCTCTCTGTGGAACAGCATCTGCTTGCTCCCGATCAGGTGTAAACCATTTCATGAGCCTATTATTTCGAACATAATCGTAAATTTTGGCCATACTGTTTGTGATGCTAATGCCACGATAATTGTCACACACTCTTCTATTTCCCTTCTTTAATATCATATCCAATGTGGCATCTGTCCAAGCCACTGGGTAGCTTGTAACAAAAACGGCAATGAATAATGTGGTTAAAAACACTATCCAGTTCGCAGGTAGCAGTCTGAAAACGCCAGGACTAATCCCGTCTGGCCCACACCCTTTATTTGGTTTCAGTTGTTTTTCTATTACATTCACTATCTCGATAGGATTGATAGGGTTGTGTAACACAGGCATAGATACATTTGTTACAAGATCTTCATCAGTAATATTAACCACATCTGTAGGGTTCAAAAGCTCTTCAAGGTGTTGTTTGAAAGCGTCATCAGATGGCGCATCTGTACTTTCCTATGCATATTCACCCTTCCAGTTAATAGCCTTCCATAATAGCGTATTGTCATCTGCATCAATAATTCTTTGCCACCGATTTTTAGCAACATCAAAATTTCTATGCTCAACTCTTTCTTTTCTACTTGCGGTCGCACACGAGTAAAGTATTTCTGCTAGTTTGCTGAGCAGCTTGCTCACCAACGTCGTCACCTACAATAGGTACCTCATATTCGCTCAGCTTCAGTAAAAAACTGCTCAGCATCAATATTACTGAATTTTACACCACGTTTGCATACTGGAGGCGCACTTCCTTGCAAAACACCATGATCACCAAGATCACATTCTCTGCCAAACAAATTATCCACACTTAGTACTTTCATATTTTCAAAGTCAAAACACACAGAAACTGGCGCATGATCAGATTGCATAATCATATCTTGGCACACATAGAAAGCGTTCACAAATTTTACGAGTGATTTAGACGTAACACATATATCGAGTTCTGAAATCCACTTTGTTCTTTTTTCGAACAGTCAGTGCGCTTTTCCAATGTGCGGATGTTGACTCCAAGTTATTTACCAATAAGCAGTCACAGTCTGCACACAATTTTAACAGTTTTTCACCATTTACATTTGGTTTGGGAATTTGATCTTTTTTGGCCTTCATACGAGTAATTGGGCTCATCTTGTATAAGCTAGTTTGCATCTGATCCAACCCTCGCATTTAAGTCACCAACAATTATAACCTGTTCAGAATCACCCAAACATTTACTTGGTATATATGCCCATCCATTCTCCGAGTAAAAGCTTGAGTCGGACGGGGGAATATAGCATCCACATAATTTAATATATGGAAAGAATGATAACTGGAACCAAACTTGATCGACGCATGTGATATCTACGCTTGACACTTTATCTGAAACGTTATTGCGGACTAACAGGGCCACTCCACCCCGATTCATTTGGGTTTTCCTACACGGTATAACTGTTTAGCCGGGGACTGAGAATGCCATTGGTGTAAGGGTTGCACATAGGATAACAATATCATGTTTTTGTACCCATTTTATTAAAACCTTTGTCTCAAGTATATTTTGCGCACCATGTATGTTCCAGAACCCAATGGACACTTGATTTGGACCAGTTAGTTAAAATAAGTGGGCGACCAATGATCACGAACATTTGTATATCGGCAAAGGTGGTCGAGATGTAACATTACATAACGAAAATGGAAAATTTTGAGTGATGTAAATGTTAGAAGGTACACTTACCTCTCGACCACCATAAAACCCGACTAGACCAACCATGCTTCCTCCTACAGCTGATGTCAACTGACTAACCTCCGAAACAGGAAGGATGTTAAGGGGTGCTTGCGCACTGGACGTCACCACCAGTTCCACATGGACAAACAGATGGCACCACAGTACTGTCAGGTTTTTAGGATCGAGTGAGCAAACAAATCAACTTGATTTCTTGGGCGTTATGCCCAGACACAGAGGACTTGGCAATGGTGGTCGAGAGGTACATGTATTTACCAATACTGATATTACTCCAAATATCCCGTTTTAAAGAAATAAATGTTTGCCATTTTCTCAAAAAAGAGGCCGGTTTTGCCAAACTCAACATCCTCCTGTTCACACAATATTGGACCAATTCGGATATACCTTGCATCGTTCATTTTGTCTCACAAGGCTCTATCACAGTAATATATAATATTGGCCAAAAAAATAAAATAACTAAATAAATAAACTTTCAAATTTCTTTGCACCATCCAAGAAGCTATCAATTTCAGTAGCCGTCATATTTTCTGTGGCAGCTATATTTGAATTATGCAAATTATATACTTCCTCTAAGGTTGATTTTGGTTGATTTTTTGTTTGTTTGTTATGGTTGGCTATCTGGAGACGTCAGAGCAAAATATGGTTTGTTAACGTGAATATCCGGGTCTATGTCAATTTCTACTGGGCTAATATTATGTTTCGCACAATAGGCAACTAGAAAAACAATACAGAGGTCATTAAACAAGGCCCTGTGGATGGATTACAATACAGTTGATTACTCGTTGGCGATTGATTCAGAACGTAGAAATCGGTAAATGGACACCCAAATGAGAGACATCCCACCAAGTCTCAAATTAATCTGAGTGATTTTTTTGTTGAAGAAGTACAAAATATGAATTAATATTTGAATCCCCTTTGACTAGCACAGTTATCAATATGAATGCAAGCATGGACAGGCAGGTATATACATTTTCAAAAAACTCGTCACAAATCAAGGATCTGGAGTGTGTCACGTGGTGAAAAACCTAGGCCACCCTTCCCGCAAGCTATATTTCATCCAAGTTCCAGTTCCAGAACAATCGGATTAACACTTGTATTGAAAAAAAATGTAATTCTCTATGAAATTGAAAAAACCACAGTACTACATGTTGACGAAGTTAGTGCCTAGGGGCGCCTGAAAGTGTCCGTAAGTAATTTCAAAACATTGGCGAAGGCGTGCTGATAATTTGTTTTAAGATATAGTAAAAAGATGCTAAAAAGAAAAGAAACTGATACTCTTCGGAACGTGACAATTTAGGCA
>OZ026628.1:1061384-1118884 GCA_964020975.1 Hermodice carunculata
GTGCGTTATACACAGGAAGCCATTTCCTAAGGTGGCTACCACTATAATATTGGTTGACATTAGGTCAAAAACAACGGTCGCAGGAAAGGGAATTTGGCATCCTTTAGTAGGATTTTTGTCGCTACGAATCTAATAAATATTTTAAAGTCAACTCACATGATTTTTTTTTTTTGTACGATTCAAAATTTTGATTGGTTAAATTGTCTATTTAATCCGATAAATGGTCAAGAAAATACCTGTGTCATATTTTTTATTCGGTTCAAACATATATTTGGGCAAATAACAAGCGTCATCTTATATAATATTAATCTCTAGGATCTGGAGATTATGGACCCACATGATACCTTATTCTAAAGCTAGTGCGTTTCACCAAAGAACCCATTTGCAAAATGGCTTTCTAAAAAGCAGATGATTAATATTGACAAAATGACAACACTGAGGTGTCATCATGCCTGATATTAATCCCTGGATTCTTCACATCATGAAACCATATCCTCATATGTTTCAATATTGGTGCCTGTCCAACAGGAAGCCATTTCTAAATTGCATTCCAAATAACTATTTGGGGGCATAAAGTCCAAAGGAAGGGTCGCAAGAGAACATTTGTTTTTCACATATTTCTGGGAAATATGAATCCAAAATGATATATTTGAAAGTTGGCAAGGTGATTTTATTTATGACTCATATTATGAATAGGAAGGGACAGTTTGTCTACTTTATATTTTGCCAAATATTTTGTTTTGCAGAATAGCAGAAATCACTATATATATATATATAATGAACTAAATCTCCAGGGTCTGTAATTTCCCAAATGATGTGATGACATGTCCTCATGCTAGTGTTTTTTTTTATAAAATAATCCATTTGCAAGATTGAGGTCAATATACGTATAACTGAAATAAAGTTTGAAAAAAAATGTCACAGGTTAGCACCTTTGAAACATATTTATACAATTTTATTGACTGTCCAATAAAATGGCCTAGAACACTGTTGTATTCGTGTCTGTATTCATGTCCAACACTTTATTTGAGTTAGATAATGATTACTAGATATATAATAGAAGGTTGCACTGTTCTACCTTTTAATTTGGGTATAATACAAGTCTCTTTGACTTCAGGTACCCTTGGTACACATGCAAAGAATACTACCTTTGCTGTGATGTACTAATGATTTACATGTCTTCAGCCAGCTTGAGTTCTAGGTGGCCTTGACATTAATACAACACATGTCACATGATGGGAAGTGTACTCAGTGGTTTGAGAGGTCGCACACGTGTCAGTGTCAACCCACTTCGTGTTCAGTTGCTCACTACCCATCAGCAAGTCAACATGTTCATATTATAGATGTGGCTTCTTGTCTTGAAACTACTGTGTTTTTATGCTTATATTTCATAACTTGGTTGTAAGAAAGTGCGCTAGATATAGGACATTCTTCTGTTCGGGGGACTCACTTGTTTGTTTAGTTGGTGACAGAAGACAACATCTCAGAATTAAATATTCTGTGAATTGGTCTTCTAGTGTGTAGTGTTTTTAAGGCCTTTTGTAGCATTCAAGAAACCCATATCACAATCTCAGTGGGTTTTTGAAGACCCTTTAGTTGTGATCGTTGTTCACAAGTCTTCTGGGTTGCCAGTCAGTTTTATATTTGCGGGGTGTTTCATTTATATATTCTTTATCTAGTCAATCCAAAGTCTACAGCGTGGACACAAGTATGTGCGGTTTGTTTAAGTTACAAAATTTGTTTCTGGTAAATCCATAATTCTTATTGCACATACACTCACACAGTTTTATTTCTTTCTGCTTCTCTTCTTTTTTGATTTGATATTCAGCTCAACTTAACGACAACAGTTCACTTACAAAAATGGAGGCAACATTGTCGCATAGACTGGCTGCAGAATGTGATGTAGATGCTTATGAGAGAAGAACAGAAGTGACAGACACCGATAGGTGTGTTTCTGCTCACATATATTTACACAGGAAAACCCTGGGGTTAGTCCTGAGCTGGATAAGTTGAACTCGCTTTTAGCTGCTTGCTCAGCTCGTCAGGATGATGTTGGAAAGGTCATTCTGAGTAAAAAGTCGGACATTTTGAGTGAAGATTACACCATCAAATACCATAGAAACTGCCGATCTCCCTATAGCAGTCCTCTGCATTTAAAAAGAATAGCAGCAAAACAAAACAAAACAACAACAACAAAAAACAAACAAACAAACAAAAAACAAAAAAAAACACCCCCCCTCTAAAAAAAGGGGGAAAAAAAGGGGGGGGGACTCCAGGTCCAAGCAATGATGATTGTGGCTCTTGCTTTACCAGGTCACGTGTTTCTTTCACTAATTAGGACTAGATAAGTAACAGCTTTCTTTCTGCAGCTCAATGTACTATGAAGAAAATTGACCTGGTTGGTCCATTGTTCTGATAGAACTGACATGTCCACTAAGGTTAGGGAAGGAGCCAAGTGACACAGTAATCATTAAATGCTGGCGAGACTCCATGGTGTCCCTTATGGTGAGCTTCTTGCCATTATAGTTAGGCATCATAGATCCAAAAATTGCTTTAGAAAATACATAAGACAGTCATGCACAAGAAAATAGGTCTCAGTCAGAAAGAATATCTAGAGATGCCACACTGCAGTTGATTGATGAGTTCAAACCAGCAATCAATGACGGAAAACAGGTGGTTTGCCTAACCCTACTTCGGAGAAGATTTAATGAGATCCTTAAAGATAACAGTGGTGGAAAATTCTGAGGAGTATCAAACAAAAAGGATGAAGAAACAGCTTTCTAGGAATGGCCACAAATCTCCCTTGTTGTCCAGCCAGGGATGTCAGATTTTGTTTGTTCAGCTAGTGTCACTGTATAGGAGATGCTGCGCAAAGCACATGAAGTTACTTGTGTTTTGAAACAAATTCCCAATAATGAGAAAGACAGAAAACAACAGGTAGAAGTTGTCATAGAAGACAGCATCAACCACCAAGCTGTCACAATTTTGCACAGGCGTCTCAACAATGTATCTAAGTTGGATGGTAAATTTCACACTCCTGCAGATATATCAGCTGAAAACCTCCTTAACTGGACAGATTCACTTTTGTTCAAGACTGTATATTGGTTAACAGATAAGCAAATGTATGACAATGCCGCTGATGCATGTGATATGGATTTTGACCTGTGTTCTCTAGACATTGCCTGTGGCATTATAACAAAGGCAACCACCATCATGTCCCAAAAACATCTAAGTTTGGCTGTTCATCTCCATCATGAATTTGGCAGTCGAAAGGTCTTTGACACCATGCACAAACTTGGCTACTGCATTTCATACACCGAGTTAAGACATTTCCTAAATTCAGCAGCAGTGCACTTAAGCTGATCACAGCCACAGCCTTCCTGATATTACTATGACCCTCATGAAAATGTCGCGCAAAGTAATGGTGGCGCTTCCATAGTTGTGTTAGTAGCTAATAATTGGGACCACAATAAAAGAACCATTGATGGAAAAGGAACCACATATGCCATGGCTAGTTGTTATATGAAAATGCACCTGTTCCATTGAGTCTGTTCACCCAGGATGGGATCATGCATTCTTGTGTCAAATCAGATTTCGCGCACAAACTTGAAGAGCTGGTACCTGGCAACAAGATCCACAGTGTAGGTGTTTATGATACCCTTATTTTGATGGCCATGATTTGCTTCAAAGACATGGCTCTTGAACCAATCAATCAAAGATAGTTTGCTATGAAATGGCTGCACGGTTTCTACGATATATAATACGTACAGTTAAGCCATGAGCATCTCCCTACTACGTTGCTGACTAGAGCATTTTAACCCTTTAAATATGGCGGAACTGCGGACCAGGGCTTTTACAGCTTGCTGTGCTCTGGTGGGCGTATATTATATTATATTATATCATATCATATCATATCATATCATATCATATCATATCATATCATATCATATTATATTGTATTATATTATGTTAAGTTATGTTATATAGATTATATCATATTATATTATATTATATCATATCATATCATATCATATCATATCATATCATATCATATTATATTATATGTGATTTAGATGATATGCACGGGGAGTGTGGCTGGGCTAGGTGACGTGGCTGCTCTAAGGGTTATGGGTTGGCTTGATGCAGGCGCATGACCCATTGGGTGGCCATGTGCTCCGCATCACCTGCTTGAGGAGAGCTGAATGTAACGATGTCTCTAAGTGTTTCAATTTGGTTATTATACCTATGTTGGTTTGGCTCCAATTATACCACCAAATACCATAGAAACTGCCGATCTACCTATACCAGTCCTCTGCATTAAAAAGAATCGCAGCAAAACAAAACACACACAAAGAAAAAAAAAAGGTGGGTGAGGGGGAGACACTCCAGGTCCAGGCAATGATGAAAGTGGCTCTTGCTTTAATGGGTCTCGTGTTTCTTTCACAAATTAGGACTGGAAAAGTAACAGCTTTCTTTGTTTGTTTTCTCAATGATCTATGAAGAAAATTGGCCTGGTTGGTCCATTGTTCTCATGTTCCTTAAGATCATGGTCATTCCAATTTCACCATAAACGGAACCACAAAGCACACATCAATAGAAAATTGCTTTATATTTGCCAAAGTATTCACTATATTTCTCAAGGTCATCTGACCAAATGCTGAACTATATATTTATAAAATAAACAAGGTTTTTGCCAAAGTTCAGCTGCATGTGCAGGAATTCGATTTGAGGTACTACTAGCTTCTGTGAGTTCTTGCCTCAAGTCAAGAGATGCTTTCCTTCATGTCATGCCATACTCTGGTGATGGTGATCATTTTGATGATGTCGACAGCTATTTGATGCAGGTTTGCCTTTATCAAACTGGATTTTGACATAGGTTATTCGATGGCTCACGAATTTTGATCATGGGTGGTTCTTGTTGAGGCGCAACTTAGCCACAGTGTCAGTTACATTAACAAGTTAAAGTCCGCCATCTTGAAAAATATATATCTGTTTCCTTCTCAATAATGATACTATATCTGTTGATCTCAGCCACCCAAAAACTTAGTACAAGTTCCCCGCAGGATTAAACCGATGTGGAGGATATAAAGAATTTAATACATGTATGTAAGGCCACGTAAACTGAGGTGAAAGATACACTTTTATGTTGGAACTCGATCAAATGTGAAATACGTAGTTTCATCATTAAATGCTCGAAAATGAAAAGAAATAAGATACGAAACGAACATTAAGGATAAACCTGACTTCTTATTAGTGAATGCAAATACTTTGTCCGGGGCTCCACCACACAGAATAGAAGAAATTAAATTTTAAATGTCCTATAAATGAATGACAAAAACACTGAGAGTGTCATCATTAGGACGAAGGCCTCTTTGATTGAACTTGGTGTGACAAAACCACCGAATATCTCCGTGTATTAAAGAAAAACAAAAACAAAAACAAAAAAAAAACAAAAAAACTAAACAAAGAACCAATATTTTAAAATGTGACGGTAGAGAAGTGAATGACCCTAAACGTATCTTATGGGAAGAAAAGTGTTTTATCAAAAGTTATACACAAGTGGCGATTTAAACTGGATAGATATGGAGAACAGAAGTTGCCCATTGTGATGTAGAAAAACTATGTTGTGCAGGTTCTTTGACAGGAACAGGAGGCAAAACTGTATCTGATTCCATGAAAATTGGAAAAGTGCTAGGGCAGACGGTTTTCCACTGGTGTATATATATATATATATATATATATATATATATATATATATATATATATATATATATATATATATATATATATATATATATATATATGTGCGTGTGTGTGTGTGTGTGTGTGTGTGTGTGTGTGTGTGTGTGTGTGTGTGTAGGGTGTGTGTGGGTGTGGGTGTGGGTGTGTGGTGTTAATGTAGAGGACCTGGTCACTGATAACCTGAATTGTGTTTTTGATCAAGGAAAGCTATTCACAGACCAGCGAAGAAGAATCATATCACTTATTCAAGAAAAAAAAAATAACTGCATGGAACCCTTTTGAAAACTTGGCGATCCATTTATCTGCCCAACACTAATTATATAATTTTGTCTGGAGCAATTTCTCACCGCATGCAAAAATTCTTTGCAACATTAGTTCATGGCGATTCATGTGGGAAAGTGAAAACAGATTTATAGGGTACACATTAGACTCATCGGTGATGTTTTGAAGTTATCACATTTGCAAGACATTCCTAGATTGTTGTTGCTTGCACACTTTGAGATGACTTTCCATACAATAGAATGGCCCTTAACAAACAAGGCAACAGACTCATTGAATTTGGACTTGTTTATAAATGATGGATTTCCACTTTATTTACTGATATATCTTCTCATATATTGAACAAGGACTTTACCTTAGTAATTGTCAATTCTTCAAGGGGAGTAAGTATATGTTGTCCTATTGGACAATACCTTTTCATTCTAGCAGTACAAATGTTTCCTATTTCTATTAAAACAACTTAAATATCAAAGGTCTATCCATTAATTTTGATGAAATTAAAATTTCACAATTAACAGATGATAATGCATGCTTCCTCGTTGATATCCAAAAACAAAAACATTTATTGAGCTTCAAAATTTTGAAATGTATCCTGGATTAAAATGCCATTCAGACAAATTTGTCACCAAATGGGTCAGAGGCATTAAGAAAAGCCCACTTGGTGATCTAGCAGTAGTATGGATTAGATACTCCTTTACAGTACTAGCTATATCATTCCATGAAAATTAAATGACAAAATCAAATCTCAAGTCTAAACTGATTTCGTTTCAGGACATTCCAAAAGTTTTTCGAAACATGTGAACTAGCTCTTGTGGAAAATGTATAGCCTTAAAGTCTTGAGCTGTCTCATAATTAATTTAAATCTACCTGCTAATAAATGGTGATGAAGACTTAACCAAGGAAGTCTTAAAATCTCATCTGAACTTTACGTGGATCAATGGCTTCCAAAAGATAAATCCACAGTTATTCACAGCAGTATTGGTAGTGGTGGTAGGAAGCCTTTACACTTTAAACATCAAGTTTTAGCACTTCTGTTTAACTGGATCAAAAGGTTGTTGCAAAACATAACCTTTAGGTGGAAAGGTACACTAAAGGCAGTTGTTTAACATATGAATGTACATGATATGTTCTTCAGCGGATGTTTATCTTAACTTTTGGTGTGTCTCAGATCACTTCGTTGTACCGGGATCTGATAGCTGCTTTTAATGAACTTCAGCTAAGCTATGTTCCAAGAATAGGGCCAGATACCATGAATGAAATGTTATGGCATAATACCTTTGTCACCATTGACAGGAAACCTACATTTTTAGACATTGGTACCAAAAAGGACTTCAATTAGTAAGAGATCTTATGGATAATTACTGTGTTTTATATTGATACGAGAATTGAGAACTAATTATGAAATTGAAACACATTTCTTGGAATATTTTTTTTTACGTCCTGCCAGGATGGACCAAAGGAAACAACAACTTCTTTTGGACACTAAAAGTCTTGCAGAGCTTCTAGATATACTCGAAAAGGGCTACATCCCAAAATATTCTACAGTTCTCTTGTAAACAGTTTTAAAATCTATCAATTGAATCTCAATTTTCAGACACTCCACTGAGCCAGTTCATATGGTCAAACACATTCCAAATACCTGCAAATGATTCGGCAATATTTTCAAATTTGCTTTTCTTTGCAATATTGGTACATAGCTTCAGACTTTCAGTTTTCTCTATCACACCAATGTGTACCCCCCTCCCCCAATCCAGGCTTTGAAAAAAAATGGGTCTCGCAGATCCTTAACAGCGTGATTTTTGTACATCTAAAGGCACCATAATGGATAGATTTACAGAATGTACCCAGGCTAATGTTAATCTTGAGACAATTTCAAGACTGCTTGAATGGAATGCACATATATAGCGGGCTAAGGCTGGACGTACAGTATATGGACACGAAGTTGTGAAGAGCATGGCTGACTTTCACGTGGGGTTGCCAGCTCCGATAAACTGTACCAGCATAGGAAAGTTCCTAAGACCTAGCTTTTTAACGGCAGTTCCTCGCTTAAATAGTGCCCTCCCCCACATGCACACGCACACACACACACACACACGCACACACACACACACACACACACACACACACACATACACACACACACACAGCATACATCATAAATGATTAACCAGTTGCTCCCTTTTCAATAAAAAACTACGCATATTTTACTGTCTTGTTTTTGAAGACTTTTGTTCCCTGCCATTTTGGTCCAGTCAACACCTGTCACAAAGGGCCAGTGCTGCCACCATGCAAAGTTCGAGTCAACCAGCATAAGACTAGCAGACAAGAGTCACAGCGTGTGTTCAGTGTACTTCTGAAGCGAATGTGGTCTGCTGAGGTGAAAATTACTGAATTTGGCAATGGGATTCAGGAAGATCGTATTCTAAATGAGCTGATTTACTTATATAATCACTTTTTTAAGGCTGTGTAATGAATTTTATAATTCATTTTTTTTAAATTTTTTTTTCTGGCTAACTGTTAAAAGGAAAAACAAAAATCTTCTCACAAACTCCCCAGTTAATTTCTTCAAAATTGCGTAGGGGCACTTCTGCGAAACCTAGACCTTCACTTGTTCAATAAGTGGTTCAATAGGCTATTTTGCTGTGCGCTTTCTTTTATTTATTTATTTTTTTTTTTACCATTGGCAAGGGGATATGTACCAACTAGCAACAGGGGTCGTGGTGTGAAAAAGGTGACCTTGCTATCAGAATTCCCAGGACTAATTCCATCTGTGCAACCAAGGTCAGCTGGGCATTGAACTGTCGCAGTTCTTTCGTTTAATTTAGGTATTTGTCTGTCAATGCACACAGTTTCATTGATTATCATCCAAATCAATGCACATTTCACTGGGTTTTTGTTCTACCTTTTCTCCAAAATAATCAACCACATCTATTTCATAATGGTGAGGGAGTGTGAGCTGTGTGAGTCCCTATGGTTCTTGTTTAATGGTTCACTTTCCAGATAATATTATACTTTCTTGATTTTTACTATTATTTTGTGGCAGAATTTTAAAATGAAATCTTTTGAAACTAGTTAGTGACCGTTATGTATCAGGATATCCAAATTCCGTTTAATTACGAACTGTCCAAATATGACAAGTAAAGATAAACAAGACCAATTACGTGCAGGTTCTGAACATTCATCACGTCTGGCATCTCCCAGCAAACTCTAAACGTACAACATCAACAAAGTAATAATGAATGTCATGAAAAATAGAAGCGGGCAGATTTTGTGTGATTAAGATTCAGCCATGATAAAATTCATCAGCCATCAAACAAGTCACGTCAAAATCCGATAAGATCAAGACAGACATACATCGGAAATAAAATAATATGGAGGAAACATCTCTCTCCTTACTTGAGACAGATATTGATTAAAAGTTAGTAGTACCTTCAATCGATTTCATGCATGCAACTCTCAGTTTTAAGAGTTATCTTGGCCCATACATATACTATTAAATTGTTGAATGCACTTGATACTCGCTCAAAACTTAATTTTTTATAACTTTTCAAACCACCGAGCCATTTTCGTTTGATATACGGGGGCACTTGCACAGACATCCATATTTCAATTTATTGAACAGATGGTGTTGCGATTTCTTCTATCCTTCCATCATTTTTGTATGATTTGGTTATACTTGACGACTGCTCCAAACCTTTCACACAAATTAACGAACAAAAATGATGAAAATATAGCTTGTGGAAGGTTTAGACAAAATTGTTCACTGGTGTTTATTCTGTGGATGTATGATCTTTAATGATTTTTTCTATCTATCTATCTATCTATCTATCTATCTATCTATCTATCTATCTATCTATCTATCTATCTATCTATCTATCTATCTATCTATCTATCTATCTATCTATCTATCTATCTATCTATCTGTCTATCTGTCTATCTATCTGTCTATCTGTCTGTCTGTCTGTCTGTCTATTGATCTATCTATCTATCTATCTATCTATCTATCTATCTATCTATGTATATATATATATGTATATATATATATATATATATATATATTCGGGTAGTTGCCAGTTGATGAATGCATTTCTATTGCTTACCACGTGAGACAAAGGGGATTGCCAGTGAGAGTTAAAATTTATAGTCCTACAAAATCCTCACCTCTTACACTACAGTGGCTATTATAGATTCAATGTCAAAGACTGCTGAGGGCGTGCTGTTCACACAACCCTCTAGTTTCATTTGTTGTTGTTTATCATGCTCGTGCAGTCCCTTACAGGAATGGTGCTAGACTGTAGACAAAAATGTTTCATGATGTGATGTTGCTGTGTATGTTTATTCTGCCTGCTTGTATCTTGAGCAAATGGATCTAAAGTGAAGGCCCATACAAAGGCTAAGGGCTACATTTTGAATTATGCATAAGTTTGTTTTAAAGTATTCTGATATTATTTACATGATCATGGGCAAATATTTGACAGGGAAGTCAAATATTCACTCTTCCCATTTAAATATATTGATGTTGCCATCCACAATGTGTAAAGCACATACATCTTCATGCACAGTATGTGAAATACTTGCCAGCAACTCTTTGCTGATTTCCTGAAAAAAGAATAACTCAACATTAATCATTAGATTGAAATATTTGTGGTAGGAGTACCAGCAAGGTTGTAGGGAACAGGTCTCATTGGACAGTGGTCTTTATAAAAAGTATCAGCTGAACTTGGAATGCAGAAATGTGGTTGTCATGTGTTAGTGTTCTCTTACTGCAACGGTCTTAGATATATTTTAATGGCAGTTTATTTGCATTTTTAACCAAGGCTAATTGTTAGATTAAAATAGTGTTCCGTTTGCGTGTTTTTGCTACATATCTAGTATTAGGTCTGGTCGTGTACTCAAAAAATTTATATATAGCAAAGGACAAAAAAAGGCCAATGGAAACACTTTAAATTTTTGTTATAATTTTATCTCTATGTCTTCGATTACACCAATATGGTAACAGGCAATGTTTAGCCGAGATATAAAATGATTACTCTTGAGATAATTCATATCATGGTATACTTATCTGCATTGCATAGGCACCTACCAGAAGTACTCTGCCGAGGTCCTGGAAAGATACAATTTTACGTAAATCAATTTCATAATTTTGTTTTTAACTATGACAAGCCAAACAATTATACTTTCCTCGTGAACACCAGATGCATGCGGGCTTTATTTTAATTTTGCTTCAATGTGGCTTTGCAGACATTAATACTTAAACTTCCTAAATCTGCTTATAACGACACAAGTAAGGAACACCTGGGACTGTTAAAGATATTGCAAATGGTAAATATTTTTGCCTTATTTAGACGTTTGCTATATTGCTTGCACTGCGGCTATATTGCTTGCACTGCGGCTAGGAAGAAACAACAAAATATCATTTGCTGAAATCAGGTTTGAACGTGCAATAAATACGCATTCCCGCCCCCATGCTACGTTTTCCAGTACCCGGTACTTCCTTGTGTTTGATGTGCATGTTGTTATTTTCTATAAGCCTGTTCCTAATCTTGATATCTATAAATGTATCCATATATCAGGGCCATGTAGAAATTAAACTCAGGTCTGATATTTTATACCCTGTCGGTTTTCTCATCATTAATTGTGAAAACGTTTCTGGTGAGCCTCACATGAATTTCTGATATGCATGCCGGCCTTGCTTTGGCCCACCATATATATATATATATATATATATATATATATATATATATATATATATATATATATATATATATATATATATATATATATATATATATATATATATATATGGCGCAACTCTCCATTTATGTTCTGCTCATGTGAATTTTTGACAAAAACTTAAAACTAAGAAGCGTGTGGTTGGGTCGGCATTTAAGTATAATCTTTAAAAATCAGTTAATGACGTTATAGGATTGGGGCCAGCAGTTGGAGTGCGCTGTTTTGTTGTAAATATATCTGAAATATATCTCATTAAGATCATCGTACTATACACTGCTTATGTCCGAACCGGTGCTATTTGTTTCAGAAAGTACATATCAAGGAAGCTTCCAACCTGAAAAAATTTAAAGCCAAGATCGGGCAGTGGTCATATACCCTTTGCTTAGCCTGATATCTGGCATAATTACGCAGCATTGTACCCTTTATAGTACTTATCATGTATTGTGCATACTTATCTTCCATCCTTGGACATTTTGTTTAGCTTTCATATGTTATAATGGTACTCTTACTCAGCCACAATCGGCTCTTTTAATGTATAACGATGGCATAAGTAGCCAGTGGCTAGTTTAACTTTGTACTTTCAAACCGACTTGAAATAAATATATGTCTATGTCTATATCTATATCTATGTCTACCAATGACGTCGGTAGAATGACCATGCTCCGTGTTTGCTAGCAGGGTCCAAGTGCAATGCATGTACACAATTATAGATCATTCATAAGAGAATAATTAGCCGATGAATTGAATGAATAAAACCCAAGTGCCAAGTGTGTGGTAAACGTACATAAATCGTTATTAAATATATCTACAAATAGTAATCACCATTTTTTGTGCACGTAATTTGTGCCATTTATTGGGTTCTATCTATACCCAGAGCAGGTGTAGATTCAGGAAGTTTTGTTCTAGCTGCATTTTATTATTGTAAGATTCACAGTGCAATACATTTCAGTCAGGGAGTTATCTTTATTACGAAGGATCTCTCACGTGGCATAGTATTTGGATGTTTGTCTACCCTAGCATCTGCCTGAATAAATAAGTTCATGTTTGTAATAAACAGCGTTGCATTTCTTGATTAAATATGCAAGATAAGTGTGCTTACCTGTAAATATGTCTTGCCCATTTCACCCTAAACACAAATAAACAAATTTTGCATCTGGCACATTGCACATATGTCCCAAATAGATTACCATATTATATATTGCATGACATATTACTTTACACTGCATCACTTCCTAAGCAACACCCCCCCCCCCCCCCCCCAATATTATGCAGTTTTGGGCTTCATGGAGTGATTGCTTAAGTGGCACACGGTAAATTTCAACTGACATTTATTCAACATACATAATTTATGGGAGCAAAAGCATGAATTATCATTAACAGAAGGGCTCTTGACCAGTTGAAATTTTATCCTAAGCATTATATCAATTAGAGGCTTTGCTGCTGGCATTTATGCATCTGAAGCAATGGACAAGAAACCGATAGCCGATTGTGCTTGAAGTGAACCCGACGATTGCCTAAACAGCCTATGCAAAGCTTATCTAGATACGCACAACCCTAAATGCCGGAAATTGAGTCAGTCGACATTGCTAAAATAATTGTACACGTAAAATAATAATTCAGTCGGGAAGACGTGAATGGTCACAAACCCCCGCCCCCATTTTTTCCAACAAAATACAAAATCACAACCCCAAATGCTGAAATATATCATCTTTGTGTACCGAGAAGTGTTCTATGCTCACATGTAGTCATTGAATGCATAGGCTCCATGCAAAATGGGTACCGCACATTATCACACAGAATTACTTGGTTACAAAGTATGAACTTCTATTGCAAGAATAACCCTCTTCAGCGACTTCACGTATTACTTTTTCTATTATTTGAGGCCATAACTTAACTGAAATTTTGCAATATCCTGACACTTTTATCCAAAACTAATTTTCTGGGAAACAAGAAGGGGATTCGAACCACGGCAGCCTTTCTTACATGCCTCCCTTTGTTCCAATCTTCTAAACACAACTCTAACAAGGCTGAAAGGCTGAATAAGCGGTTCAGATATTGCATGTATACCATATTGCTGATGGATGGAATGAGTAATCAGTCTAAAAAGGACGATATTACGCATTGTCACGTACAAGCGAATTGACAATGAGAAATAGTTTTATATGGCATCTTTGTTATTTCCCATCGAAATGTTTGTATGCAAAATGCAAATACAATAATAAATCGGATGTAAAGTTGGATTAAACAATAGAAATGTTCATTAAAACAGGTAATGAACTTGGTGGAGATATATGCTCTGTGAATCAAAAACAAGCTTGGCTGCGTCTTGCTTTGCCTTTGGTTCATTTTGCAGGTCCAGGAACATGCCTCTGGATCTGCACCACCGTCCTTACCTAACACGTAATCAACCCCAGATACAAAGCAGACGTAATCATAACATTGACGTAAGGGAAATATAAAAAACAAAATAAAAAAAAAAAAAAAAAAAAAAAGAAAAAAACCCACATGATTTTACCCTATTTTGTAGTACTGAAGGGGATTGAGCTGGCTGAAATTGTTCTCATGTTATCAGGTGAAAAATAACAATTCACGTAATTGGCCGTCATCAAATTTTGATGTCACGATACTCCTCATTTAATGAAAATATACGTATTTAAAGGTTCTCTCAATTGAATGGGTACCACAAATTAGAAAGCTGATGTTTGAGGTAGTTAGAAATGATATCTGAAAACCAAAATGGTAAGTTCGATTTTCGAATATTGTTTTTTAGCTCCAAACAGGCGCCATATTTGTGACAGGATAGCGCGACAAATTTCTCCGATCATGGCCCAACGCGGGAAAGCGTTAGTGACGTCACAAATGCAACCCGCTGGCCGTGGTGTATGTGCTCTTAGCCATAGTGCTTTCATTTTGCCAAGAGTAATGGCAGATACAACAGAGTATAATCATTCCAGAGATCATGAACAGAGTTTTTTTTTTTTTTTTTTTTTTTTTTTTGTTTTGTTTTGTTTTTGAAGTATGTGGTCTGATGACGATGAAGACGAATTAGTAAGAAAAGCTGAAACAGCAGAGGAAAAGATCGTTCCGCCTTACACACATGAGGGGATGCACTTAACCCTACCCTCACCAGTGTTGATGGGAATGCAGCTGTGGTACCCTACCTAATTACCCATACTTGCAGTCTGGGCAATGATACTTCATAGCAAAGAGATATTTCCTACATTAATTTACTAGATTTCATTTAAAAAGCATGAATGTAATAAATTGATATTTGCATCAGGATGGGCCAGGTCTTGTAGTTTTTCAAAGTGGACATTCATGGAAACAGCAACGGCCTACGCCTACGGTATATAAAAGTCTAAACAAACAGGTTATTTTCCCCTCCAATATGTGTGGTCTATGCATGATTAAATATAAGTTTGCATTTATGAATAGCTTTCAATATCAAAACTCCTACCCTGCAATAACCTAGCGTCCCTTGGAGGACAGTAATTTACGTTTCCTTATACATTGCTATCAGTACAAGTATTGATTATAATCTTAATTTCAGATGGCAGCCATATTGTATAAATATGGTAAATATGTTGCTGCCACTGACCTGTTTTCTGGTTTTATATTAACGTCAAAGGTATAATGAAATGTATTTTTGCACACCCAATTATTGGGAACTAACCATGGACTGTCACAAACAGTGGAGCATGACTGAAAAAGATGCAAAGCCAGCCGTCCAATGGTCTTGGCAAGTGGCTAGAAGAGGCGTGAATGCAGCAGAGCTTTCCAAACAAGTGTTATCTGGTAATGGGATTAAACAGCCGGCAATGTACAGTAGTAATTGGAAATATACATTACAATGGCTAGGTAACTTAACCTGTTATAGAATGTTCCGCCCTAAACATGGAACCAGATCGGTCCTTGTTTGTCCATTTTCTTCACTCATTTTTTTCCGTCAATTGAATCAAAAGGTTTGAATACACTAAAGGTTTGTTACAATGCTACTTTGTAACAACATCCCAGACCAGTGTTGTCACAGTGACATTCGATTAATAAATATGTGATACATTGTAACCGTCGTAGAATAACTGGACCTACATTTTGCTGAAATGGAAGTTTTGAAATCCGAATCATACTGAAGGTAAATTTGTAAATACCGTAAAAAAAAAAAAAAAAAAAAAAAAAATCACTGTCCTCGGTTTCATGAGTAGTGCCTCATTTGGCCAGTTCCATTAGCCCTTCTATTGTCCTGCTTTGGGACCGCATTTGGCGACAGCAGTAGTTTTTTTGCTGCCAAACATGTCCTAAACATTGTCATTTTTGACAGATCAAAGTCACTTTCCACGGAGTGTTTGCTACATACATTATGTTGTTTCCCAGAGACTTGTCACTTGCCCCTGTAAATCTTGACTACACGGGTGCACGCTCTACGTAATTTTCGGTAGTTGGGAAAATGCAACAAGCTGTAGAACATATATTGCTACAATTTACAGCAACACACCGACATATCCTGGGTGGGAAGAGGGACGAAAATGGAGTATTTCTACATGCATTTTTAATCGTGTTGAGGGAGGGTGAATAATATATGTTTAAACCACGTGACACTTGACAGCTATGTCTCGCTTGCATGGTTGGGGTCTTCCCTGTCAGCAAGCAGTGTTTTGCTCATAACCTCACTAGCTTCTCGCGCCTTATGAGTGTCAAAAATAAATGGAAAGAGACGATTGAAGGTGCTGTGATATTTGTTTTAATACAAATGTGAATAGAAATATTATATTTACATCCTTTTCTTTTTAAAGCGCATCTTATTGTGAGATCACCCCATGAGTCACCCTTGCATCAAATGCGAACATGGTCAATCAAGAGAACCTGTGACAAACAAATTTGACTGACATATAGTATAGACTGTTACAAGTTTAGAAGAAATGTATAATTCTTAGCGGAAAAGAAGTCAAGAATAGCTGAATGATTAAAATATAAAACACTAAAAGCAAAACTGAAAAAAAAAAATGAAAGTGCTCGTTTTTGAACACAATCGGAAGCTGGAGTACCTGAAAGTTTCTCTGCAGCAATTAGCCATAAAGACTCAGATGAAAAGCTGTTAAAACGTTTAATCCACAAATGAACTAGTTTAGAAAATGTATAACACCGATGTGACTTTTTGCGTTATACTCATGCGCATGGGTCTACACCAAAACTGTAATTCGAAAGAATGAAGAACTAGAAAAGGCAACTTTCGGACCAACATCTGGGGTATTAAGATATTCGTTTGCAGGCATTGAGTCGATAACCATCGCCAACTCTCTTGCAGCAAACGTTCCAGTCCATGTGTCTTCCACATAGCTTAGCATTTTGTTCACTAGAGATACAAGTACTTGTAGTGAGTTTAAACTGACATCACCAAATGATATAGCTAGTGAAACTGTACTTACTGTGCACAGCTGGCCAAGAGATCCATGATACTGAAAAGTTACAGTAATCAAATTTTTATAGAGAATAACAATACACACATGCAGTGATCATAAATCAAATGGTCATCTAAAGGGACACCCTTATGCACTTATCAATGTACACAAAGTACAAAACTGTGGTGTTTCATATAACTTGAATCCACCAGGTTCAGTACATAACAATAGCAAGAATTACCTTTTAGGAGAGACAGTTCAGACAATATACTGTGTTCACAGAAAAAGCTTAATCTTATTTCCATATAACTGATGCCATGGAAAGATGGTAAACCCAGAGGCCCCTGTACTGGGCAAGAAAAGGAATGAACATCCAACCAGGGCCTTCCAAGGAGGGCCTAGTAAAAGTCAAGGGGGGGGGGGGGGGTGGAGATGGAAATATGAAAACCAGCACTATTTAGGGTAAGAAAAAATAAAAGGTGGGACAAGCAATATACATGGGCTATTATGTAGAGTGCAACCGACGCCTGTTCACTCCATGTTATAAGAAAGTAATCAAATTTTATTGAAATAGTCCAGATGCAATATTAGCTTCAAAAGGCAGTCAAAAGAAATTGCACAAGCCAATAATTTGATTGAGTCGCAATTAATTTGCGTATGTGTGTGTGTGTGTGTGTGTGTGTGTGTGTGGGTGGGTGGGTGGGTGGGTGTCGGTGTCGGTGTCGGTGTGGAACATTAACAGGGTTAATGTTTGTATATTGTTTCTCTGTTGTAACACCCGTGCCCTCATTACTGCCACAGTCACAATTTGTTCTATGTTTATCTTCAGTTCATTGGATTTTAATGCACATATTTGTGTTGATTTTTACGCCCTGAGACTATGGGCGAACCACACCGCCCATTGTATTGGGCAAGAAAAATGCTAAAAACGGGCCACCACCTGCCTATGAAGAAGGCCTAGTACACGTCAAACAGAAGAAAAAGCAACACAGAAAGATGCAAATGCACGTTTTACCCACCTGGCAACCAAACCTATCTTTTGGAAGAAAATTATCGGAAGGAAAAAGAAATGATTAAAGAAAGCGCAACCCACCCCTGCGCACTCTGTGTTCAGAGATGATCAAAGCTTAACAGGATGGGTCGGTTGTGATAATTGCTTCAAAGGGTAGTGAAACGAAAACACACTGGCCAAGGACTTTCATGAAGTCAAAGCACATTTCCTGTGTGGGACAAAAATAATTGTCATTTTCAAAGCGTCCTTCTGTAATATTATCTTGAATTTTATTTCAAAACTATATTTAGTAAATGTATTTGTCTTTTATATCATCTTAAATCATGTGTTGACACTGTGCAGTTATGTCCTGAATACTGCGACCATCCTACTTTTTGATGTGTACGATCTACACTTAATTTGAATTTAAGACATAGATGGTGTGTGTGTATGCATGTATGTATGTGTCTGAGTGGGTACTTATGGGTATTCCAATGAAAGATACCTTTTCACATAATGTATTTGATAAAAGGTACAAAAGCTCTCCTTGCAGCAGAACCAAATTGATTAAGGGAAATAACGATAAATATGCATCCCTATTGATGCAACATTATGTTTTGTAAAATTTGATTGATGGATGTTTCACAACATAAAGGGCAAAAGCTCTAATAGCATGTTCCGTAAAAATCAAGCACGATCTGCTTCATCATAATCACACCAAATTCCTATAACATATCATACTTTAAGGGTGCTTTCGATGTATTGAGATGAGGTTTGAAGATATGGTCTTATGTATGCACAAACAGCTTATTTCAGCGGTCACTGGTTTGTTTCAAAGGTGACTGTTTAGAGTCGAAGTAGACATTTGCCACAGCACCTTAATTTCCACCCATGACAACATCAGCTATATTTTGCATACCTTGATAGCTTCTAAACCTCAATTACCCCTGTAGATTCATACCTCAAGTCAGACTGTGGTAAAATACCCACCTGTGGATATTGGCGTGACAAAGAAATCTTGACAATGGGAAACATTAAAGGGCAGACAGTGATATGCCTGATAATATAACTAATGGAGTGTCAAGGCACGTGCATACTGACTGTACACAGTATCTTATAATTGCCTTGAGATTTTCTCTATTTTTGTGTAGCAAATGGATATTTACGAATGTTTTCAATACTATGTTGATTATACTGTTGATTAATTTGGCCAAATACTCGTCGTTCACATAACTATGGAGTCTGTAGCGATAACTTTTCCCTGCTCCACAAAAGGGTACCTTGGAGATGACAAGGGCATCTCGTGTCTCCACTTATAAATGATGATGGAAACTTAACAAATAGGTAACTATGTCACTGGCAGAGTACTGTCTGTTTTGGTGAAGATGCTCCCCATCATTCGGTCTGATGAACATCATCAGAACACTTATCACTTTAAAATAGAAGATTTAGTTCCACCAAATACTAAACCATAATTGGGTAAGATTAGATGCAATATTTAAAATAGACATTCGCCATAGCACCTTAAGGTAGCGGATGGGATTGAGCTATAACGGCAAAATCGTGACCCGACAGAAAATGTGTTTTTTCCATTTCCGTAAAGTTTGGCACTTTAACTTTCTTGTCACCAAAGATGAATACTTAAAAAGCAAAATTTATGTGATAAAAACGGAAAAAAAACATGACCATGTTTTAGCTGGCTGCAGCATGAGCATGTGTGTTTACAAATGTATGGTAATTAGTCCGCCAAAGTTTGGATAGCAGTCGGCTGCTTTCCACAATCCAGGACCGTAGCAACGACAAGCGACCAACTGTGACATTTTGAGGTGCGCTGCTACCAATTCTTGTATAAGCTGCTTGACAAGATTAGGACTGATTAATTGGCTTGTTGTGGTGATCAAATGGCCATGTAGATAATTAAATCGATGGGCTCATGTTTTCCTTCTCAGAATGTGATAAAAAAAAAAAAAAATAAGGGACGATAAAAGGTGGCGATTGTCAAAACGGCACCTGGTGATGGACGTGAGCCTCAGTGTGTTTTCAATGAAGGCGATTTTAACCTATGCGTAAATCGTTACTCAGAATCATGGCATTGTATTCATTATAAAGGCTTACAACCCTTTCTACAGTCTTGCCCTATCCAAGACCAATTTGCTTTTAATGTTTATTGGCAAAAAGTACAGATGACGATCGATGAATCCTAACACTGGACCACTTGGCTATAAATATGCCGCAAACTATAAAAGCAGGGATTCGATTCAGCGTAAATAATTTTATCTGCCTTCAATAATTATATGTGCCTTTACCTGAATATGAAACAGTGAATAGCATTAAATGTTAACCTTGAAGTAAATTTGTATGAAACACGCCTCCACTAAAACTGGTATCGTCTGTATACCGCTGTCGCATTTTGCGGAACTGGAAGACTGGCACATTGCACATGCACGGACTTGCCCACTTCATACAGGGGTGTTTCGAAGTACACTGAGCGAGGGGACAGAAAAAAAAGCTTAAAAATTTGACCATCAGGGGGATAAAATAATCAGATTACTGTTAAATGACTGCGAAAAGCGACTCTGCACTCTGCTTTTAGCTGGTTGATCGGTCATATAAAATTATTTTGTCTCACTGTGCGCGGCATGCTCCAATACCACTCGCCCGCACTCACCCATCAGGAAGTTTCGGTTTTGTGTCTCGATCAGTTTATTGCAGTTCAAGGGTGAGCCAACCATCTTTCAGTGGGCTAGTTATCTCCACAAAATAAAAAATATGTTACATGAGTGGCAAGGTTTCGAATGGCAATAAGCGAGAAAAACATGGCAAAGTGCATGGCATTCTTTATCACAAGGAAGGCGTGGAGGAACCAATGAAATAGGCTTGGCGTATTCTATTGTGCTCCTGGCAAAAACAACAACAACAAAAACAAAAACAAAAACAAAAACAAAAAAAAAACCAAAAAAACAAAACAAAAAAAAAAAAAACAAAACAAAAAAAAAAAAAAAAAAAAACAAAAAAAAAACCCACAAGCCAAGGCCATGAAGAACAGACTCCCTCACGATGCCCATCCCTTTCTCAATTTTGTGGGAATTGGAAACTTTCTTGACTACCAGACAGACTCGCTCTGCGTAATTGTTAAATTGCGCTTGAAGTGCGTGTGGCCAGGTAAGCAAACAGAGTCCGTCTTGGCAGGCAAGTAAGTTTTACCCTGGCGCACGAAGTGTAGCGTCATCACTTTGCATCTGAGCGTGGTCTGGTAAATTATATTGATCTATGGAACCGTCAGGGTCTGATCAAAGACTACTTCAGCAAATCAATGGATTAGGTTATTCAATCTAGCAATACAGTTTCATCACAAATACAACATTGAAACTAATGGATTCTCAACACATATAAAACGTTCGCCTTTTTTTTTTTTTTTTTTTTTTTTTGTTTTTCTTTTTGTTTTTGTTTTGTTTTGTTTCTTCTTTGAAGTACAATTTATCCTGGGAGTGTTTGTTTATCAGTAACTGGACTATTGTCTTAAATGTTACGTCAACACTTTTTTCACATTGTCATCCATCTGCTTTCTTTTCTTCCGTGATCGTGGCATGTCGATTTTTCCGACTTTCTTTTCGGTAAGGTCGCAAGTAGTCCAAGACACTGAATGGCGAATGTCCCATCCATGCCGTTAATAAAGCCATGTTGTTCTTTGATCCAATGTGATGAGAAGTGAGTGAGCAACTCCTGCCTACCGGGCAGCCTTCTGAGTAGAGCAAGCTGTGAAATTGCAACCCGTTTGTTCACGCGGCGCCATATGCAAACAATGTTGCTATGGTCAAGGTGATGGCACCTTCGGGTCACGTGGCTAATCCGCTTTCGAATCCCCCTTTGAAGCTGTCCCGTTCGCGTGGAAACCCGACTGACAAGCTTTCGAGTGTGGCTGCATTTTGTGTCATTCGGATAAATAACTGCTTTTTTAAGCCAATAAACATCATTGTATGTTGGAAACTATACATCAAAGATGTTGATTGACCTTTCTTCGAAGTACTGAGACCAAAACGGCCCGAGTTTGGAAAGCTTTATTGTCATTATGGCCAACAATGTGCGAAAAAAGGGCCTCAAATCTTTCAACGCCGATTTCTCGGAATGAAGTTTTCTGCTTATGAATCAATTTTGTGGACAGCGTCAATAAAAAGCTAATTGATCGATCTGTTTCAAATAATCGTCTTTTGAAAGATAAATATATTATCTGAGAACCGTTTTTTTTTTTTTTTTTTTTTGTTTTTCCGTCAGATGTCCCCTTCAGAGACTTTTGTAGCTCATAAAATGAAGTAACTGTTGATGTTTAAAATGATGATCAAAGAATTCGATAATTCTGTTATTATGTATTTCATTTGTAAACAAAAAATACGGTTCCTGCATATTGGTCTATACTTTAATTTTACATAGGTAATACACTTTTTTATCCATTATTTTTAAAGAAAGCTTACAAAATGTCAAATATGATACCCTCTTGTAAACGGGCATATAAAACCCTTGAAAATTATCGTATCGATATGAAACTTCTTTCTAACAAATCTAGATGTCTGAAAAATGAATAAAATGTATGGTTTGGTGGATGAAATGTGAAACATAGTTCATCTATGCAACGTCAAAGTCGCAGGACCGTTGCGCGCGGCTCAATCCCCTCCGCTGCCTTAATTTCCTCCCCTTGACAACATAAGGTACCTTTTTCACATTTTGGTAGCTTCTCAACGTCAATCATTCCTGCAGATACATACCTTAAATCAGACTGTGATAAAATACCCACATAAGCAGATCTGCGTGACTAAGCAAACTGAATACTAGGAAAGATCAAGTGGCGCACAGTGATACATATGTTGATATCGTTTTGCTCAGGCAAAATGTTGCCGGCTCTTGCAAATATAATAGAAAAAGAATGAAAACTCCACTTTACCTTGGGAAGTTAAAAAAATAGGAGACACAGTGATTTTGAATGGGTGAAATGTGACCTCTTTTAGGGATCCATACTATGAAGCAGAAAACGTATGGGACCAGTGCCCTTAATCCAGCATCAGGAAATTGGTAAGGCTAGAAATATTATTCAGCAATTTGTCACTGGAGACTGAGTTCCTGTGGGATGATTTGAATGTATGCACCACAAGATATCCACTGAACACAATGCTCAGATCTTTGCTGTAAAAGCTTCATCACTCAAGCAGTATCCAAGCGGGATATTTGCTGAATATAAATGGAAGATCTCTCTTAAGTCAGGATAAATTGCAAGGTCAACATCTGTAGTTTCTACATAAGTTCAAGCAAGTGGGCAAAACTATACCTTGAATGATCTGGTGGCTGCGTTGATAAAACAACTGGAGCCAATGCAAGTGATGTACATCAACATGCAATGAGTGGATACCAGTCTCCAACCAGTCTGTATGGAAACTCCTCTGGTTAAAGGTGAGTCAGACTCTGTTGTCGAGGATATGAAGTTGACTTCTGCTGTTGCATAAGGTGCTTTTTATTCATTTGTCCCGGGTTGGAATATACACAGCACATGAGAGAGAGGTCTTAGAGAAGAGATGGTCTTCCACACCAAACATACCTGAATGGAAAACGCTGAACATGGTGCGTCCTCTGGTGAGAATCAGGTACAGAGGTCATAAGAGATGAATGTGGAATTACCGTCCAGTTTGCGTGGTAGTGGTGCAGGAATGGTAGCGCAAGACTCTAGTATGCAGGGTAACTTTTTTTCAAAAAAATACAGCGAATGTGGGTGGGGGAGGGGGTACTGAAACAGAGTAATGCAGGCATTTATACATCAAGTATGGCGACAAGTAGTTTGAAAGTGCCTAGTTGGGCAAAGATAGCATTTTTGTCCCAAAAAACAAGGTCAAGGCATGATGAGAAAACCCGTGGCTAAAGATATGACAACAGATGCGGGATTTCCAGGTTATGTAGAAATGCACAGTAATGGTGTATTTCCATGTTGTAATACCTGAAGACTTTAACATGATTCCTCAACAGTTTGGTGGGATGATGCAGGGGATGGCCAACTATATATTGTACCATCTGGCTATAAAACCTCAGCAGGCCAATTATAATTACAGATAACACTCGATTTCTACAACATTGCCACAATATATAGCAGAGGTAGTTGTCATCAGAAACCCACTGGTTCAAATGTTTCAAAGCAAAGCAGAAGGGGGGGGGGGGGGTTTGCAGGTATCACTTCTGTCATAATCAAATGAAAAAAAAAAAAAAAAAAAAAAAAACAGGGAGAAAAGTTGACCTGCAGATATCACTGGTCGTCTTAATAAATGAAATCACAAATGGGCAGTTTATCAAATAATCACCCAGTTATATAAACTAGGCTTTGCAATTCACTGACATGCACAAAAATGACATGTTGTTTGGCCAAACTCAGAGTTCTATAGATTCAGAGTCTTTTGTGGAGTACTTTGAGGAATAATCAAGTTAGAGATACATGTCTAATATATAAGAAGAAACCACTGCATGAAAGTATTGCTGTAGTTGTTGATAAAGCAATGCAGCAGAGTATGAAAATCTGTGATGGTGCTTTCCAAAAACTGGTCATTTCTAAAGATACAGGGATGAAATATGGAGAAGTCTGACTGTAACACCAAATATTCAACACCATAATGTAAAACGAGAAAAGATTAGTACACCTCCAAGCAGTTCATAAAGGCTTTGTTATATGAGCGATGGGATAGGATACTTTGCCCCAAATCGTATCAAAAATGAATAAAACCCCAAAAATGCCTGAAAAGTAGGTAAAACTGGATGGCATTACCTTAGCTCAGTATTAATATCACATGACACGTTCTGTCAATTTCCGTGGGCATCGTTGGAGCGAACAAAACAGTATGAGGAACTTACTAACGTTGCGTTATCAGCGTAAAGAAATGGTTGATAAATATGTCAAATACATATCATTGTTGTAAATAATGAAAAAAAAAAGGTCCAAGTATTTAGCCCTCAGGAACTCCTATGTTTATTAGACTCGACTTTTCAGATACCTAACAAACCAACGTAAAGCAATACATGCGGCTCCATAATACTCTATTTTTAACAAGAATTTTGAGATCCAAAGTATCTAATGTTTTTTGTAGATTAAAAAAGAACTGAAAGGTAATCTGCTCAGGTCCCACATTTGAATGATTCTACATACAAATTCAAGTGGTGCTGTTTTCTGTAAAATGCATTTTTCTGAAACCATGTTCCCTGGCGCAGAATAAAATAACAGTTGTGAAATAACCACACAGGTAGTTATTAACCACCGTCTCAGATTTGTTATATAACTGGCAATAAAAGGGCCTGTAATTTTCCAGAGATGTATTTTAATTTGTTTTCTTACAGAGGTATGACGTTGGCAATTTTGATCGGGTTTTAATAAATAAAATCACTTGACAAAGATTGATTTCTTATGATAGTTCATGGCTCTGCAAGAGCTGAAAACAACTGTAATAAGCCCCATGGATAAAGCACCATGTCCAACACCACTTTTAGGCTTAAAATGATTTCTGGTGTATTCTATAACAGTAGAACTGGCTAGTTTAAAAGAAAGATATGTTTGGTATTATTGCATAAGTAAGAAGGATAAGGGGGTTTGCCAGACGCACCTTCGTGCTGATCTTGATCATCAATCAATATAACAAAATCATCAAACTTAGTATTAACACACTGAATATACAAGCATTGAAAAAAAATATATATAGATAAGCAGCTTGATATAACCGATGCAATATTCTGTTTTTACATAAGAAGAGTCACCTGCTAATACAAACGACCTATAAATCAATAAAAGAAGACTGCGTCGCTAAATTATGATTTTTTATGTTTTGCAGTGATTAGCGGATCGGATAGTGAGTTGTATTTTGCGTATACGGCACACACTCCCACGCGCGCGCGCACACACACACACACACACACACACACACACACACACACACACACACACAAAGACCCAAATGGCGGGCAGGTCACCTCTCTTTAAATTATACTGCAATGTTCGGCAATAAAATGTAGAAGGCCTTATTCCACCCACTTTGTAGTGAAAGCTGGAGATCAGGAGCTTCCTTGATACTCTGGTACCTTTTACTGTAAAATTATTCAATACATTTGGGAGTGATTTAAAGTATGTTGTTATCAATTAGCCAGTGAAACTGCATAAGCATAATGGGTGCCTGCTATGATGCCCACTTTCTGAAAATTAGCAGAACTCAATAAAAAATTACAAGAATGATATTACCTTAACAATAAGCATACATTAAGAATCACAATCCATACAATGTAGGTAAATTTATTTCCACTGGTATGTCAATATCTAAGCAGTCTTAGGTAAATCCTAATCCTTGGTGACATTATCCACAGGCACTGTCCCACAGTTCCAAGTCGCATGCCAGGCGCCAAATGATCTGGTACAATTTCTACTGAGGTACCGTTTGGGTCCAATATGGTACTCAAAGCTGTGGTGCTGATCCAATCCAACACAGCTGCAGCTTGGTTCCAATGTTTTCAATAAACATCAATCAAACCATTCCACTCAAAGATACTGTCCACACTGCACCGGTAATAACAATAACTCAAGGTCCCATCGGCTTTTAGTCACACAACTTCTATTAGAACTGTAGAATTCTCTCTCTCTCTCCAGTCTGGAAAATATCTGTTTTATATATGTAGACAGAGAAATATATCACCATTGTTTTAGAGTTTTCCAATTAGTTATACATCCCAGTGCATTGAGTCAGACCTTTCTATGATCTCTCTAGATCACCCCCGAAATGAGCACAAACAATAAAATGAAATGAACCATATGAATGTAGGCCAACACTGTTTACAAGTCACCACAGAAAAGCAGGCTAACTTTGTGACCTGGTACACACTTAATGAGTAGAGTGACCTCTCCAAACCAAAACAAACAGGCATACCCATATCCATAACAGCCATGACAACTGTACCAAGTGATATGTGATAAAACGTTGCAGTTTATGTAACCAAAAACATAAATCTTGACAAGGAGCACCAGACCCAGATTACATAAGCCCTGCAAATAGCCTAGTAAATTGAAAGTGTTATACAACTTATGGCTGATAAGACCGCTTACAGTTAGAACAATCTTGTATAGGTCAAGGCAGATGTGTAACAAATGAAAGATGCGCATTATTAACAGCTGAATGACTTTTGCCTTAGGTTATGTGACTGCAGCATTCATGAGAGCCATGAATCTGATGTTCAGAGGCTTGTTCTTAGAGCAACTGAAAAATCTGCAAACATTGTTATGCAACTTTTATGCCCCAATCTCAAATTGAAACTGTGCAAATGTCAAATTTTCAATAAAAAAGGTCAAGTTTCTAGGTATGTGATTGCCTGCAAATGGTATATGGATGGATCCAGAAACCTTTCAGTAGCGCCATTTTTGATAATTCCAATAAGTGTAAAATGTGGAGTAATCTTTGCAGGTTTCAAAACCTATCAACTACAGGATACTAATGAATTTCCCTACATGGTTACCTCGCCCATTTTGAAGTAGACTTGGTAATGATTTTAAAAAAGGCAATATTGTGAGCTGCAATTGCAATCCCAACTGACTTATATAGTTATCAATGGGAGTGCATTCATTAAGAAAGAGGAACACAACTTGGAATATCCGTTGAAATTTAGGGATCCAGTGTACCACCTAGTTAATACTTTCATTTGCTCCTCATACAAGCTACCTTTCCACTCAGATTCAGAACAATTCGAATCCTCGTTTTCGGAGAGAAGTACAAAATATGGAAAACACAGTAAAATTGGTAAAAAAAAAAATCAAAATGCCACCTGTTGAATAATGTAAGGTCTTGGACCAGTAGCCTAGGCAATGTATTTACATGTTAAAATAGTGACATTTGCTGGCTTATTTCTCCCATTTGATGCATAAAACCACAACTTACTTTGCATTCTACTTCAAGTTTATACTCGTAGTAGCAAGTTAAAACCAAGAAAATGGGGGGGGGGGGGGCGGGGGGGCTGTCATGTGATTAGATTTTTTATACAGTTACATTTGTGTACCTTTCCTCCATCATTGACTGTTCGGTGCCAAATATGTCTCCAATCATACACAAAGGTATCAAATGATTTCAAATATTTCTAGAGTACCAGTGCCTTTCTATAACTCACAGTTGATTACACCCAATTGAATTTGGCTCATACGTGGCCAACAAACATGCTAATTCCTCTTGACACCACTTGGGTGCCCAAAGAATGTGACAAATAGTGAAAGATGTCATTTGGTTAAGGTGTATGCACAGCAAAACAGGCATATACATGCATACTTAAACGCCTGTACATTTGGGTACAGGTCTTGGACCAGTAACCTAGGCCTGATGCATTTACAGGTTTAAATAGCGACATTAGCTAGCTATTTTTTCTATTTGAAACGTACAACCACAACGACCTTTGCATTCTACTTCAAATTTATACTGGTAGCAGCACGTTAAAACGAAGAAAATGGGGGGGGGGTTATATTTTTTACAGGTGCATTTGTGTACCTTACCTCCATGATTGACCATTCCGTACCAAATATGTATCCAAAATACACAAAGTTATCAAACGAATTAAATATTTCTAGAGTAGCCGTGCCCTTCTAAAACTCACAGCGGTAATTATTTTTCTATCCAAAATTATGATGGAACATAATTTGAGGTGCTCTGCTCCTGTGATATTAGCATCCAATAGACACAGCAACGGTGTTCAGTACTCGATCAAAAGTTGTGCACCCTATCTTGAGGGGTTACTGGGCCAAGACCTGTAAGGTGTGGGGCTCTGGAAAAGTGTACCTATGCAGTTTCAGAACAAAGCATGGTGGTTTTTGAGATGAGGATTTCTCTGTCTTAAAAAACAATGAACAATAATGCATAACAGAACCAAAACATAGTGTAACATGCAAAAGCAAAATCGAAAAGAGACAAAAAAAATGGAGCAAGACCTTTTGCCGACATTGGTTGAGGCACACCCAATGTACCTCAGCGCCGGATTTGAGGTCAGTCTGATATGCAGTTTCTGAGTAATTCACAATGTCAAATATTGTTGAAGGATAGATGGTAGATAAAAGGGAAACTGAAGGACCATAAGATATATATTCAGTTGCCAATATGTCAGCTAGGCTAAAACACGCGGACAAAAACAGCGCTGGTTCAATTTTGTAGGCTTGGTTGGGCCATATTATATGGTTAGGCTTCTGACGATTGTATACATGCATGGTGGCATGCCATTGACCAGATTTAAGTCATGCAGAAACCTGTCATGGGTCAGGTAAATGAGCTATTAATGTTGCTTAATCCTACACAATCTGCCATGGGTTGGAATTACTAGATTAAACAAGTGGCGTCATTCATTCCAAAAAAGATTGATATCTAAACTGAACCTTGCCTTGTTATCATTAAATTCTTCTCGCATTTGACCCTCAAATTTGGAATCTCGCTCTATTGAGAGAAATATGTATAATCCGAAAGAGCCAGTCAGTGCTACTTCCAATTGTTTAGTCCAACGTTTTTGGCAAGAAAAGGGCCTTCGGAATTGGCTAGTTGATTTATTTTCGCGCATACAAAAGACGCAGAAAATATTCAGGAAAAGTATATATTCTTTTTTTATCTAACCTTTCATCACCAACTGCTTGTGCTAATTTTGTTTGTATGTGGTCTGTTGCAAGATAAAGGCAAGCTTGACAGTGAGTTTCGAAGTATCGAACTATAAAATTAAACAAAGACGTCCATAAAAGTCATCGTATTCAAAATGGCAGTATACAACGTGTTTCATATCTATATATCTCAATGGTTAAAATATTGAATTTGGCCGCATAGGACTTAGGGTATTGGTGATGTTCTATCATATCAGTTGATTTGTGAAAGCTCAAAAAAATAAAGTAATCCCTAATATGATGTTTAATGTACATTGGCTTTATGATAGCACTATAGTGTGTGTGTGTGTGTGTATATAAGCATACTACAGTTGCATTGTGTGAGTATTATGTTCTTGGCAAAAATATTGAGCATATATCTGTCCGTGATTACCAAGGTAGATCACAGTCTTCAATTTGACTATTATACACACACACACACACACACACACACACACACACAGACAGACACACACACTCACACACACACACACACACACACACACACACACACACACATATATATATATATATATATATATATATATACATATATATATATATATATATATATATATATACATATATATATATATATATATATATATATATATATATATATATAGGTACGATTGTTCATTTCTGATATGGATTTCGGGTTGTTTTTTTTTTTTTTTATTCTGTTGATTATCAAAAGAAATACCACATAATAGCTATAGTGCAAATATAATCAATTAACACAGGAAAGGCATGCTCCAGGTAATGGTAGAAGACAACTTTTAATAATTTTGCAGTACATACTATTAGGTAAAACTTCAATATCGGAAACATTTAGACACAGGTGTGAAGGGACATTCCACTTCTATAGAAATATTCAACACTGATCATATCGTTTTTATCCTATACACATTAACTGTGAAGTCAATAAAGTATTTCAAATTTTCATCGTGAAGCATCAGACCAAGTCCGTAATTTGTTGATCAGTGAATCTCTTCTTATCTTTGGTGCGAGTGGCAAAATTTGGGTTTTGATTGGATAGGCTTATATGTTTTTGCAACACTAAAGCCTGCAGTTAATGAAGAATATTTCAAAGGTTAAGAGAACTTGATTAAAACCAACATTTTTTTTTTTTTTTTTTTTTTTTTTTTTGTGACTGCCTGTCTCAATTCAGACGAGAAGCTTGTTTCTTCACATCGATATTGGGACATGAATTCTGATGTTTTGGTAACTGTTGGATTCCTTCCCTGTTATTGTTGGGGTTGAAATTTATTAATATGGGTAATGTTTTCTTTCTGAACCATATGGCGCAAGTCAGCAAAAGCTTACATTTACAAGTCATGACACTAAGCTTGATAATTCTTCTAACTTGGACTCTAAGTTTGACAATTGGTAGAAAATACAGAATCCATTGTCAGAAGCTTGTTGGGGTTGAAATGTAAATCAATACACTAACATATGCAATTAATGAACTGTCAGAAAAGATAGATAAATATTTATTAACTTTATCTAATGCGGGTGACACTGTAAGTACAGCTTATCTCCCCAGTGGGCCTCCAGTATAAATACATAAAACACAGTCATGGCAACAAGTTAAAATACATATAAGACATCTAAGTTCAATATTAAAATGCAAAGATAAAAAAAAATGTTAAAAGATAGGAACAATCGCAGTAGAATATCGCACAATTGCCGCTGTCCATAGCTGAATTATATAAGAGATTGGTAAATCCTTTTGCACGATTGTAATGTGTTAGCTGTTTGAGTTGTAAGGTTCAGTTTGGTCAACATATATGGGGTACGATATAAGGAACTACTTTGAATTTATAGACTGTGCGTCAAGATACCGTCAAATTCATTTTCGATGATGATGTCCTGATTTTTGGTTGTGTGTTAGATGGCGGATGTAGTAAGTTTGACAGAGAACTAGGTGTAAGACAACTGAGCATTTATATGCCAGGGTGTACATAAGATTGGATAAGAACCACCCTTGCCTCCTTTGGAAAATAATGTTTAATATGCCATAAAAGACCATTAATTCAGATGACAGTTTTGTGTGCTTTATTTATGGGACGCGACCTGTCTAGATTGTTGTCTATGACAAGTCCGAGGACTTTGTCTTTCTTTACGGTTCTTGTGCCAGACCCATTTATGTTGATGCTAAGAGTATTTCATTATAGATGCCTGGGTTTGGGGGCTGTGGAAATGATCATGGCATATATTTTGGAGGTGTTTATAACCATTTCATTTGTAGTACACCATGCCCCAATACTCTGAACACCTTGGGAAAGTTTCTGTTCAAGATCATCCACAGATTTGCCACACGTGCACAGATTCGTCTTGTCTGCATACAAGGATATTAGTTAATGGTTGGTGTGACGTTGCACATCATTGACAGACGGGAGGAAAAGGGTCGGACCCAGTATAAGTACTTGAGGGACCCCAGAGCGTGTTTTTCATCTCTTACACATTGAACTTTTAAACTTCAAATGTTGTGTAAGCCCTATTAATCACGAAGTAAGCCACTTTAGGCTGGTATGGTCGCAACTTTATAATTCCAGCTTTTGAATAAAAAGTTTCGGGTTAACCAAATCGAACCCCTTGCGTTAATCAACTTACATTAGGCCTCCGAGTTCTACATCGGTCAAAGATACAAAAAATGATGTTGAGTCAGTAGACAACAATTATGCATCAGGCAGTGGAATTTCCTCTAGTAGTTAACGTCATTGCTGCTGGATAGTTGGTTATGTTCTCGCAGATCAGCTAATTATATATCTAAGACTATCTAAATGTACAGCGACAGATCCCCTCTACTTATGCATTAACTACACCATGTTTTGGCCTTCTAAGTATTTGTTATTTACAATTTAAAGACAGATTATTTCCTGAAAATACTGAAATTATTCAGCTCTTGTCAGATGCAAATCCGTAAGTGTTGAGCTACATATTTGTAGCCAATTCACGAGATTTACTTACTGATGACATTATCAGTTAAGGGAGATGTAATTCATAAACAAGTAAAACTGACCATAAATTAGACAAAATAGACGAAAATGGAGTTGACGGTTGCCATACTCTCATCAACAGTTCATTACCCTAACAATTTCACAACAGCACTATTAATCTGCACGAGTTAAGCTTCTGACACTCCTTTATTCTTGGGACTCAATCTTTGTCACTTGGAATAGATTAAATTGGTTATCTTTGTTTTCTTTAAATTAATATTTATATCATCAAACACACAAGAAATTTTACAGATTAGATATTTTTTCTTGCAACGGTATCTGCACCGAATGTGACATGTGACTTAGTGCCACAAAGCTTATATTCTGTGGCCTTCTGATATTAAACCGACAACAGTTTAGGACTAATATGTGGATGAATTCCAACGAAATGACACGAATTCCACAGGAAGCGCATACTTACCAAGATTGTGCATCCAAGCTCCTGCAAGTACAACGCAAAATACAAACATATGAGACTATCCAGCCAATATAGAAATATTGGACCAATTTGTTCTGGTGTTTGTTGACATTCGTAAAATATAATGACCCTTCATAAGCACCATATGATGTGAGCAACATAAAATCTTTAACATGTATTATGACTTGACAGACACAATGTACTTTTAATCAGAACTTGTATGCAACAGCGTTGCCTCATAACATTTTGATTTGCGCAACGGATGTAGATATTATTATATATATATATATATATATATATATATATATATATATATATATATATATATATATATATCTTGATACACATAGTGTCATAATGAAAAGAATATACATATATATATATATATAAATATGTATATATATATATATATATATATATATATATATATATATATATATATATATATATATATATATATATATATATATATATATATATGTGTGTGTGTGTGTGTGTGTGTGTGTGTGTGTGGACCAGATGTGACACTGATTCTTTATTATAGCAAGTAGTTTTAAAAACAATTGATTGGGTTTAGGAGAAAATATGCAGACTAGAAAATGTTAATACTCTTGGTTAAAGTTTATATGATGCTGGCTTTTTGTGCTTTTTCACAGGTTTCAACCCTAATATTTGGAATAGAACAATTGTTCACCCAAATCTTGGCCGAATATATCAACAAAGACACCCTCTTTAACACATTAAAGTATACAATTGCTGCCGAGTACGTGCCAATGTTATAATAAAGCATAAATGTTAACCAATGTAATATTATAGTACTGTCATCTGTACATTCCATACCAGTCATTCAACTGGCAACTTGCACCCCCTCCGTTTACGGTATTTATCATTGTTGTGACCTTTTAAAAATCAAAATGAGACCTCCTGACCAGGGATCTCCTACAACTATGTTTTCGTACCTTTTCGTATAAGAAAAAACTACATATTTGTAACAAGTTTAAAACAACAGGGCTGTATGAACACACCGTCTTTAGGTGGTCTTGACATCCAACCTATGCAACCCATGAGAAGATCCATCCTGGTCTAGGGGTATCCAGAAGTGTTTCTTCCCAATTTCGGAGCTATTGGTCTAGGAATTTTAGATTTCCTTTAATATGCCCCCCTTAAAAAGGTACGAAAAATTACTGGAGCCTGAGCATTTGAACACACTCACTATAGGCCAAAGTACTTCTTCAACACTTTTGAAGTCCATAACCTCTGCAACTGTGGCTCAACCACATTATACAATTGCATTCAACTGTTACCTAGATCATATTGTATTTTTGTCTTTTTGTCCAGAATCACTTCCTAGTAGTCATCACCCTATTCCGTGGTCGGAACTCTTTACTCTCCATATGACAAATCAATCTAAGTGAAGAAAATGACATCTTCAAGTACATAATAGCTCCTCTATGACTTTTTAGTTATTTTAACAAAAACCTATAATTCATTGTATAATTATAACACAAAAACTTACCTGCAATGCTTCACAGAAGAGCTACAATGTTAGGAAAACGAACATAAAATTAGAAACGAGTTATTAGAAAACAATATAATATAGCAGTAGCTTACTAGCTCTAATTGTATAGGTTTTGATAGAAATTTACAGAATCGATGATTTGTTTAAAGTCTGCAAAATGATGCCTAAGGTGTAAGGAGGACCGAGTGTCTAAAATAGTGCTATTTCTGAATCAGCGTTTTCTTCCTGATACTCAATATCCATATTTGTCTATGTTACAGGTAATTGACATTGGAATAACAACGTTTGTCTCAGAACACAAACCTCAGAAAAGAAAAAAAAATGCTCTTAGTTTTAAACTGATTGTCCATTTTTCCACCATCACTTTAAATCTTGTACAATGATATACTCTTCTTGATTTGAAAAGCTACTTCGAACCTTAAAGGACATACCTACACCCTGTGATACAAACAACATATGTATTCAAAGGCACATATGTCATGCAGTATTATGTTAACAAGGCTCAGGTCAGAATGAGGATGACAACGTCCAATGAAGCAACATATTAAAATACACCTGAAATAAATAGAATTTGTCCTACAAATAAATCTAGTGACCAAGTCAATGTGCGAGTTTTTAGATTTCCCCAATGGTATAAAAATATAAATCAGACGTTAATTAGAATAAAGACGTGTCAATGTCAATAAAACTACAGAGCCATGGTGACGTTTTTTTTTTTTTGTTTTTGTTTTTTTTTTCCGCTAGGGAACTTCAGCAGAGGCGCATTTCACTGTAGAAATGTATATTAATACGAGGAAAAGAGTGATGCATGAACGATACCCAACTGTAAATATAATTTAATATGAAATATACTGATAGGGAAAAAAGAGTTCAAACTGCGGAATAGGGTAGAAGACAATGCAATCCTTGCAAAAAAATTTCACTTGTTAATAAATAGTGTTTGGAAGGCTGAGAGGACTGGCCTTAAGCCAACACAGTCTTTCATTTAAATTTTTACGCAATTGGTGAATCGGTTGCAGGCAGTTTTGACGAATCCCCCTGCACACACACACACACACACACACACACACACACACACACACACACACACACACACACAAACCGAAACACTACAAAAGATAATGCAATGCAAAAATGAAGAGCAATAAGCGTTTCAACAACTAGCCCAGGGTGCATTCCCACCAAGTTTTGCCAGGATGTAGCAGGTGGCATTGGAGAACAAGTCAAAAATGGTAGTTGTTGATGGACACATTACTGACCCCGACTAACAGGTCAGCTGATCAGAAGTAATAAACATCCATAAACAGACATTTTGTATGGTGGTTTGAAGAAGACATCAAGCCAAGGTACATTGCTACAAGTTTATACATTTCCCAGTTGGTAATAAAAACAATCATCTACGGGCGCCACAAAGGTCTACGCACAATTTCAAAGCAATTGGCTGATTTTTTTTTTTTTTTTTTTTTGAAAGTACTGGCATTAAATAATATCTGTTGAAAAGTCGAAATTGTGACTATGAATGTACAATGGTGGACAGTGGATAGTTGCCGGAATTCACTGTAGTTGTGTCCTCATTATGTTTGAAGAGAACCGGGTTCTTTAATCAGAGAACCTGCTTACCTTATGAGGTTGATAAATTTCGAGCAGCTGCATGGCTTCATCAATTTGTGGGTATTATTGTACTTTCCTATCTCCCAGACATTTATTTGAGGAACAAGGAGTTCAGCTTTTTGTTTATTTCTACTGCCCCATGGGAAGCTGCAGCTTAGTGGATAGCTCGGTTTTTGCCTGTTTACAGTTCCCACTGGTTGTGAAGTTGCCAGTCAGAATAATGTTTGAAAACAATAACACCAGAGTTTTCCGCCATTTACATAAATATTGCAGATCATATTAAAGTCTTTCATTATTAATATAAGTAATGCAGCCGATACCTCTTCATCCATCCAAATCCCCAATCATCATAATGCTCACACAGTTGAAGTTCATTTTAAGGTGATGTGAGAAAGGTCACATCACTGAGTTTTCTGCAGTTCATGGTGTCTAAAGGAAATGGCTGCTGACCTATGTTATCGGTTGTGTATCTACTTGTGTGTCAATCTGTGATGGCTGATTACATTAACGTGTGCAAAATCTACAATTTTCTGTAGAAAACATGTCAGGATTGCTTGTGGAAGAATTCTGATTAAGGCAACTAAGTGCAGATGGACTCAGAGTAGTCTCATGTTGAATGACATGAAAAATCACACATGTACCACAGGCTCCGTCCAGTTACACTGTCGCATTTGGGTCTCTTCAAGGAGTGACCTTGCTATGGAGCATGTATTTTGCACAAAACTTTAGGCTTATAAACTTAGTATTGTACTGACAGCTTTAATATTTTAGGTGATACACGTGTGTAGTATTTCTCAATCGTTTTCAGTTCAGCACTGCTGAAAATAACCAAGATCCTTATTTGAATACCAAATGTAGTGGTAGGTTCTGTTATAATTTTAGTATATTTATTTGTATAGGTTGTATGGGTGTCGTACATGTACAATGTGACTTTAAACCTTAGGTTTTCGTCGAAAGCTGCATTTAGATTGAAACAGGTAACATTTCATTGGTTGTGTACAATATTTAGTTAGGGATTATTATTATTATTATTATTATTATTATTATTATTATTATTATTATTATTATTATTATTATTATTATTATTATTATTATTATTATTATTATCATTATCATTATCATTATTATTATTATTATTATTATTATTATTATTATTATTATTATTATTATTATATTGCTTTCCACGGGATACATCAACAGACAAAGGTACCCATCCAGCTCATAACTTGTTTTGCCAGTTGTTTGGTCTGTAGATACCTGAACAGTTTCTGTTCTGCTGGAGCCAGGATTTTCTTCTTCTCCCCTGTGCAAAGGTCCTTTCCCTGCAACACAGAGTTTTGATAAGAAAAAACAGTCTTAATTGTCATGGTTTTCAGCAAAAGTAAGAACATGTGATCTTTTCATCTTGTACACAAGATTGTAAATTTTGCTATTTATTACAGAGGGAAACTTACCATACCTAAATCTGTAAACCCTTGTGTCGTTTGAACATTATGGAGTTTGATAGTCTAACGGCAAAGTCTTATCCCCTACCATTCCCTGAAAAACTGCACAGTTCTAAATCCTTATAGCAAATTAATTTGTGAAAGGAGCATATAATATTCATTAAAGTTGAAATTTAGAAGAAAGGTTTAGGCTTCATTAGACTTTATAAAATTGTGTGATAAGTGGGGAACAAGCGGAAAACTTGTTACGGTGCCACTAATTCCCGGAAAAGTCATTCTGCTAACTGGCAGCACGATGATTGCATTGTCAATAGGAACACCCCGAGGGAATAAAGCGATAGAATGAATAGACCAAGCCACACATTTGCATTACCATACCTTTAGTTACTTATTTTTCACCTTTAATACACAAAAAGAATCAGTCCGATTTCTTATTCAAATACTGTATGCAGAGTTTATGACGAGATAATTTAGTGAATCCAGTTTTAAAAGCCCACAAGCATGATTCATTCTCACACATACATATATGTAAACTGACTGTTTAAGAATGTTTGGATAGGATGGGATATATGTGTTTCAGTTCATTTATATTTCTATTTAACATTGAATTGAAAGTTTTCAAGTTTTGTTTTAGGGTATTATATTAGGGATCAATTTGAAAAGTACTTTTCTATTTTTTATAAAGTCCATCACGATATTTAATTGACTTCAAAAAACCATTAGTAATCCATGAAGAATGCTTATGTTTGTATCTATCAAATTTACCAGTTTTAATTGAAAGATTTTTGTTTTGTTTGTATCTATCAAATTTAACAGTTTTAATTGGAAGATTTTTGTTTTGTTTGTATCTATCAAATTTAACAGTTTTAATTGGAAAATTTTTGTTTTGGGCATTAACAAGAATTTCCGCTAACTTGTCATAATTTTCATTTGGGTTACAATGTAAGTCAGTATTTAGATTAGATATAATATTGGTATTGTTAATTTCATCATAAAAACGTTGAAAGGCATGAGGTCTTTAGTTTTAAATTTTTACAAATTTTGGGGGGCATTTCAGCTTTCAGCTTTAACTGAATGCAATTGAAAATGGGTAAGTGATCTGATAGGTCCGAAAGTAAAATCCCAGATACACATGAATGAACTAAACATGACAATTTGCAGAAAACCTGATAAATGAGGGTGGCAGTTCTTTCTGTAAGTCTGGTTGGCAAAGGAAATTTTAGGATAGAAACTGTTGTATAATATGATATCTAAATACTCAGCATATGTTTGTCTGGTACTTATCTTTAACAAGTTCAAATTAAAATCCCCAACAATGATTATTTCGGATGATTCACGTGATAAAGTTTCAATTATTGGGCTAAGTTCAGTTGTAAACCTGCCAATATCCTTATTTCTGTCTCTAGGTGGTCTATAAATATTACACAGTGTTATCCTTTTCTCTGTATCATTTATATATACATCAACAGAAAGTCCCTCCCAAACTTTGTTTGGAATATAAAAAAAAAAATTCTAAGTGAAAAATTCAAACTTTAATGCAAGTATATAAGTAGACCACCATGAGCTTTGTTATTCCACATCTTAAAGGAAGAAAAAAGAAAAGATTGTGTAGGGTGTAGATTTAATTACTAAATTAGAAATTGTACTTCTTTTCATCACTACACTTATGGCCAAACTTGATCACATTCTGGAAAAAAAACTAACTTTAGTATGTGTAATATATGCTGACCATCACCATGCAAAAAGGCAGACATATTTGTTTCTTCCCTTAAAAAACAAGATTCTCCATGTCTCAACCTCTGCGCATATTCTGCTGAAATGATTTTGGATTTATCTTACTTCCCATCTGACTTATCTATCATTCCACATTTTGGTTGTATCTGGGGTTGCAATGATACATTTTCTCTTGAAACGATACGTATCTCGATACAAGGGTCACGATAGTATACACCATACGAGACATGCAGCTGAAATACGAATATGCATTAAATTTATATATTCTTGAATCTTTTATTTTACTTCATGCTTTTATTTTATTTTCTTCAATTGAAGATATATTTCATACTTGCTTATTTAAAACAACATGACAAATGTTTCAAAAGTAAAATGATTCAGAAATGTAAACCTCAAAAGTTGAAATGCCTTACAATGAAATTTATTACAATTTTATACCCTTTAAAAATTCTTGTTCCAGTTTATTTTTCATGTGCAAATGAAATATCATTACCATTTACTTTTTTTTTGCTGTCATCATGTTCATGCGGAGTCTTTTCAAATTTATATTCTCACTAATTAAACAAAAATGCAAAAAACATATCTAAGATTTAAATATTTCGAACAAAATTGCTGGCAAATGAAATTATGGGCTACTGTACTTAACTAGTAGGAACAGTACTAAGATATGTCTTATCCTGCTGTTACCTATTCATCTACATATATATTTTGAAATTAAATTAAACCAAGGTTAATGTAGGCTTACCGAGCCTTGACACTCTTCAATGCCTGTTTTGTCAGACAGCAAAATGCAATGCAGCTTTGTTGACAATGCTGCCCGTATTCAGAACTGATGTAACTACAGTATTTGACTACAAGTGCACATGGCTGCATGAAATCACACGTGTGGATTTGGGTTTTACTCTGCACATTTTGAGGATTTTTTTACCATGGCTTGGTCATTAACAGCTTGATATCAACATCTCTAAAAATCGTATATATTGTGGAAGTGTTTGTTGATATTAAGGATGTTTGATTAATGCCCAAACTTCAAGGGGAATGAATTCACTCCTGCCGGTTTAAACTAAAAACAACAACTAGAATATGATGTCGCAAGTGTATCTTCATTAATAGTGCCTATATAGCGAGTTACCTGTTTAGTTTGGCAGAATGATACAGCTGTGATACGATTTTGACCAGTTCACAGTCTCTGCCAAATATTTATAAACATAGTATTTACATTATGAGACATGAACTGTTATCAAAAAAATGAAAGTACAAATATACACAAGTCGTCAACAAGTTGTGCAAACAAGCAAGGTTTAACTGACCAAGATACCTTTAGCCCAGCTTACGAACCTGACAGAGTAGGTCTGAGTAAGGCTACAGGTTAACCTAATATTAGCACAACTTAGCACAGTGGAACGTTTTGGTGGAAGCATTAGATTACGAGTATTAGGTTACGAGTGACCCACATAATAAATACAAGAAACCTCAATTTCCTGACCTCCAGCCACAGTACATCCCCAAAATGTTTGAATAGGATCTCGTTAATTGGCTTGGAAGGCAGTGTTAGTTGTGCGAAAACACATTCGTCAAGTTGTACTATTATTTTGAAAAAATGACGAAATGATATAAGTGCAAATTTATGTATATGTTCCATGGACATTGAGTCAATAATATTCCTGTTATGCTAGATGATAATACAGATGTTTTTTTCGGGGGGGGGGGGGGGGGCATGTGAAAAAAATAGGTAAAAATGCAAAATCAGACATTTTCTGTCCATTAATTAATGTTTTAAGCATTACCATCGGTAAAAAAGAAAAATGAAACAGGCACCTACAAAAACGATCTTCTTCATGATCATATTAGGTCCTACTGAATTGCCAAAAACAACAGGATCAATATTGTACCACAGTGCCGAGTGCAGTGATGTGAGTTGCCTCTTCATTGAAGACAATACGGTTGGCGTTCATAAAAACAACTCCTGGGTGAGCATGGCCATCTTAGGCCTGATTGAATTGAACTAAAAATCCACTTATCACCTAATGATATTTGGTGAAGGCATTGATAAAGGAGATTACGTCTGGTCAGCAAAATGGGGCACGCAAAGATGATATTATGCTTAGTCGGTTGTGTCAAACCTGTTTCATAGCCAAATAACAGGGTTGTTTCATCGAAAACAAAAGGAATGCTTTACATATATATATATGGACAGTTTCCTGAATAGGGCTTCTTCGGTAACAGAGCTGGTCGCGCATGCAGTTTTTGCTCTTTCAGAAACAAAACTACTTGATCTCCCTCCCTCTTACCGGAGGCGAATGGCTTGACAAGAACTTATGAAGACAGACATGTCTATTAATTAGAAGTTTCACATTTTTTCAACATACTGACCTGATGAAGTGAAATATATTAAGGTCCCCCCCCCTCCCCCACATCCCCAATGGGAAAATTTAAACATTGAAAAAATCGGAAAACCAGCACCACCATCCGTACGCAAAAATACCCAGTGCGGGTTATCTATTGAATATCCTTATCATAAAGGAACTTTCAGTAATTATTATATCATTTCAAAAATTTCGTTCAAAATCAGGAAATGACAGTAATGACATGTCAGATAACAGCAGCTTTTTCACAGTCTTAAAGCTGAAAAGACTTTGTGTCCTCATCTGATGATTTTTATATTGACAGGGTCACGCATCAACTTCCGACACAAATAGACTTATCTGGTTCTTTCTAACCAGCAGTCCTTACGTTGCGAAATCACTCCAAAGACAGGACACCTGTTTTCCTAAACCACATTCATCAGTTTTCTTGCGATACGTCTCTGCTGTTTAATCTGAAGACCCATCTTCAAGAGATAGCCCTAATGACAGGCTACCTGTCCTTGACCATATTCATCAGTTCCCTTGTGATACTTCCATGTTGCTTGATCTTTTATCTCAACCAAATATAAAACAAAGCTGCCCAATCAGTTATGAAAGTGACAGCTAATATTCTAGGGATAACACCCTCAGATACAAAATTATATGGGCTAAGGAAGTAAAGATGTCAAGATGTTACGTTTCCTAGATGGAACAGAGAAGCTTGAAACAGAAAAAAAAGTAGATGTACTGTTTCCGTATTAAAAAAAACAAAACAAAAAAAAAAAAAAAAAAAAACAAACAAACAAACAAACAAACAAACAAACAAACAAACAAATGAAAAAAGCCCCAATAGTATATAACTTCTTCCGAATGGAATATAATGATTGCTTCGCATTCTCTGAATATACGAAACAAGTCTTATGAGACCCTGAGGAAACAAATACGGCCACTCTGGCTCTAAAGTGAAAGAATTCATACGAAGGGTAAAACTAACATAATTCCATTGGAAGCCCATCCACCAAGAAGAGTGAACTCAGTGTTAATGATAGTAGTGTGACCTGTGTCAAACGTAACTTCTGCATGTACGAAGTAATCAACTGAGCTACCTGAACGTCCATTTCTTTGTATTGTCAGCTTCAAGCATGTAGCAACAAATTGTAGTAAATGGACGGATATATTACGTTCATAATCTAAATATATATATATAGATGTACCGGTATGTGTTAAATTTTGAAGCTAATGCTGGTAGCAAAAATCTATTAAGCTTCACATATTAACTCTATCAAAATTTATTGCATGTTGGACATCAGATCACACGAGAAAATAGTAAATGTTGAATGCCAATAATAATAATAATAATAATAATAATAATAATAATAATAATAATAATAATAATGATGATGATGATGATGATGATGATGATGATGATGATGATGATGATGATGATAATAATAATAATAATTACAAATAAATAAATGAATAAATAAATAAATAAATAAATAAATAAATAAATAAATAAATAAATAAATAAATAAATAAATAAATAAATAAATAAATTTGCGTGCTTCATTTAACATGTATGGTCATCCATTAGCTTGATCCGGGTCCTTAATAAATTCGTACTTATACAAAATATGATGTAAACATATCTTGTCAATGGAAAATCATTTACCTATTTTATCAGGGGTAACCCATGCAGTATATAACCTGTTTCTCTTGTCAAAGAGTTGTGTCAGTTCAGTTGAGGAAACAGCATTCTCTAGTTCATTCCAATATAATTGTACCCTGGCTCTTGAAGCTATTGCCACTTTCTGGCTCCAGTGCGCATTAGAGCCCAAAATGGCTATTACATAGGGCTTCTCCATGCCTACATAATCATCCAATGGCCGCCAGTTTATCCTTGCTTTAGTACTAACTTGATCAGATTCCTTTGTCTGTGTTCTGACAGCACTTCGGTCAATTATTATTCCTAAATCCTCTGGGTTAATCTTATGTTTAAGCTCATGTAGTTTCTGTTTTATCATGCTTTGCAGATCACAAAAGTCATTTAAACACTTGGTACTTCTTTCTGGCTTGTGTCCTTTAAACTGGTGGGCCACTATATCTTCGACACGTTGACATTTGTAGTGCGACACATTCCTTGGAATCAGCTCATTGATTATGAATTCGGTTACTGCAATGGAATTTCGACTTATCTTTTCAAGGCTTGTATTGGTGTCAATGGCCACAACCTTCTTAATCAAGTTAAGTTCCTCTTCTCCACCCTCCTTAAGGGCTTGAGATGGGTCACAGATCATTAACAACTTCTCAATTTTTGCTTGAGAGATTAGGTTCTCTAGTTGTGCCATCCAATGATTTTTTGGTGCTGCTTCCTTGAAAAATGTTGTTTGATTCTTTGTATCAGTTTGAGATGGTTGGGACATATTTGGCTGTGGATCCTCTTTAGTGGTCTGTGTGTTACGTTGCATTTTAACTACAGAGCTATCAGACAATGATGGCCTAGATTCCATAGTACATCCTTGATGATTTTCTGTGACATGTGTGTCAGTCGATATTACAGGAAGAATAGTGGAATCTGAATTCCTTCCAGTTTCCTGTGGGTCACGCGGCACTTCATGCACAGATCGGTCTGACATTGATGGCAAATCTTGCATGATGGACCCGGAATTCTTTTCACCAGCTTCAGAGATAGGTGATGTTACAGTGACATGGTGTTCTGACATTGTAGTCATGGAATCATGATTTTTTGTCTGAGGTATCTCTTGCTCGCTAACAACTGGTATGGGTTTGGGTTTGGGTTTGTTTTTTATTGGTTGAACACGTTTTTCCACAGAGGCATAGGTTTGAACATCATCCAGTATCCACAATTTGGCCCTTTTCATTTTAGTAGGTAGTTCTTCCCTCTTCAGCATATCGCTTATGGTGGTAACTTGACACAGATCCTCACCTGCTTTTGCATGGCACCACGGTAGTTTTAATTCCCTGCAAATATTAAAATATCGAATATTAGCTCTGAACATGTGTGCACATACATGCATGCAGATATAACATAAAATAACTATGCTGCTGCCTACATTTTGATGTGTATACAAGATAAATCCGGCCATATTTGTACTCTCTTTGCCAATTATCAGCAGTGGGCGAACGTGATTGAATCATTTTTGTGTCAGCTGTGTTTATCGGTCATAATGTAAGTTCCATTCCATCATGTGCCATTTATTAACTATCCACAGTGCTTAGGTCTTGGAATCGTTTGGACTGAACCTCTTCAAGCTTCACAGGGATGACATTTGGGTAATCATAACAATTTGTGATTATGGCCATGCTTCAACATGATTGCATAATTTTGTAATTTTTTGTTAATTCATTCCATGAAGATTCAAATACAATTTTCCTAAAATTTATTCACCTCTTGCTTCAATACTACATAGGGACATGTCTCATGCAAGGACAACATTTGGAACACCATAAAACATCTAAATCATGGGTATATACATGTTCTAGCAGAGAAAATGGCATCGGTTACAGATAGTATGTTGGCTTGCTGCCAACTTTAAACCAGCGTCTCAGATTCTTCTTCTGTTGCAGGTGTCACTTACATTTTACACACACACACACACACACGCGCGCACACACACACACACACACACACACACACACACAGACACACCCACACACAGACACACACACACACTGACATATATATATATATATATATTCATACATTTTGTATTTTCCAACCTGTTAATATACTGGCCATTTCTGTGCTCAAGTGTTGTTTTTTTATATATAATAAATTAAGAATATGATCAGTTGCAGGCTATAGGTCAAATGTTTGCCAGTTGGGTAATAGATATAGGTCTTGTATTTGTTAGTTGTTTATAGGCATGCAAACAGTTTTGCCACCCTATTGATGACCCTTTGTCAAAGTTTGTTCAAGCCCCTTGAGGTCTAGATGTTCCGTGTTTGCCTGGTAATTGTAACTTTATTTTCGGAGTTTATACAACGCTTATTACAAGTTTAAATTGGCTCGCAAAGTCAAAGCAAATATTGCCAAGACCTCAATATTGGCTGCTAAATTGTTACGATATTATCAGCAGTTTTTTGCGGGCAGACCAATATCTGCTTGCTGTTCACAATCAGTTTTCTTTTCCTTAGTATATTCTTTAATACGAATGTGTTGCTGTCTGTAACACTTTGTGTAGTTCATGTAGGTACGTTGGATACAAGTGATACATTTAGACAGCAGATTAATTTCATTTTACAATATATAATAAAGGGGGAATAAGGTGCTAAAATGTTGAGTACATTTTTTATTACTAAATATTTCTGTAAAGGAAATACTGTACTCTTTATATTATTTGTAATTCTGTCTAGAAGGAAGTCTGTTGAGAATCTCATGCGGCACCACATGATACCTAAAGCTATTTCCACAACGACCCAATTGTAAATTTGCTGCATAATAGGCTGGTAATGTTCATAATTAACAATGCGGAATTGTTAAACTGGCTTTGGAGAAAGAGTTTGGTAGTTTCATAGTTTTACCGAATTTGACAGAAATAAGAAATGCTCATATGTAGCTTTTAAAAAATTCCTCACTAGAAATGACAATTTATAAGAAAAGGAGAATTCTCATTATGGCTTTTATGAACACAGTAAACATATTTGTTGGCAGATGTCTTTTCTCTTAGTATGAGATGTCACAAGTGACATTGGATTGGTGATTTCAACCAACAAGCATTTAATTAGTAGACAAGAACTCACCTGATCTGGTCTGCAAGGATTTTGCTGTATGCTACATATAGAACATCCTCCATATCAAAATTCGAACTTCGAAGCCATTTCATATACTCTACTGCAAGTACAGTCTTACCAGTGCCTGCTAATGCTGTCAGTAGAATTACCTTTGCTGTCTTAGCCTGGCATTCCAATAAAGTCTTGAGCTGTTCTGTTGTCATAAGGTTCATTGTTCGAATATAATCCATGCAGTTTTTGCCGATGACATAAGTGCTGGGGACAAATGACGCAAGACTTACGTAGAGGGAGCATGCTATGGACTTACACTTATTGTCCCCAATATCTAGGTAAGAGGCAGGATATATATTTTTCTCTGCTGTCTCATCTATAATTTCTTGAAGCCAATTACCTTTACGCTGCTTGCTATCTGTAATGAGATGATGCTGCACATAAAAAGCACTTAAAAAATTTGTACAGCTGAGGCTTTGATCCAAAATAGGTAATACTTTCTTTGAATACTCAGTCAAATCCGCAGATTCAGGACTAATGGTGAGCAGCAAAGGCATGTCCGATGTGGTGATAACTAAAATATCGCATATAAATTGTGGGTGGTCTTGACATCTCCTCTTATTGACATCATGTTCGATGCAGGATGAAATATAGAGAATACCTTTAGTTGTCTTATAATGCTGTTGCAATTTGGTAATCACCTTCTCCACTGTCTCTTTGTTGACTTCTTGATATTCAACATCAAGTCCTAAAAAAGTTATATACTTTTCTGGCCATATTTGCAATCCTTCCTTCACTGTAATACGAAAAAAAAAAAGCAGTCAGTACATACCACGGAAATTTAAAAAGAGGATGTGCTGAATAAAATGAGGATGAACAGGAGGAGGCAAAATTCAGCTTTACTGACCCCAGACTCTTCTGAAAGGTAAAATCTTGAGGGCTTAACAAAAAAGGCTGGCACCCCATCTTTGATAAAGAGTTGTGCTTTCTTTCAAGGTCCATGCGTAGAATATGAGTCAAGATCTGGGTTATTATTGAAAAGGAACCGTCTTTTTTCTTTGTGTTGGTTTACTGAATTAATTTTATAAACAATTTTGCTGCCTGCCACCATGGCCCATCTTTTTTGCTAGGTACAGTGGTTAAACGACTCCTTGTTTCACATCAACAGGTAAAGAGCATTTAGAATCCAACTCTTGATGTTTGTTTCGTACAACTCTTTGTTTTTCTGGTGAAATTTTGTCACTTGAATTGTGTTGGATATATAAAGTTACAAAGTAACTTATGTGTCGAAAAAACTTCTTAATAGTGCATGCCAAAAGGAGGATTTAGTTTATTATAAAGTAGATTTTATGTAAACTTAACCGACCAGTGTTGTCTCTCATACCTGGTCCAGGGTGCTTCATATGTCTGTATGTTTACATCAATCTATTGACTTGTATGGACCTTTCTTAAGCTACAGAGAGACGGAATGGGCTACTAAGTTGATGGAGTGTACTGCCATCTTTAGTTCGGAAGAAGTTTGCTGACAATAAAATAAGCTGCAACTTGCAGACTCAACTTTTTTTTTTTCAAGCTGTATATGTCATAAGCAAGTTCTGGTACCCAAGGTCGGACATATGTTCATCAGGGCACATGTTCAGATACCATGTGTTCATGTAACTAATACAAGATAATATTCGATGTATATTTTGGCGTTTCAACGTTTTGAAATGAAAGTGTGTTACATTTAAATGATAGTATGTTTCATCGAAATGAAATTGCAGTGAACATCACTTGACAATGCATTCTGAAAACAGCAGGGGGAATTCTGTATCAATTAATCAAAAAAAAAAAAAACGCATAAAAAAACGGTTGCATTCAATGCCGTTTTTAATGATATAACAATTGGACGTTATGTTACCCTTTCGCGTTTTAATTCGGATGCCTGTAAAGTGTAACAGAAATACCCATGCACAACTAAAGTAACTTAATGATAGACGATATTTAAGAAAAAATATTAATAACGAATATTTGATCGTGGAAAACACGTCGAAGCTGAAGGAGACGCGAGGAGATTAGTTAAAATAATTTAATTCATTTTTGGTTGTATTTACGCTATTTTACATGGATATAAAAAAGTGTTATTTCATGGATGCATTGAACGCAAACTAATAAAGAGCCCCCCAAAACAATTAAGGATAGGAAATAATAGTTGATTATTATAATCTGATTTCTAAAATCGGAATGTAAAGTGGGAAACGTTATAAACGCAGTTCAATCATTTCGATTTGCAACGAAATCACAAAATAGACAGGAAAGCAGACGAATATATCACATAGGTTGCTCACAAGGGAACGCTAAAACACACAGAAGGTCAGCGATCAAACTGCCTCTTTTATTAGACGGAATTTTTGGGACAAATTTGTGAAACACTAAGGAAATACAAAGTGACTTTTTGCCTGTTTAGAAAAGCAGATATTTTCATGTGAGTAATGCAGAAAGAAGGTTATATTTTAATTCGAAACATTTTAGAAAGAGTTACAGTGAAAAATGAAAGACTGATAAAGAAACAAAATTGAGTTTTAGGACATAGGAGTTATCTATTGTGCAGAATTCAAAAATAAAATACTTAAAACACAGAACATTATAAATATCCAACAGAAACATAGTAATTTATCTGAGGAATGGATCAAATGTTTCACCGCGGCAAGCAACTGTAGTCGAATTGTCCGCAGGCCGCGGTGTGCAACTGTAGTCGACTTTCAAGATGAATGCCCATCTATGTGACATTTGACCTTTAATATGACCCTCGGACTACTGACCCTGAACTTGACTTTACTAAAAGGTGCAGGGTGTACCTAAGTAGTTTTTTTTCATTTCAAACAATTTGTTTTTAAACATCTTACATGCGAACTGTTGGTTTGTAGATGTGCATAGAATTTGTAACCTGCAGCTTACCTGTATAAAATGGAAACGTTGGCATAATGTCCTACGTAACACAAGCGAGACACAGTGTTTATATATTACTGTTTACCTTAATTTCGTGTATGTACTATAAACATGTATGATTGGTTGAAAAGAACAAAACATGAATCAATTTTTTTGGGGTGTCATAGATGGCAGCATCAGTTTTATCTATTGCTTTGTGTGGTTTAGTTCTATAAGGTGGGAGGTCTGAAGTCAACACCTTTGGATAACCTCTAAACACATTTTCATACTTTTTGGATGTTTTGATACTTAACCTACAAAACCCAGATGTACGAACATAAAATTTATCTGAGAAAGTTGCTCTCAAACCATTTGTTTACACTGGAAAGTTAAAGCAGAGTCGAGCACATAGGGTTTGTTTGCATGGGCATGATAATAATCAAGCATGTCATTGTTTGCACAGTCATTAGTCCATGACCCCTGGAAACCAACTGACAAGGCTAACTCATAGGGAACAAGTAATCATTAGCCGTGGAGAGAAGAATCGGCCAGATGAATCACTACTATTTTTCTGATTACTTAGAAATTTTCTATTGATGTAAAATCAAATTAGCACAATCCACTTACTGGGCCCCAAATATGTTAAGCTGCATGTGAACTCTAACCCAAACAAGCCAAGCGTGATGTTCCAAAGTAAAAAAATGTAGATTTAAGCCACAAAATATACTTTTCATGAGACTATTAAGGCTACAAGTTTATTGCACACAATTATTAAAAACAGGACGAAATAAATAAATATGTGTCCTATTACAACCACAAATGCACAAGAATTGACACCTTTTTCTGTCAATGCGATTTTCTCTGAACTGTTTTTTTTTTTTTTTTTTTTTTTTTTTTCATTTTTTTGCTCAACCTCTGCAATTTGTGTCTCGCCTCACAAGTGTACGAATTACCCTATCATTTTAAAATCAATGAACAACAAAAGAAAAATATATCCAGGAGCAGTTCCCTGGATTTTTTACTGACAGCCGTACCATGTCTTTTGGAGCCTTTTTTAAAAATAAAATAAACAACCTCTCAGGTCAACTTTTTATTGTGCTTATTCAGGACTCACTATTGAAGTCGATCCTGCATATAGGTATATATTTTAAATTTCTTCTAATTTTAACTTGAAAAAAAAAAAAAAAAAAACAGAAACAAAAACACGTGACGAATGGGCAAAAAATGGGAAACTCCTACCAAGTCAGAAAGAATATTATAAAATTTCAAAAAAAAAAAAACAACACAAAAGAAAAAAAACAAAAACAAAACAAAAAAAACAAAAAAAAAAAAAAACAAAACAAAACAAAAAACAACCCCCCCCCCCAAAAAAAAAGCAAAAGAAAAAAATCCAATTCTGGACAAATATTTTATTAGAGTCTGACCGAACATGTATTTTGAAACCCAACCGGGTAATCAATACGTGGTACACATTATCGATTCCGAACCGGGCACCGTTCGAGTTCGGTAAATGCGCTCAAACATGCCATAAATAAGCTTGGACACCTTAGAATGCAAAATTTAAAGCTTTATTTAAACAGGGTTTGCAGCTGCAACCATTTTGTACTGGGGCATTACTATTGTTGATGTAATTCAGGGGATTAATGCAACCCATGTGAGGCACTCAATTGCAAAGTAGCATTTGTTGCTATGTTTACCAAGTATACAAGTACAAAAATTAACCTCAGTGACTTTCTTATTTCACTTTATAGCCATTATTGAGAATGATAGCCGAACCCGAACGTTTCGTGAATGTAAAAACCGAACCCGAGCCGGGCTTCAATCTTGAAACCCAGTAAGCTCGGGTTCGGTTGTTCGGGTTTGGTAGGCTCATATATGTATATATATATATATATATATATATATATATATATATATATATATATATATATATATATATATATATATGTATATATATATGTATATATATATATATATATATATATATATATATATATATATATATATATATATGTGTGTGTGTGTGTGTGTGTGTGTGTGTGTGTGTGTGTGTGTGTGTGTGTTTGTGTGTATAAACATGGATACCGATTGGTCACAAAACATACTAGTTTAATGTACTTGTGAAAATAATTAATGTATAATATCGATCCAAATTTGCCATTTTCACTACGCACTAGCTTTACAACTTCCACCTTAATTCCAAGATACGAAAATGTTATGACCTTTGACCTTGAAAGTGATCTTGCACCTTTGAAACTGACTTAGCAAAATTAAAGCCATGCCGTGAGAGCTTTATTTAGTACTAAATAAGCCAAAATAGTTAAAAAATATGCTAAAACATTACGCGATTAGAGATTCACCTGGGTGAAACTGCAGCAGTGCAAAAAGTTAATGCCAGTAGACTCGTTCAAAAGGTTGAAATTATGTACAAAATGTGAAATGAAATGTATAGGAAAATACGATTTATATTAAACGTACTTGATTTCATTTTTGAACAAAATTGTGAAAAGTAAAATTTATCAACAGAAGAAATCCGATTTCCGTATTCGTTAGAACATAACGCCATATGATTATATAGATAGAACAAAAGGATCGGAAAAAATGTTAATAAAAAAGGCATACTGGTATAAAAGAGGCTGCCAGGCGAAATGAAAAACATCTGTTTTACGAAAAATGACCGAAATAGATAGATAGATAGATAGATAGATAGATAGATAGACAGACAGACAGACAGACAGACAGACAGACAGACAGACAGACAGACAGACAGATAGACAGATAGATAGATAGATAGATAGATAGATAGATAGATAGATAGATAGATAGATAGATAATTTAAAAGGGGAAAAATAAATAAATATTTTCATGTGTTTCGAATGAGATATTCGGTAGAACACACCTGCACTTTCTGCTGCAATCAATCTTGGTTAAACGTCGAAATGTCCAAAAATAAAAAAAATGTGAGCTAATTTATTGATTTGCCTGACTTGAAACAAAAGCTATCAAGCTGTCATACTAAAATGGTGGAAATCTAAATATAAAAAAAAAATATTCCCACTGGTTATGCACTTCAAGCAATTAGTTGACATGCGTGACTTTTAAATAATTAAATAAAAATCATATATTAAGATGCTGGGCGAAGCTGAATGCTCGTTAAAGTTGGTGACATTCGCCGTGCAATCATTTATAACTGCAGCACCAGCCATGTTTTCCTGCGGACATTTATTTTTGTCTTTTACTAAAGACCTGTATCATGAACTTGTAAAAATTGGGTAGTCACCCAAAACTTGGACGCAGCGCATTTGCTTTACATATTGTAGTTTTGACTCAATTGATTACTGTCTTGATGAATATGTGTTTTTGCTATCTTAAATAAAAATTGCAAATAATACACATGGACGGATGAGGGGGTGTAACCGTGACTCCACACGTCACAGGTTTTGGAAATAATAAGTGCCTATACGTTATATGAAATGATGTGTATAGGTAGGAATGTGATGACTATCACTACTACTACTACTACTACTACTACTACTACTACTACTACTACTACTACTACTACTACTACTACTACTACTACTACTACTACTAATGTTGTCATGGGATGATTTCGCACGCTGCCCTTGAGAGAGTGCTTGAGACATGTTATGCAATATCAAACTTCCACATTTGTGGTGCATTTGGCATAATCTTCCCATAATATATTTAATTTTGTGTCTTTTACGTAAGGCGTAATGACCTTACAATGTCATGGTCACCGAAATGTTTACAACCTTTGGCCACTGGTCAAACACAAGGGTGTATTTGCCGTAAAGTTTATAGATCCGTCTCAAATTTTTACTGTTGCAATGAATGATTTTTTTTTTTTTTTTTTATTTTTGGCTTTTTTTTTTTTTTGTTTGTTTGTTTGTTTGTGTGTTTGTTAGTTTGTTTGTATTTTTGTTTTGTTTTGTTTTGTTTTTGTTTTTGTTTATTTTTGTTTTTTTTTTTTTTTTTTTTTGTTTTTGACACCTGTGTTCCAATACAACACAAGGACCCCACACGTTATAAATTTTCTTTTCTTTTTTTTTTTGTATGAAGGTCACGTAACTGTGTAAAGATATGTTTCTACAAGTTCCTATGTACTGGTCATCAATAAAAAGTTAATTTCCGAAAATTGTATTCCCCTTATGACCTGGGGAAATGAAATAAGATGAGATCAAGATCGCCGATGTTAGGCAACTTCCAATCTCTAAACACTACACATTTGAGTACATTGGTATATATATATAAAAAAAAAATAGACTCATATTTTTTTCATGGATTGCGAAGAAGGCCAAGCCTATATTAATCACTCTCCATGGCACAGATAGTGGCGTATACTTCCTACCTACATGTTTGTTGGAGGAAATCGAAGGACTTGGTATCATTAATCTTCAAAATATGAATTTTAATGTGTCTTTATTTTGAACGATATCTTTCATGATACTCATGGTGGCGCCACCAAAGTATGGCACATGTTAACATTATTGCTTGATTAACAATTATATCTGGTGAAGATTCGTGAAGTCTCCTCTAAAACTGCTTTCTCATAACTTTCACACCTGGACCGTTCGTTGCATATAATTGGAGTGGCCAACATCTTTAGTGGCTTGTGTGTGTGTGTGTGTGTGTGTGTGTGTGTGTGTGTGTGTGTGTGTGTGTGTGTGTATGTGTGTGTATGTGTGTGTGCTTTGTTTTGTTTTGTTTTCTTTTTCTTTTTTTTTTTTTTTGTTTTTTGGGGTTTTTTTTTTGTTTTTTTTGTTTTTGTTTTTTGTTATATCTTGATAGATGTATAATTGTAACTTGTGAAAGATGAATTGTATTGTAATCACAAAATACGTTTAATGGACGAATGAATGGTTGGAAGGATGGACAAACGTAAAGGATCTAACATGATGTGAGACTTTAGATCACAGGATCTACAAATGTAGAAACTATTTCAACACAAATTTAAGCCAGTCTTGCATCCCCTCACCCCCACTTCGGGTGTGCAACAAAGATATTAGGTAGCCTGTCCCGTAGTTTAGACTGGAGTTAAGTTACGTGTGTTCTTTTAATACTTTTGTTCTGTGGAATATACAGTTAAAGGAACTTAAAGTGCACACCTTCATGAACATTCCTCCCTTATTCACTCTTATAACACATTTTATTCTTCCCTATTCATTATTCTGGATAAAACAATGATTAACAGAGTTAGACCAAAGTATATCTCATTTTTCAAAAGTTCCAGGTAGCATACACATTGGCATATTGATACGCAAATCACCAACATAAATCTGCCCTTGATTGGATGGAATGAAAAGTCAAAAAAGCGCACCTTCTATCATATCCTGAAGTCCGTACATGGTGAAGACTGCATAATCAGCATTTGGCATGTCTATTTTTACGTACTTCTGCGTTTCCTCATCTGGAAAACCTGGAATTTTCTGTTCTGTGAAAATAGTTAAAAATCTCTGGTGAAATAACTGCCAATAGAATCCTTACCCAAACAATCTGCCATAAACTGCCCTGGTTTTCACAGAGCAACTGAGGATGTCAAATGTCTGGCAGCTTTGAGGACAACGAACCAACAGGAACAAGATACATTTAGCATGGAATCTCAGGATATGCTGATGCGAGAATGCCGTGTAACAACAACAAGATGAATAAACGCAAATTGCATCTGATAGTTGACACACAAATAGTGTTTATCAGTAAAAACTTTATACAAAACTCTACAAATCTCTCTGGTAATTCCAAATATTATTTTGGCAACCCAAATTCCGTGTTTTTGTTTTCTTTCTTTCTTTTTGTTTTTCTTTCCCATTGTTATTTTATTTGGTATGTTTGATTGAACGCATTGTAATATTGGGCCCCAATAAACGTCATATTCCGAACTTTCATTGCTATTGTTTTTGAGCTTCCTTTGGCAAGGGAACGTATCACTGAATCAGCTGGGAAAATAAATTTATAAGATAGGTATCAGAGTTTACTGAGCATGACAAGTGCTTGTTTATCAAAACCTCCTCATACGCTTTCCTAATTTGTTACCAGCTGTGGTAGAATCAGTTGAATTAAATTATATTGTTGCTTAACAACTTTATGTTCAAATGTAATCGCATGGATGGCGAGCAAAGATCCCGAGGAATCCAAATGCTAGCGTCAGCAATTGGTTGAACGATAAAATGGGTTTTCACGTTTCAATTTAATCATGTTTTACTTTTTTTCCGTGATTTTTTTTAACAAAAATAAAATCACTATTACCAGACATCAGTGACCTTATAAGCATGAAAATGACTCATCTGGCCACGGAGACATGTGTAACTTATTTTCTCGAAGTTTGTAAATATTTTCATCTTGCAATTTAGGCATAGAGCTGGCTTTTTTATCGCAACAGCAAAGCTCACAGTATGCAAAAGCCGGCATCTTTGAAACGCATTAACCCTTGTACCCCTGTACGGACGCTATGTGCTGAAGCCTCGGAGAACTGCTGGGTGCTTCGCTTTAACATTTTTTTTTTTTTTCAAAACGGCGGCGGTGCTTATCGCGTATTCAATATCCAATTACTGTATTTCGCCAGCTGTTGCCTGTTGTGGCATGAATAGTTTCAACTATAATTCCTAAATCTAACTCCCTAGCCGCCATTAGCAGTTGCAGTATAATCGATTAACATCCTGGAATTTTCCCGAATAGACTCTATTTGGCATTACTAAACTGGCGATTTTGGTAGATTTAATCTAATCAAGTCACAACACAAAAACATCTTTGAAGGAGTAGGCCAACTTCAATCAAAGTATATCTATCTATCTATCTATCTATCTATCTATCTATCTATCTATCTATCTATCTATCTATCTATCTATCTATCTATCTATCTATCTATCTATCTATCTATCTATCTATCTATCTATCTATCTATCTATCTATCTATCTATCTATCTATCTATCTATCTATCTATATATATATATATATATATATATACACCAACAAACAGTGGGATTTCATTACATTTTTTGGAGGGGGGGTCAATTTGGGAACAAAAACTCACGAAAACATCTTTTGAGGCTAATTCGGGGAAAACGTATGCTCGGGAATAGAAAGTATTATACAGTATACCAATAATAAATCCCTTTACTCAGTCAATACACAAGTTACTTACTGTATTATCATCAGTACCGTACCTCATGACCAGATGTTGCCAGTTGATACCATTTGTCGTATCATCACCTCAAAAATTCATTTTTGGGATCACACTAGGTTCTATCAATTAGAGCATCTTAAATGCAATATATCATTACCAGTTTTGTCTGGTTGCTGCCTGTAAATATTTATGCAATGCCTCATGCCTACAGCAAATTAATCACTAACAGACATTATATCTTCATGAAATATTTCATTACCTAATCATGCCTGTTATGGTATTAATACATCATTAGCAGATCTGCATGACTGTTTCTAATTACGCTTTCAACCCCACAATTATTAGTGTCATCATTATCGTCTTCGTCTTCATGGTCGTCGTCGTCATCCTCACCTTCATCATCGTCGTCGTCGTCGTCGTCGTCGTCGTCATCATCATCATCATCATCGTCGTCGTCGTCGTCGTCGTCATCATCATCATTTTTGCAATTTACATTTGGATCACAGATATTAGATCAGTTCATTACACAATTAAATTTTCTCATTTCTGACTGTCTTTGCAAGACGATGTGTTGTGTAAATGAGGATCGTGTTGCTTTTCTCTACTGCTGCTGGAATAAAGAACGTATTCCAATTTATTGGATAGAATATCACAATGACCTTACCTTCTATTAGCTTCATAATCTTTTGCATCCTTTCTTTGAATTCCCCATGCTGTAATTGTATATCTTTGCCATCTTCGTTCAACACAAAACATTTGTAGCCCTGAGATAATGCTATCATCTTTTCAATTTGAAAGCTCTTTGTTTTGGGCTTGCTCTCTAGAAATGAAGCG
>OZ026628.1:1123884-1178884 GCA_964020975.1 Hermodice carunculata
ATAAATTGTAAATCAAAGTACTATGTAGCAAGTAGACTCTGAAAAAAAAAAAGATAAATTTTTTGTAAATCTATTTTATTGCTAGCTTTCTTATTTGCTAAACCTTTCAGAAAACGCCAATAGTCTCTAGGGTTGTTGGAAGGCAAGGTTTCGAGCTTAAGCCTTACTTTATACACATATTGCCTGCGTTTCCTCTGCACCACTTGTTTGTATTGTTTTTGTAACTGGTATAATTTCGAGTGTTTCTTTTTGTCAGATAAGTCATTACATTGTACAAAATAATGTGGTTGAGAATTTAAAGCATAACAAAATTCACTGTCAAAGCAGCGATTTGACATTAAGTTTGTTTTGGATTGCAAATTGCATTCCTGGAAAGCATTTTTAATAACATCGCCCAGAAATCTATAAAATTAGCACAGACATCGTCCACTGTTTTTTCAGGGGAAATCATACTTAGGAAATCCGCCATTTTTTAAGCGACATTGGCAGTTAATTCTTCGTAGCACTTAAAAATACATGTAGAATCCCATTTATAATCAGAGAACCTACAATGTATAACCTTCAATCTTAGATTTCTGTACTGAAAGCCTATATTTAGGTCCAAATTTCAAATTAAAAACAACGGGACAGTAATCAGATTCCACTCTAAATGGGTCGATCTCAAAGTAAGACATATAGGTAAGACATGAACGACTCGATATGAGGTAATCAACAACACTTCTTACACGAGGGTAAAACGAGTTAACTTCCATATACCTTTATCTGGGCCAAACCGACCATTACATATAATCAAGTTTGCAGATTTACATAAATTTGACAATTCTTTTCCATGTTTGTTCATCTTCGCTCTGTCTTGGGATATTCTAGGAGGAATATCCTTGTCACTTGGATTAGAAGTATCAGTGACAGGACAAGAATGCCAATGGATTAAAATAGGTTTTAAATATCTACTGTCGCCCTCAAATTTTGTCAAACACATCTTTAACATAATGAGTAATGATGACAATATCCTTCTGCATGTTTTTCATTCATATAATAAGCTGGTAATATTTGTATAACTCGACTAAACTTAGCATGTATTCAAATTATAAAATATGTTGGTATTCATTCAGTGAATGATTGTGGTCTGAACAACTCAATCGATCCCTATTATATATATATATATATATATATATATAGAGAGAGAGAGAGAGAGAGAGAGAGAGAGAGAGAGAGAGAGAGAAAGAGAGAGAGAGAGAGAGAGAGAGAGAGAGAGAGAGAGAGAGAGAGCCAGCCGATTTAAGATCACCTGCCATAGTATACATTGTATGTCTACTTTAGTCTTAGTATAAGGATTACACATATGTAATGGAACCTGCTATATGTGGCCAACCGCTCAGGCATGAAAAGGTGACCACATACGGAGCAGGGACCACTGTGTGTGTGTGTGTATTACATCCCTTAAGACTCTTCCCCTTCCACTCCAATAAAGAAGAAATAAGGAAAAGAGCAGAAAGAAATACACACTGAACGAATCATGCCACCAAATCATGTGGGTGCAGTCTGTGGACCGAGGGGCACAAGGGGTAAAGCGTTGCACTTGATCATTTTAGTAGACATATACGGCTTACACATTTTGTACTGTCAGTGTGTACATTTTAATGCAAGAAATGACTAAACTGAATAAATAAATACTGGCCGCAAGTAAAGGTGTACATTGTTGACAGTGAACATACAAAGTGATGGTATTGGAAGTCTTTAAAGAGATTTTCATTCAAAACAGCCTAAGCTTAAGTGGGGGTATGGAATGTCTGCATATAATTTCAAACCGTCCAGTATATCATGATACAACCCACACTGATAAAAAGGCCAGATTTTGTTTTGATTGATTTTGTGTTAACATAATTAGTGCAGCGCGAGGGTCCGCCATTCTTCCAGAAGGGGAAACTTCAACAGTTAACTCATGCAAGCCAGTGTTTCTAAGAAAGAAAGATTTTTTCAAAAAGAAATGGTCAATACTGACCAACTGAAGAGCCAAAAAAATCAAATATACAATAGAAAAATATATTACAAGGGTATTCTACTTGTGCAATATTATTGTAAGAGGTAATTAGCAGCACAGAGTTATGACTTTTAAAATATTGTGAGAAAAGTAGAATTTAAAAGTTGTCTGATCTTGACAATATATGTCAAGGTCGCTAACCAAATGTCATGTGTATTATTCCAATACAGAAGTGTGTTCGTACTGAAATAACAACCAATACTCCTAAGCCAAATCTGAAATGTGGCACGTACAAACTTTTATGGGGTTCAAACTGCATCTTTTTCAAACAACCATATGACTTCGATTTTTAAACTTCACGAAAACGGTGCACGTATGGCAAATGGGTGGCTAAGAGTTCAGCTTTCCCCCAATCATATTTCAAATCGGTTGATTATATTTCCGATTATTAAAGAAACAACTTTTTTTTTCAGATGACGCCCTAATAAGGAAGAAACAGGTCAAGGTCACTAATCATACATCAAGTAAAAAAATCAGTGATACTACCTTTTTGTGGTGCCAGGATGTCTCGGAGAGCATTGTGATTTCTGAAATTCTTCTGTAACGACCACCAACACTTTCCAAAACTTCATAAATTGCAAATAATTGCACTGTCCTTACTAAACTTTCAAAAATAACAAATGGGCCATTCAGACTAAATATATATATATACATATATATACATATATATATATATACATACATATATATATATATATATATATATATATATATATATATATATATATATATATATATATATATGCAACTTATAACATGAATAAAATGAAAGCAAGAGTATAATTTATTGTCATCACAACTCAAAACGTTTCAGATGTTTTTGACAAATTTGAGAGTAGCGATAGACATTCAAAATACTTAAATCCATTGTCTTTTCTATCCAATCAGTAATACATCTGGCCCATCTGTACCCTTCTGTAGGTTTTTCCTCTGTTCCTCTTCAGTCACATATCATGAAAGTTGGCTTGTATTTTTGCACCACATTACCTGAGCAAAAGTAACAGGCTGAACATTTACAGAAAGGAAAACAATTTATCTTGGATAATTCTTTTGATATTTGATGCAGATTTTGTTTCCATATCGAACACTTTTTCGACCAAGTTTATGGCATCTAATGCATTCTAGCTTGGCATGCAGAATGCTAGGGTAGGGTGTGGTGTGCCATGCTCACCTAGTTGGACGTGAGAGATGCTACACAAAATATAAAACACAGTTTAAACTACGGGGGTATCTTTCTGGGGAGCTTTCAGTGTGTTTAGAAACCAGCTGTCTGTCTTGTCATGTGTGGGACAGATAGTCACACACAATGTGAAACAGAGAAGAATACTACCCACTTGAACCGACTCTAAGTATTTTCACCACATTGACTCTAAACTTTCAATGATATCCAGTAGATTTCACACGGCCTGCAGGTGATGGCATTTTTACATTACACATGTGGAGCTAGTGAACTGGAATTATTTATTGCAATGATAAGTGAAATGAACAAAGTGCTGCTTAAAAAACACATGTTACCTGATGATGGTGTATATTATGGAAAGAGTGCCCCAAGAAGCTTTATATACTGAAGTTTAACAAGAAGCGTTGGTGTGGCTGGCAAGGCAACTTCACACCATGCTGCGTTCTGGTGTAAGTCTGTTGCTTACATTTAAGTTACTGACATTTGAATACAATTATGGGTCCAAGGAAAGACAAAGATAGCTAAGCTGGAGAGAGACAAACTTTGGCAGCCAGTGCAGATAATCAGGCTACTCTAGAAAAGGACGCAGAAGATGAAATTACACAATTGAGACAATAGTAGCAAGTTGCACAGTTAGCCGTTGCTAAGGCTTAAGAAAGGGCAGACCAGTGTAATAAAATGGCTGCAGAGTTCTAGAGAAAAATGGATGAGAGTATGTTGTCAGCAGCAGATGCAAAGATGAAGGCTATGGAGACCAGACTGATGTCAAGAAACCATGCACTACCAGTGGGGAATCACAAACATTAAAGGCAGCATTCAGCCCAGATCCTAGATTCTAGTCATTTGAACCAGCATTTACTTCTGCCAGGCCTCGGCACAATAGACCAAAAGAACCAAGGTCTTGGGGGTTATAGATAGAAGCAGTACACCATCATCCCAGGAAATGCCTCCACATACTCCAAATGTAGATTTTTTTCACAGCATCTCACAAGTTTTCACTAAAGAGCGATACCCAGTCTCAAGAAACAAAACTATCTACTCCAAACGTGGATTTATTCACTACACATGCAAGACCATCGGTAAAAGGCATTTTACTAGGCAACTACATGATATTTCCCTGCCAAGTCGAACTTTTTATGGTGACAAGACATCATGCAATAGAGTTATAAAACATCTCCAGTCATTAGCAGAGGCATGCAATCGGTGCACACAAGAAAGACTGTTTCATATTACACATTTTGTTTGCCTTCCTTAACATAATCGATAGAAAAGTGTTTTATATGTGTAAAATAAAAGTAAAGACCAATATGCAGGAAACGTATTTTTGTTTACAAATAAGATACATAATCACAAAAAAAAATCGAATGCTTTGATCATCATTCTAAACATCAACAATTAATTCATTTTATGAGCTACAAAGGTCTCGGAAGGAAACATCTGACGGAAAAACGACCCCCTCCCAATAAAAAAAAAAAAACGAAAAAAAAAAAAAAAAAAGGTTCCCTAGATAATATATTTATCTTTCAAACGACCATTATTTAAAGCAGATCGACCAATTAGATTTTGATCAACGCTCTATACAAAATTGATTGATAAACAAAACAAAACAAAAAAACATTCGGAAAAATGGGCATTGAAAGATTTGAGCTCTTTTCGCCCACATTGTTGGCCGTAATGACAATATTGCTCTCCAACCATGGTCACTTTTGGTTGCACTTTTTCGAAGGCCTGTCAATGGACAAATATGATGTATAGATCCCAACATACAATAAAATATATCGGCCTAAAAAGCAGCTAATTACCCGAAAGACATCAAGGGCAGCCATAATTGCAAGCCTGTCATTATACTTTCACACACGACGGTGACCGCTTTCAAAGGGGACTCGAAATATCCGTCACGTGACCCCAAGGTGCTATCACCTTGACACTAGCAACACACGTTTGCAAATGGCGCTGTTTGAACAAGATGTGTTTGCAGTATGACAGCTTACTTCAGTAAAAAGAGTGCCCAACGGACAGAAGTTGCGGACTCATTTATACACATCTTGGATATAAAAGCAACATATCTTTGTTATTGACTGCTTGTGACTTGCAACAAACAAACAAAAAGGAAAAAAAGGAGAAAGAAAGACCATTATCAGGGAAGAAAATAGAAAATAAAGCAAGTGGATAACAATGTAAATGAAAAAAAAAAAGAATTTGACGACAAAGCATAAAGTACATGTGGGGGGGGGGATTAGAGTTTGATTATCTCTTTATTCTCATAAAATTTACCGTTGCCATTCTAGACAAGTTGGACCTTGAGTTGGATAGTACAGAAAAACATTATCCATATTCATTAAATCCAAACCCAACAATGACAGCAAAGAGATTCCAGACTTGACAAACCATCAACATTTCTTTTCCAATTACAATGCGAAGAAACAAATTTCACTCCTGACTTGAGACAATCAGTCACCCACAAAAGGCGACTGGTGATTTTAAACCGGTCCTCTCAACCTTAGAAATATTTATCATTAACTGCAGACATTAGTTCTTTTCCAAAATGTATAAACCTAACAAACCAAAACACAAATTTCATTACTTCTACCAAAAATACAAAGAGTCCTATTAGGCCTATCACCATTTAGTTCTCCCGACTTGTCAGTCAGCTAAGTTTACAGCAGAAGGGTAAAGTAGGCCTACATCGTTTTTGTGATATTTATTAATCTGGAACATTATAAACATACTCTACCTCCACTATAACTATGAGCCGGATAACAAAGCCCACAGCACAACATATCCAATGAAGTAATTTTCAAATAGTACAGAAAAACATTATCCATATTCATTAATTCCTAACCCAACAAGGACAGCAAAGAGATTCCAGACTTGCCAAATCATCAACATTTCCTTCCAATACCAATGTGAAGAAATAAATTTCACTCCTGACTTGAGACAGGCAGTCACCCACAAAGGGCAACTGGCAGTTTTAAACCAGTTCTTCCAACACTTCTCTCCATCCCTCTCAATTCTTTCTCCGAAAATTACAAGTTGATTGCTGCTTACCAAGATGTTGACGTCAATATGTCTTGCTCTATTTCTTTCCTTTGGCATTTTGTATTTTGTAAAAACAAGTTGTACGATTGCTGGACAAAGTAGGAGAGAGTAAGAGAGAGAGAGAGAGAGAGAGAGAGAGAGAGAGAGACAGACAGACAGACAGAAAGACAGACAGACAGACAGACAAACACACACACACACTCACTGAGAGTACCTTGGTCTCTATATGCATGTATATTTGTTCAAAAATATGTATATTGCCAAGTTTTAATGTTATTTCAAGTACAGTCAGATATGTTGGTTACTTTCCATGGAAACAAGGAGAAGAATTTGAAATAGCCTCCAACTACTTTTTAAATCCTCTTTTTATCCCCCGCCCCCTTTAGAGAAGTAAACCATTTCGAAAACAGACAGAAAGAAAGATAGATGTCGTTTTGTAGGCACGTCCTGTGCTGCATACACTATGCCAGATGGGCGGTCTTCATAGGTCATGATCATGACGAGATGACAACTGAGAAATTGTCCTGTTAATGATAAACAAACATCAATCCCAGCATTAACTAGAATTTTTAAAAAAGTGAAAAAAAGACACACACACAGAACGCCTTATATGTGTTGAGAATCCGTTAGTTTCAGCATTGTATCATTGCGAATACTTTGCATTGTCACATATGAATAACCAACTCTATTCGTTTCCTAGATCAGACACAGAGGCTAATAGTACACTGTGACAGAGGTTATGATGTTACAGTTTGGACACATGGGTAATTGTTTCTTGCCAGCCAAGAAGAACTGCGTTTGCTTACATAACTGATCTGAGAGTGCGACACACACTTCAATCGCCATTTAACAATAACGCAAAGTAGGTCTGCATCGCAGACAAGAAATTTTCCAATTCCCCCCGAAACGGAAATGGAAAAGGGATGGGACAATAAGGACAGAGTTCAGTCTTCCTGGCTTTGGCTTTGGTGCGGGTATGAAATTTTTTCAGGAGTTTTAATTTATGCCGAGCCTATTTCACTGGTTCTTCTGCAAATTTTGGCCTTTCTTGTGGGTTTTGCCATTCATATAATAGGGCCTAATATATAATTTTATTCTGTGGAGATATGTGACCAGTGTTGCTTTACAAGTGAAGATCTACAATACACTGATCGCGACACAAAACCAAAACTTTGTGACTGGGGTGCAGCGGCAACGCGACAGCTCGCTCACACACACATTTCACATGACCGAGCGACCAGACAAAAAGTAGTGTGCAGAGCCATTTTGCAGACAAACTACGAAAAAGCAAAGACATGTGTCACAGCTCTATGGTAGAAATTTCTATGTACCTGTTGAAACAAGCGTGATCTCCAAATTTTTGATGTATTGTACTTTATTCTGACAAGATTCTGGGCAGCACACAGGGTGTAAGCTGTAGTTTGGCATTTGCATGTGGGTGGGTTTCCGTGTAGACCTCCATGTGCATTCTTTGGAGTGACATGTCTTATAATATTGTGGTCTCCTGCTAGGGTTTCAAACCAAAAAAATCCGATAAGGCATAATCGGATTAAAATAATCAGCTGTTAAGCTAAATGCTTTATCAGTAGAATTTAAAAAGCGATTTCCAATATGGACGCACGTTTGATCATACACAACCACCTCAATTATGCTTAATTTTGTCCAATAAATTCCTTAAACATATAAAAATCGTAAATGCTTTATAAACTTCGTTGATATGATACCAATAATTGATATAAATATAATATAATGCCCGATGATAGATGCCTATAAGAGCATGCACTTTAATCACATACGAAAATGCAGCTCAAAGCATGCTTGGTGAACTTAGTCGTGCAGAAAAGAAAACAATCTGCCACAAAGAGCTTAATTATGTATTATAATGAAAACTATTAGAAAGCAATATTTTTAAGTGATCAACCACCGAACCGGATTTCTGGGATTAAGGCCAGTGAAATTCGCGGACACGTTTTGGTGCATAGCACACGCATTCTTCCAGCAACAAAAAGCGAATGCATTTTTTTCATATGATATGACATACTGGGGTAAATATGAGGACTTTTATGTCAAAACACCGTATTAAAGACCCAATTTTTTTCCAACAAACAATTATTTTTCCACACGAACACTACCTATGAAGGACTCGTCCTCTTGATCCTTGGTGCTGATAATTATGCCACCAGGATTCCCATGAATCAGCATCAGTATCTTCTCACATGACTGGCTTTAAGTTTATTTGTTTGTTTCCTTAATGCTTGTTGGCCTGTGTTCAGAGTTTATTTCAAGGATCGAAATGTAATATTTACTGTAAATATTATCACAAATGCAATACCAGTTTTACCTGTTCGCTCGATCTTGGCACCATAGCCGTCCGCTAAGCAGTTCTAGTTAGCATAAGTGATTACAACTGGGGCACCAATAAAACGGGGTTATTTGGTGCGTCCATACATTTTCTTTGAATCCATTTGTAAAATACAATTACAAGCTACAAAAGTTAAAGTGTTCAGTAGATTAATTCCGTTCGCTAACATAAATGATGTATGTATATGCATAATATTATGATAGAAAGCTCCTCTTGAAAAAACTCGTGAAATTCTGAAAATCCCATATTACTTCCTTCATCAATTTGTGACGTTTTCGCTCAAGACACGAAAACAGTAAAACAAAAAAACACTTATACGAAAACACGAAAATTGACCAGTCGTTTTCCCATTCGTCAATAGACGCAATATCCGAATTAATAATTTCACTAGCAGTTGCAGGATCATCCAATGTTAAATAGAGAGATGTGTCATCGGCAAGTAACTTGATACTACACCTGACAAGGTCAACGTTGTCATTGATACAGATTACAAAGAGAGGAAATCCGAGTATAGAATCTTGTGGAACTCCAGCATTCACTTTTCCTCAGCTAGAAGTCCTTGGAACACAACACGTTGCTGACGACTTGAAAGATTACAAGGAATCCATCTCAACAGATCCCCACAAATTCCATTTTTCGCAAGTTTGGAAAGTAAGCCAGTGTGCCAGACCTTATCAAAAGCTTTGCTGATGTCTAAGAAAACAAGGCGTATCTCTTTTTGCTGATCAACAGCAAGACATAACTCGTGATATAGAACAAGTAACTCATTAATAGAGAGTTGCCCGATGTAAAACCAGATTGGTAAGCTAAGAGTGTCCCTAAAGAAGCTGAAAAAGTGCTTGAAAATGACTTTTTGAATACCTTTTCAATGTAACGTACCAAGAAATCCGGGCGATAATTATCGCAAAGATTTGAGTGCCTTTTTTAATTAAAGGTGTAACATTACCTTGTTTCCCTTTAGTAGGAAACGCATTATTATTCAAAGATAAATTAAAAAGTTTAGCTAATGATTTGTGAATGGAAGGCACGCCTTTCTTTAAAGGTTTGGAACTAATGCGTTCGGGTCCGGTGGCCTTAGAAACATCTACGCTATGTAGAATATCCATAGCTTCCTTATCTGAAATTAAAATTGAGCGAATTGTATTGTTGTGATGTAAAATCTGTCTAGGAAGAGAGGCAGGTGTAGAGTCAACTATGCATTGTTTGAGAAAATAGGAATTGAATATCTCAGCCTCGACAGATTGTCAGTTATATGATCATCATTTACTAACAGCGCATGTATTGAGGTTAGGAGGTTACAGTTTAGAAAATGCTTGACTGTGTGCCACCGACTTTTATTTTCTTTATTAATGGTTGCTTGAAGGGATACGGAGTTTATCATGATAATTATGTTCCGCAGCTCTAAGTTTCTCTTGATAATAATCCCTTAATCCGCAAAAGGAGGACCACATGTCAGTGTCATGACTAGGGCCGTTAGCTTTGACCTTCTCATATGCCTGGTGCACTTTCCGACGTAAGGATCTTAACTGTGAATTGTACCAAGGTATGTCAAAAGGACGCATATGAATAGCTTGGTTTGAGATGCGGTGTTTGGCAGCGCCAACAAACATATCCGACCATTAATCGCAGCTATCCTTGATATCATTAAAAAGGAAGCATAGGTCCCAATTTAAAGTATTAAGACAAGTCCGAAATAAATTAAAATATGCCTTGCTATGGTCCCAAACATGGTTTTTTGTATATCAGGTCTCTTTTATCCCAGAACAATAGATCAGCACCTACGCAGTTAGAAATGGGTGAACGAATTCGCACATTTGTGATCAAATAAGGAATACTGTTAATAGTCTGGTCAAGACACGTTGCAGATTGTTCACTAATGCGTGTTGGTTCATTAATGTGGAGTGACAGGAGTTTGAATGCAACAAATCGGTAAAGTTTGATATCCTGCAATGTGCTAGGATCAGCGTTGAAGTTGCCAGCTATAATGATATTGTGTATGTTCTAGGCTCTCGCGAATTCAATACTTTCTTGAAATTTATCCAAGAAAGAAGCAGGGAAGCCTTGCTTAACCTCGCTATTATGCAGAAGCTCTGTTGATACAAAGCTCCAGTTTAAAAATTTATAGGCAATGATGTACCCTCCAAAACAGTCTGATGGCCTGGACAGTTGCACAGTTGGAGCCTCCTCACATATCGATTGCCTGCATAGACAGACCCATTCTACTGTGGCGAAAAGAACTGGACTGTTTCCCAGCTTGAACGCAATAAAATCAATACTATTAAAGGTAGGTAGGATGAATTACTCTGTCCAGGTTTGTCAACAATCGAAGAAAACAAAATAATAACAGAGGTTTTTGATGGCACAGAAGTACCACTTTCAGCCTTGTTTGGGGCCCTGCATAATGGATATAAGGGAAAGGGGTAATTCTCCTGCTACACTCCAATGTTTGGGCACTTGCTTCCTGGTACCCCTATCAGAGCCAGAATACTGTTGAGTAAGTCTCTGTCCGGTAGTGATATTTACTAGCTGGGTACCGGCCAGAGGAGGTGTTCAGATACCTGGATACCCCTAGGTATTACCAGCCACATTGGATTGCATAATCTTTTCTGTTAGCGCCACACATTAGATGCAGTATATTTACCACCAAACCAAATCCATGCTCACATCAATCAAAAGCAACCACGCCACACCACATTCATATGAACGAGACCACAGCGGGCACTTCAATGCAACAGAAAAGCATTTTAGTAAATGTATCAGGGAGGTGTAAACAGATACATGTACGTCCTTGAAGGTATCGATCTTGAGTGTACCAGTGTCACTTTATATGATAATAATAATAATAATAGTAATAATAAAAAATAATAATAATAATAACAACAACAACAACAACAACAACAACAACAACAACAACAACAACAACAATAATAATAATAATAATAATAATAATAATAATAATAATAATAATAATAATAATAATAAAATCACTGGGGCCCTCCACTTATCTGCCGTGGTTTTGTAAGTAACAGATGGCCATTAAAAAAAAAACAAACAAACAAAAACAGGAACAGAGCCGAGGTGTAAGGGCCCCACATACTTTCTCACAGCAGTGGAAGCCCCCTGTTCCCGGTTATTTCCCCCAAAATGGCCCGCCCCGTTATATTAAGCCACTCCCTTTGTCCCTATCCCTGCCTCTAAGGCTCAGGCATTCCGTGGCATGCACTTGCAGCTAGCTGCAGCTACAGTCATGTATCCAGACAATATACTTGAAATACAGTTTACATTGTGCTGTCGTATTGATTACATGCACTATGAATATGATACTGTATTAACCATGCTATTGTCATTTTGTCAATTTGTCAAATAAATTTGATTTGAGTCTTGAGTCTTGAGGCCCTTGGCAGCCCTGAAAAGGGCTACCATCCTTCCCTTCCATAACCCCTTCTCACCCGTAGGTTCACCCTGTTTTCTTTTCGTTCTAACATTTCTCCCATTTTATCCCAGCACCCTACCAGGTAGTCTTATACAGTTTTAATACCCTCCTTATACCCTTTAAAATCTCTTTTCAAGCCCAGAAACCAAGTAACACTGTCCATCTCTTCTAGACCCTTTATTTCCTCTAAGCCCTTACAGTTGTAGGTCTTATCCTGCCAGCTTCTGAATACATTTTCCCTCATTTGCTTCTATGTATCACACCAAAGAAGCCTGGGATCTACTGTCACATCTGCCTCCTGCGTACAAACTCTACATTTCCCATTACTACCCTGTGTCCATTTCTGACGTCTATTCTCCAAGTTGATACCCCCCCCACACACACCCTACTTTGGAACAGAAGTCAATATCCCTTCCCTCCACCCCAAGATGCACTACATTTTGGTTTATCTAACCCTTAAGCTTTTAGTGCACTCCCATCCTTCACCCCTTTTTTCCATATTCCCCGCCATCCCTCTGCAACTGTTTTCTTAGTTTAAACATAATTTATTTCAAAGAAAACAATTGGGGAGAAGGGCAAGGCCCTATATTAACCCCTCTTGTTGGAAGAAGACAATATCACAGGACAAACGAGACGTCAAGGGTCCAGAGCAAAGCTCCAAACTGCAGGCAGTTAAAAGACACCGCCAGGAGGAAGAGCTCCGCACTGGATCAACAAAGTAAAGAAGGACACCACAAGTCAAAAGACAGATAATGGGGCGATTCATTATAAAGAATCAATGAAATTGCTAATTAACGACCATCTCGTTGAAGATTCATAATCATGTAGTGCAGTTATATAATATAAATGCAGGATTAATTGTAAATAAATTCATCATGTAACAACACCGGTTTGAAAACGTTTGGTTTTAAGAATGTAATGTTGGACTGCCAGGAATATTTTCTTATTAATTTCGAGAGTGCATTCGGAAACGCCATATAAAACGATTTCAAGGCCGAAAGGGGCATAGTTTGTTACTATCGTATGAAGGCGATCACGAGGAACAGCATAATAAGGACAAACAAAGAAGAAATGCCAAACGTCTTCAATCCCTTGATCGAAACGACAGTTTCGCAATTGGGTAACACCAATATCAAATAGATGGTAATTCTATTGGCTGCGGCTGAAACGCAGTCTTGTATGCAAAACTGCGGCAATTCTGGTGCCGACATAGTACACTTCTGTTTGCTTCAGTGACCGAGGCACATTTGAAGAAATTTTGTTTTTAAATTCACTTAAAGTAATAGAGTTTCTCACATCAAAAGGTAATTGGTTCCATAGTTTTATCGTAGAAGGAAATAAAGAATTCTCAAATGATTCAGTTCTGGTTCTGAATTGAGGCACGTCTGGGGCCCGTCTTGTTATATACCTTCTGTTAAGATTTTGTTCATTGGAAATTATACCACTAAGATATTCGGGAACCAGATTATTAGTAATTTTGTACATTAAAATTAGTTTACAAACTTCCGTACGTTTTGCCAATGTAGAAAGACCAGTTTCTTCATATAGTTTAGCATTAGATGTGGTGCGCATGGCATCAGAAATAACAGGGGAAGTAGCCAATTGAATACTCTCCAGTTTCAATGCATCTGATTGGGTGCAGCCATCCCAGACAACATTACCATATTCCATTAAAGGTCGAATAAAGGAGGTGTTGATTATTTCTAACGTTTTTCTGTCCAGACGAAATCGGAGTGTTTTCAAAATATTTAGTTGTTTGGTGGCCTTTGCCACGATAGTATTAATATGATAGTTCCATCTTAAGTCTTTCCGAAATGCAAGCCCTAAATGCTTATGTTGATCCACATGTCCAGCTGGTGATCTTTACATACTAACGGAGGGTGATGTACCAGGTCTCTTTTCCGAGAAATTAACATAGCATCAGTTTTCTGGGCATTAAATGTCACCATCCAGTCATCAGACCAAGAATCAATAGATAAGAGATCACTTTTAATCATATTTGCAATTAAATTTGGATTATCAACCGAGAGGAACAGAGAAGTATCATCCGCAAAAAGTTTTATATTCGACTGCACAATGTCTACTATATCTTTAATAAATATCAAGAACAATAAAGGCCAGAGCGCTGGGGAACACCAGCGTTTATGGTTCCCCATTCAGATGATTGACCATTTATTACTACCTGTTGTTGTCGGTTCGACAAATAATTTCGAATCCAGTTTAAAAGTGTTTTAGATACCCCATTACGTTCCAATTTGTTAAGAAGACCAGCATGCCAAACACGATAGAATGCCTTGCTAATGTCGAGAAATACGATTCGCACTTCCCCCTGAAGATCAATGGCAAGACACAATTCGTGATATAAAGATAGCAGTTGGTTAACAGTGGAATCGCCGGGTATAAATCCCGACTGATTTGCCGATAAAAGTAAGTTGTCCCCAAAACATTTTAAAACGTGTTTAAAAATAGCTTTCTCCATAATTTTCCCAACACAGTTTAAGAGGGAAATAGGACGATAGTGGTTGCATAGATATGAGTCGCCCTTTTTGTACAAGGGGGTGAAGTTGGCTTGCTTCCATAAGCTGGGAAAAGTTGTCTGATTAAGAAAAAGGTTAAAGGGTTTGGTTAACGATACGCAAATTGATGGTGCTCCTTCCCGCAGAAGTCTAGCGCTGATTCCATCTGGACCAGTGGCCTTAATGATATTTAAGCTCCTAAGAATGTCAAAAACTTGAATAGAGTCAAGTATGACAGAGGGCAGGTCCACAGTTGGAATTACTGGGGCCCTTGAAGTATCAAGGTTGCTCTGACTTAAGAAAAAGGGATTGAATATTTTGGCTTTTGGTAGGCTGTCGGTCACATTCACATGGCGAAATTCATGTATTCGAGAGAGAAAGAATAGACACAGATTGATTTCTATTCATAAACTGTTTGACGGTGCGCCACCAAGCTGTATTTTTGTGCTTTGCGCTTTTTAAAGAAGCACTCAGTTTACTATTATGAGCTTCTTCGGCACATTCCAGGTGATCTTGGTATTGATTACGAACATTATTATAAGCACTCCAGGCTTGTGGATCGTGTTTCTTGTCTTCTGCCCTCGTATAAGCTCGCAAAACCTTCCGCTTCTCACCACGAAGCCTAGAATTGTACCATGGAAGATCAGAGGGGCGAGCTGTTATTTATTTGTTTGGAATAGTATGATTTGCCGTATCAAGGAACAACTTTGTCAACATATTACGGCACAACTAGACATTACCAGACTCGAAGCAAACGTCCCAGTTTGTTCTATCAAGGAAATCCCTGAACTTATCGAAATCCGCTCTCTTGTATACCCATATTTGTCTAGTAAAAGAAGGTTCCTTTTTGCGCCGAAAAGGTACATTGGTAGCAACGACTGAATGATCGCAATTAGAGATTGGTGATAGGACACGTGGTTCTTTAATAAAATTTGGTATATTAGAAATTATTTGGTCTAAACAAGTAGAGGTTGTTGCTGTTATTCGAGTAGGTTCGTGAATGTGCAAATTAAGAAGATTTGTGTCGCAGAATTGCTGCAACTTTGCACCCAACGTGGTGTTGAAGTCAGAATTTAAATTGCCAGTTAGAATAATATTTTGGATGTTACAATATGTGGCTAAATCGAACCTTTCTTGTAGTTTGTCCCCAAAAGAGATAAGTTTGCTAGGAGGTCTATAGACTACTCCAAGTAAGAATTTATTATTGTGAACTCTAATCTCGGTCCACAAAAGTTCGATGTCGGGAAGCTCTAGGTCGATGCGACGAGAAATTGCAAAAGCCTCAGATGCAAAGACAGCCACGCCACCCCTTACAATATTAGGGCGATCCTTCCGTATGATGTTATGATGGCCAGGTAAGTTAAAGTCATCATCAGGTGTTTTGTTTGAAAGAAATGTTTCGGACAGAGTGATAATATCAAAGACTGGAACAATATCGGTTTTAACTTGTCAGTAGTTAGACTACGAACATTTATATGACAGAGGGTAATATCACAAAGATCACCAACGCGCCAAGGATTTACATGAGTATCACCAGCTAAGAGTAACAATAAGGGAAGTACCGTCAATAAGTAGTCCCTGGAACGAATGGAGGGTTTGTGACATAAGAGAAAACAAAAATTTAAAATAAGCAATTGTTCTCTCAGCTTACACGGGTAAGTAACAAGTAAAAGACCATGCATACATAACAAGTAAATAAATAAATATCCAAACAAGTAAAAATAGCCTATAGATTTGAAGAGGAAAAAACTGGAATCCGGGATGACTGCACCTAAACAATGGTAATACATGTTAATGATATATTTAGCAACAGCAAAGATTCTGTAATAGATATAATTGACAGTATGTTGGCACAAAAGTATGTAATAAACCAAGTGGTGACAAGAACACAACTTAGTGAGCAGAAGTATAGACATTACAACTTTGAGCCTCTCATACATTACAAGTGGAAACAACGCAAAAGCTGTATTAGCAAAGCTCAACTGCTTCCCCAGTATAAACAATTTATATAATTCACTGACTGGAAAAATTAACACAAAGTACATGGGGATTGACCAAACGCTTAAACTTACCAAGACTCGATAAAATGAGTACCCGTATTCAATAAGTTTTGGTCGCAGATAAACGGACGCAGCATTTGTTGAGAAAATAGCATGACTTCTTGTTTTACTAAGTACAGCTAAAGTTGCTTTGAGTAGAGAACAATAGTTTAAATGAATATACAGAAATGCTATGGCAATTCTTAATGTTTTGAAAAACAAGAAAAGGATACTGAAACCTGAATGAAAGTTACTTGAATCACAGAATAGTATGTAGGTACAATATCCTGCAAATACAGTAATAAAGATATCTAAATCTGACGCTCCTGAGCAATGACTGAGATAGTACAAATGCTACAAGGCCCCTGCACGTAAAGATAACACAAAGTGCAATACATAGAACACTGAAGCAAAGTAAATATTACAAGTTGCCAAAAAGATTTTAATTGGCATGGCGAGTGGTGTATGCTTTGGGGTTCACCTGGGTTGGTTATAATGAGAAAATTAAGTCACAAATATTGCAATAGAAAATCATGAAAATAAAAATCCCTTCTACCTGAACAGAACTTAGTCTGTCAAGATGCAACAGATATGCATTATGCCTCTCGATTAGATAAAGCGTCATGGCAAAAACAATGACAATGTATACAGAAGGGTCGTGTGGCTGTCTTGTCAGCAGTAAATGAAAACAGTCCACTGTAGAGAAAATCTCCTCCTCACCACAGCATGCGTATGAAGGCCAAATGGGCGCAAACATCTATTTATAGGTGTATGCACCCATCCACTCTGCACACACACCCACTGCAAAGACGAGACCCTCTCCTATACCATACATGTACCTGTGCTCCAAAACTAAAGTACGTGTAATTTCGATATCTTAGAAGAAACATATGGTTTTTGATGATAATAAATAAATGAACTTGCCAAGTTAAACAAGTTTAACCCCTAAAAAAAAAAAAAAAAAAAAAAAAAAATCATCCCCAGAAGAAAACCCAGAAAATATGCCACCTGTATCGGTTGACTGGAACACTGAACTTGCGAAAAGAAAAGTCTTTCAATACAATACATGTAGTTCAGCACTGATCATAATATACATGTATTTGGTTATACTGACGCTGTCGTCAGGATCGCAAATCCGAGCTCGCTCTGTAGGGCGAATCCAGACCCGCAAAACAAAACATAACAAAACAAACAAAAAACAAAAGAAAAAAACAAACAAACAAACAAACAAACGAAAAAAAAAAAAACAAAACAAAAAAAAAAAAACAAAAAAAAAAAAAAAAACGGTTTTCTTAATGTAGGACTTCCATTGATCAACTTTGTCGAACCCTTTCAAGTCATATTTTTCTGTTAATTTGTCTCTATTTTGGACCCACGTTGTTTGTGCCTTTACTGCCTCCATGTAACTTTTCCTCCACCATCTGTCTTCACTGATTTTTGTAGATACCCTCAATGATTTAACTTGGCTTTGGCAATTCTATCTGTAACAGTACTCCACCCCAATTCCCCCAAGACCGCTTCATTTACTGTGCTTAGGGCACCCCCAGAATCCACCTATCCGTATCATTCTGTGTTTTCTCCATATTCTGAATGTTCCCCTCATTTACCGAAATTATATCCTAACCATACATCACCGCAGGTATTGCACTTCTATCCCATTACACTCTGGCTGTAAATGCTCTATTAAAGCTGTTCAGTGACGTAGTTTTGATCATTCCCTTTGTTCGGTTCACCATGTGCTTTATCTTCTCCATGTGATATCTGATTATGCCTTAGTCAGTTCCTTTTATTTTAATCCCTAAATATTCATACTCATCAACCTCACCTGTTTCAATCAACTGTTCCTGTCCTTCTTGAATTTGGAATGTCCCTACTTTCCATCTTTTATTCATGCCATGTTTCTTTCCAAGCGTCATGACGTATTATCCCGTTATGTTCAGTAGATCTTGCATTTCTTTTGGTGACTCTGCCACAAGCACTATATCATCGACGAAAAAAAGACCAGGAATTTTGTGTTGTCGTATTGTCATCCCCTTGTTTCATTCTGTTAACTCTGATCCCCCAATTCCTTAATATAAAGTGCAAACAAAATTGGAGAGAGAGCACACAACCTGGCTTTAAGCCAATATCTGGTTGTGGTTTTTTTCCCTCCACTTTATGTTTCCCATTGAACTAGTACAATCTACATCTTTGTACATTGCTTTCATAACTTTGAGGAAATATCCAGCAAAGCCAGGCCCATGAAGTTTCTCCCATACTGCATCACTCCACACTTATAGTCCAGTTTACTTTTATTTGGGTTTCTCCTGTCATAATGGAAGAATATGAGGACGTCTGCCATTTTAGGTGACAAACAAGTCCGCTGCTTGGTTTTAAATAATTTTCGGCTTCTGAAAACAATCTTTCATATGGCACGCTGTTGGCGGGAACTTCAAGATATATTTTGCCATGTTTGACAAGCCTTTGTATGCAATGATATTCTAAAACCAAAACCAGAGAACTTCACTTTGGAATTTTGAAAGTTCCAGCCTGTTGTGACTCATTAAACGTGAAGGGCTGTTACTTATTTATTTTTTTATCTATCTAAAATATATATTATGCATCTGATGTGTATATATAATACTCTTTGATTCCACGGGTAATAGAGGTCGATTCAGGTACCCGTGTTTCTTGCAGGTATCTGGGTAGCACGATACCCAACAGAGCCCTATTGTTGAGCCATTCTGATGTCTCGATATGAGACTCTTGATACCTATGAAGTCATTTACAATGAACGTACATTTACAATTAGCGGTCCAGTGTTTACCTACCCAAAATAATTACATTTAGCGGTGTTTACAGTTAGGGGTTGAAGCACCCGTTTTTTCGTCAAATATGCGTTAACATTTAAGGGTACTGTTTACAATAAGCGGTCTGACACCTAACCATAAATGTAAATTTATATTTAGGGCGTGTTTACATTTAGGGGTCTAACAGTAGACACCACAAAGGAAAGCTATATATACTGATTATCATTAAAAACCTATCAAAACTTAATTGCCATATCTAAGAGACTTCCACTAAAATATAGAACAAAAAGTCAAAGGTCTGTGAAATGTGGACTTTTTATTAGAGGCACATTAGCAAAAAGACTTCATGTTGTCATGGTCAATTAAGCACCAAGGCAAACAATGTAGAGTGCCTTGCCAAAAAAGTTTAATATTGCATGCGCCCACCATCAGCTTCTATGCAAGCAAGGCATCTGTGTCTCATGCTGAGTACCAGGCACCGGATCTCCATCTGGAAAAGTCTCTGCCACTCTTCCTGTAGCACCTGGATTAGCTGTTGGCGGGTGGTTGGCCTTGGGGTCCTACTAGCGACTCGTCGTCCGAGCACATCCCACAGGTGCTCAATGCGGGATAAGTCCCAGGTATATGGCTCCCATGACATGACCATCATCTGTTCAGTCTCCAAAAAGGCCCTGGTAGGATGGGCGGTATGTGGGCGAGCATTGTCATGTTGGAATACAGTGACGTTGGATGAGTGCAGAGGAATGATAACACGGCGGCCTAAGAATTACATCTATGCAGTGTTGTGCAGTTAGATTATCGTTGAGCACAACAAGGTTAGTTCTGTGATCGGCAGATATTCCTGCCCATACCATAACGTTAGGCCCACCCCATCGATTTCCCTGCCTAACGCAACAGTCAGCAAACCATTCTCCACGTCTGCACCATACTCGTACGCACCCATCTTGCTGGTCAACACAGAATCGGCTCTCGTTGCTAAAGAACACTTCATGCCACTGTGCATGGTTCCATCGCACATGCTGCCTGCACCATGCTGCTCTTTTGCGGCAGTAATTATCGGTTTAAACTGGACCCCTATATGGTCTCCTGGCACAAAGTCCATGGCTGTGGAGTCGTCTGCGGACTGTCGATACACTGATCCTGGGATTATGAGCACTTGGAGTTTCAGCTGCAGTTCTGGTTACAGGCTGGAATCTGTCACAAAGATGCAACACCCTAATGTGTCGATCTTGTCAAGGGGTTATAACACGTGGTGTCCCTGGTCTTGGACGATCATTAGTTGACTGTGTTTCAGCATATCTCCTGGAAAGGCTTGATGATGTAAACTGGGAACAACTTAATCTTATGGCTACATCTCATTGACGGAAGCCAGCTTCAAGCATACCTATTGCACAGAGCCTTTCTGTGCTCATTTTCACTTTTTTAAACAGCAATTTTCCTTCTCCAACTGGCTTCTTCAGTTGGCCAACTGACGAACCTGCCACCTCTTCCCTTGAATTATGCCAGAAGAGCCCACAGTTGCTACTCACACATTACATAGCACTCTCCCATAAAGGTGCATACTCAGTCAACCATGTCTATCAGGAAGAGTCACTTGAAGATGACAATCTATGATGCAATTGCAATATCCCCTTCCTTTACCCTTCTGGGACAACAGAGCCAGTCAAACTTTTGATAGGTTTTTAATGATGCTGGGTATATATATATATATATATATATATATATATATATATATATATATATATATATATATATATATATATATATATATATATATATATATATATATTTATATATATATATATATATGAATTAAACCGACCTTTTTCTGGACATATGCACAACCATTTTGGCGCCCAGTTACATACTGGGTCAAGGAGTTGGTCGTAAAAAAGTATGCAATTATTGTATCTTATTTTTTCTATTCACAATCGTGTACTATCGAAACTGCTTTTATCTAGTTCTATCGTTTTTGGGTTTGTGTTCGTTCTTTATTATACAAACAATAGCAATTGTGGGACATGGAAGTTAAACAGTGAACACTTAATAAATACTGTGCATGATTTGCGCGAATTTTATGTACAGGCTGTGATTATTCTAAAGAATACTGCTAAGAAATATCAGAACTTTGTATTCACAAATAACAAAGTTGATGATAGATATATACGATCCGCACAGCCTTGTTGCCACTGACCAGCAACACATATCTTGAGGGGATCAAGAGATCTAGCTTGATCTCTTGATCCCCTCTTCTCCTCATTGCACATACAGTTTGAGCGGCCCGCCGGCTATATCCAGAGATATATTAGAGTAGGGTTCCTGCCCCCTCCTTTCTCCCTGGATAGTATGCAGGTGTAAACCACCAGCCATATTCCATTTACAGTGATTCGGTGTCAATGGTTAACTTCAGGTATACACAGGGATATATGGATTCTGTGATTTTGGAAAGGCATGTTGGTTCTTGTGCGACGTAACGGTAGGCCCTTCGGCAGAATTTCGTAGATTTTTGTCGAATGATAATAATAATAAAATTAATAATAATAATGATGATGATGATGATGATGATGATGATGATGATGATGATGATGATGATGATGATGATGATGATGATGATGATGATGATGATGATGATGATGATGATGATGATGATGATAATAATAATAATAATAATAATAATAATAAAGTTATCTTCGTACAGTGGTAAACTACAAATAAACCCTGGAAGAAGTATGAAAATATAAAATCAGAGATATGGTTCTTCTTGAAGCTGAAGGTATGAAACAGTGTTGCCTCACTAAAGGTTATTCAATGTTCGATATATAACATGACCATTGTAATTATATGTATTAATCCGATCTTGATTAAAACATATCGAAGATCCATGAATAACAATGGTCATAAATGTACATTTCACGTAGGCAGGCTAGCACAAACGCTGTGTGTAATCAACCCTGTATGTTAAGTTTGGAGGGTTAACCTTCAGCTGAGTACAATGTTCTATGTCCACAGGCCATGTATAGTTACAGGAGTTTTGTTGACAGATTGGAAAAAAAATGTTTACCCAAAAATTTGAATCTCATGAAATAAACTGTCCCACTGATGAAAGCAAATTGGTACCGGCCTCGAATGTACGAAGATTTAGACTTTAATTAGGCGTAGAAAATAAATCTGTGAAGGAAGTAAACATTAAGGTCATATGAGTGTTTCTAGGCTTACAAGTATCAAGAACAGTATGCATACCAAGTATACAGGTGATACCTGGTTGTACCTGTCAAGGTTACTGAAACCATTGTCTAAATCAAGCCGTTAATTTCATATTGCTCTTTTAAATTGCCAGACCCCAATGGTTTAACGTATTCACTATACGTTTTGTAGTGACATAAGCGGTAAGCTAAGCTTTCCGCCTATTATACTTCATCGTGTTTCTGCCGGGCTGATGTTAGGCTCTGAACAGAAAATTAGCGGTGAATCCAATTAGGGAATCGACGAGCTTTGGTTGATCTATGAAATTTGCGATATATTTGTCAGAATTAGTGTGGTAGCTTAACCTTTAATGTCATAGGGGCTAGATGTCCTTGGCCCCCCTGGGAGCCCAATGGCAAGTCTGCTGAATGCTACTTGGCCGAGCAAGCTAGCTAAACAGATGGACTCTGAGACATCATTAGATACATCCATAAATGAATAGAAAATGCTTTTAGTAGAAGGCGTAAAATGGACCACCTAGCAAATGAATATCATCAAGCAGATTTTCAAGATGTAGATAGCACTGTCCAGTCCGCCTACGCAGGTAGGACCTATTGCATTTTATATTAGGTACTGAGCAAATTGAGGTATTGCATTACAATAACAACGCCGTTACATTTAATACTTGAATGTTTCAGAGACGTCTAAAGTTGTGTATTAATCTTTACAGCTGCTGCATAAATATACTTCTTGAGATGCTGCGGTAAATGGATACCTATAAATCTATTGGATAGAATACAATACTGTTAAACGGAAATGTGAAGCACTGTCGGATTGAATTGGTCAGTTCCCAGTCGGATTCATGTTAAAGACGATTGGAGGATTATTATACTTCACCACAATGAATATAATATATTCGAATTCACTCAAAAAACGCAATGTAGTACTGTCAATACAAAGAATATTCAAAGCGACAGGAAACAAAGGCGTTAAGAGTGTAATATTTTCCTTGTATCTATTACTTCAAAATAACCCAAATAATGTGCAAGTGGGAAAATGTGTCTCACACTAGAGAAGCTTGAAGACTTTAACAGCGTTACACTGATACTTGCATACCAATCAGGCTGCGAGTCTTGATATTTCAAAACGAACGTATTGGCTAAGTAACATGCGGTTCCTTTTAATTGGTAAATACATGTCAATGTTTTAGGCATCTTTCAAGTTAATTCGTAGAAATGACAAGTACGTGTTTTCTGTTAAATTTGCAATCTTAAAATAATGGTACTCAATATAGTCATTTGTTCTTGTGTTTGGTCTTGAAGGAAGACAGATCATATTTTCATTATCAGCCCCAAGTATCTTCCCTTAACCTGCGAAACTTTTTTCTCCCACCTAAAGAAGTAAAATTGTACCAGTTGAACTTTCAAAGATAATACACCTGTTAAAGAAAACTCTATTATGGAATGGTTTCATAAAAAGACTCACACTGCTGTCTTATCTGATTTCCTCGGATTGAAAGTTAAACCAGCAAGGCGTGTTTTTAATCTAGCTCAGGTTTCACTGTTTGTGTGTTTGATCTCAAACTAAACAGATGTGAGGACAGTTTCATCAACAACTGCATTTTGCTTTTAACTTAAACATGTGTGCCCTCAAGCAATGAATGCCAAGGGATCATATTTGACGCTGGACAATTCTCTGAAAATCTTGTTACCCGTAAGCAATAATTTGAATGGAATGATGAAGAACAAAAAAGGAAGCTGCTTTATTTTTTCAATTTGCAGATTTGGATGCCCAAAAAATAATTTCGCAGATACTACAAAGAAAATCAATAATTGTGTGTCAATTGTACAATGAAATATGTTACACCTGTATTAGAAAAGCAAATAGCAGTACTAATACGTTGCCACCAGCACAATCAGCGCTACTTATGGAAAGAACTCTATAGAAGAATGGAAGGTTCACTGGAAAACCTGGAACAAAAAGCCCCCTATGAAGATATACGGAAGTGAGAGCACTTGTCATTACCTTTACGGGTTTCTGTCATAATATAGCAGCTGAAAGTCTTCTATTAAGTTCGGAAAACATCACACCTGTAACATGCATTGAGGAATTGATATGCTGCATTGACAGTCTGAAAAATCATATAAGGGTGGTTTCATCTCAATCCAGATCCGTTATGGAAAAATCCTTTTACAACAAACTTTGACATGCTGTTTGTCACTTTTATTAAATAAATAGAAAAGATAATGCATTTCAACTGGAACTTCCCGCATCATCAGGACATAGTTTCCTCGATCAGGACGTTCAATTTGAATCTAAAATAAAGAGATGGCATAGATTAGCATTATAAAGGTTCCCATGAGAAAAAGTAATAAATTAGGCCAAAAATAATCAGGAGCGTATAGTGTTTAATATAAAGAGAAACTTTATATCTTTGGGCCAGGGGACATTTCAAGACAGATGGTACTCACTCGCTATTGCCAGCATGAAAAACGTATCATTCCATAGGCAAATAATATGATTGAAAAGGTTTCTATGATTGTGCCAAAAAGTGAAAATCATTGAGTTGCAAGGCTTCCAAAGATTTGCAACTTTAAATCTCGCCATTTTTATTGGGTAGATGTGACGTGATATTTGCATGGCCTTTTGTGAAACGTTTGCACACACATACATTGGTTTTCCTTTCACTGTGGAATTAACATTAACGTACATCAGGTATCGACCAAGACCCAGACTTACTTTTAGTTTCAGTCTTAGCCTTCTAACGACGTCCCGTAACAAAAAAAACCCTCCGTTTAATCACATCACCATGCCTTTTAGGGCAACAAGCCTAGCCACATATTCGTACAATTGGTCTAGATTCACTTAGAGGATTTGGTGTTGCTCTTGATCATCAGAATTCCATTTCCACTTTGAAGACATCGAATTTCCGTCCGTCTTTTTGAGTGTTTTATAATAAATATCATTTCAAAAGATTAATTTTTGCGATTCATCTATAGACAATGTTGGTGACTTAACGGTTCAAACAGAAAGAATTACATACCCTGGAAGGCATGGTGTGCTTCAAAAACAGTAAATAATCTTGCTTAGAAGAGGTCTTACTCATTCTTCAAGGAGCGTATGTCAATATATAGTTTAATTTGGCACATGTGTTGTATTGAAATTATTGATGTCCTTTTCCTGTTTTACAAATTACAAGTAAACAGGATGAAGAAAATAAAACATCATATGGGATATTAAGATTAACGATGAAATGAATGAACGTAAACATTTCCCTTGTCAATGTGTAGAAATGAAAACAAATTGCCGGGTGTGTTCGGAGAAAAGAAAAAGCATTTCAGTTGTAAATAATAACCATATTCAGCAGTACACACTCGTTTTAAAATAAAGGTCCACTACATTCCAACCACAGGTATTCAAACTGAAAAAAAACACCACATTTCAACTGAAAGTCCACCATACTGACAAACTGAAAAGTGATTCCACACAATGCAACGAAATGGGAGTGTATCGTGTTTTGAACGCTTTGCTCTATGTGTTCCAATCGCTTTTAAAATATAAGACAAACAAACAAACAAACCAAAACAAAACACACACAAAAAAACAAAACGAAAAGCAAAAACAAAATAAAAAAAAAAAAAACAACAACAACAACAACAACAACAAAAAGAAAAAAATTGAAAACACCAAAAAAAAAGGCAAAGGGGAAACTTTCCAAACGCGAATAAAAAACTTAAGAACAGTTGGAAATGCAAACATAACAGCAGCAAAACGCCAGAATTGCGTTTTGCCGTTAACTTTTAGACTGGCGTAACTGTAAGTAACTCGTGCTACTATAAGTTTGAAACTTAAATATATGTACGGTTGTTGTGGCATATTGTGTAAAAAGAAAATGAAGAAAATCAACAGAAAGAGGCTGTAAATATCCTATTTACAATGCTTCTGTTGTCAACATGCATTTAGGAGCCTTTATGAGGACACCACAATGACCGTCTTCAGGAATACCTTCTAGGGGAAACAGTAAATTTCCATAAGTCTAGTATTGCTCCAAATAGCTATTATTTATCATAAAATTTCGGTTCGAATGACATACTGAAGCCCTTTAAATTATGAACCAATGTTTGGGTAGAGCATTAAGTTTGGCTAGTAGTGCATTTGGTTTAGGTGTAGAACTCATTTGCTTACAACCATAATTGCTAAAAGTATAATATAAAGTTTTGCTTAGTTTTGTCTATTGTAATATGTGAATATTTAAAAATGTACAAATGCGTTGTCATAACTCATATAGAGCAGTGTCTCAATATCATTTTTGATTGAAAGATGACCACAAACACCAAAATCTCTATTGGCAATGCAATTACACCTCAACACAATAAAACAAATCAATAGCCTTTATCAAAACAATGTCATACTCACGTGTAGCCGTTCTCAAGTTAGACTGTGAAATCAGTTCCTCCTCATTGAAACACATGATCCTTATCCAATAGGAAGTGGCTGGTTTCAAATTTTTGAATGTGTGTTTACTTGTTTCTTTTTGTGATGTTAAACTTTGAATACCCCCCCGATCGTCGGATATTGTCAACACAAATGTGTCGTAATCTTCTATTGGTTTGTTCCAGTCTACCTCAATAGATGTTTCTGTGATGCTTGTTTCTTTGAGCTGTAGATTTCCTGAAGCACAGAGCCGGTAGTGGTGTTAAACCGATCTGTTCATCTTTAAACTACAGTAATATTATTACCAGTGTGACAATTGATGTGACCTTGTATCAGCGATTTTTTTGTATAAGCTATGAATTCTGGTGACAGATTAAATAGTGTTCTAGATACCTTTCTTCATAATTCGCTTTAAAATTAAAAGAGCAAGTTATGTCAAAGCGACAAATTACTTTATCATTACGGCATTGAGCCTTTTTTATGCACTAATTGAACTTAGTTCGTCAGTTTTTCACTATCTGCTATTTGAATGAAATCACTTTACATTGAATCCAAGGTTATTACAGTAAAACACAAAATGGAAGGATAAAGTAACTGAGTTTGCACTTTTATTCGCCTTTAAGTATGTACCGAATTTATGCAATGGCTAATCAGGACATGTTTTTAAATGTAATGATATATATATATATATATATATATATATATATATATATATATATATATATATATATATATATATATATATATTAATTTAGGTAATGATGATGCTGTCAAGCTGAATGTCACTTTCAAAATTGGCGATCTCTTGTCCCTGATAACTGGTCTGTCAATATATTGTCTGAGTTCTGTCCTTTAACCAAACTGGTTAGCAGTTACTATAAGCACGGAATTAAGTTTAAAAACTTCATTCTGATACAGGTGTTTTATTTCTCTGCACTGTTGGCAGCCCGTACATCTTAACAAAACAAAAAACAAAAAAAAAGAAAACAGCATTTACATATTCGAAAGTACAGTGTGGAATATATTCTTACAAATTTAGCTAAGAGATACATGATTAAGTTTATTGTGCAATTAATTGAACTTGAAGCCCCATTTTATATGTTCATATTCATATACCTGGGATACATTCTGTTACTCTGCATTGGTATAAAGGGCTTAGTTGTGGGGTTACTTTTGTCCCTTTACCCAGAACGAGCATGGACCAGTGCCAATATGGAAATCAGTTAAACATTACAGCACTCTGTAATACCATGATACATCTTTTACCTAACCTGAAGTATGGGGTTTCACATTGTAACATCAAAATAAAGCTTATGTTCGGAAACGTTCCTAGGATATCAACTCTTTGAGAATCAGTGTTTCAATACAAAGTAAAATTGATAATTTAAAAAGAATAAACATGCTGTCCATTACAATCATCAGCAACTGTTTGCACTTTCTGACAGGCATTTTTCATGACGTTGCCAACGTGACATAATGAGTAAATGTGTGTTCAAAAGTGCAAACGATCAGCGCTCAATGCGATGGATAGGTTGTTCAATCAGCAAAGAGTGATTTTTCACTAACTTTGGGTCAACAAAACTTCGTTATTAAAGCTAAAATTGTAATTGGCGTTTGATTCACATCAATTTTGTCTCGCGATTTTACAAGGAACATCTTCGTTTTTTTCATTAGTGGCAAGCTCAAGGAGCTGTGGCTGTCTTTTGGTTACCCGTGAAAACTAAACATATCGCTTCTTGTGTTCATCCCCGGGTTAAACCCTGTTTGGTATTAAAAATTTATTCATAATTTATATGCATTCAGTGCTCTTTGTCAACAAGAACCTTGGCTAAGTAATAAAACTATCTGTGCAAAACTACAGCAAGTTAACACAAGGATAAATTTTGAGTGCTCAGGAAGACCTGGCCGTACATATTCATGATTGTTACAGGTACTGAGCTGCAAATGTTTATCAGCAATCCGAAATATATGAAAGTTACATTTTCAAAGTAAAAGTCAATTGCAATGTTAAAAATTGTGATTGAAAGTATATAAAGACCAACACGAGGAATAAAAGAAAAAGATAAATTGAAGACTTTCCCACAATCCTTTTCATTCTATAAAAAAACAAAACAAAAACAAAAAAACGCATTTTGTGAATGCATAGCCAGTAGAAAAGTAGAAGGAAAACAAAAGCATTCTGTTTCGATGTGAACTTTTTTTCTGTAATCCACTCAAAATTTGGTTATCCCTTTTGTCTCATTTGCTTTCTGTTCTGATGCTACCAATTATAACTGTGTGAAGGGAGTCGCTATTTTTTATTTTTTTTTATTTTTTATTTATTTATTTTTTTTTAAATCACCTGATCACATCTTCTACTAGCAGAGAGTTGGGTGATTGCTTGAACACAATTCTTAGGTCATATATATTGAAAAGCATATCTAGATAACTGTATTTATATGGAAATACTCTATTCGTATGTATGGCTGTCCACAATTCTTTAAGATGTGCCTATTCACACAATTTACAAATATGGTGTATTCTACCGTGGGGGTCATCTTAAGAGTTTTCCTCAGTAACGTATCCTTACACACGTTTTCCATCACAAAATGCCCCTAGGCACGGCTTGTATTGGCACCGCACATATGATACATGTTTTGAGACATTTGTTTTTCGTTTTCGTCCTCTTTTTTCTTTTTCTTTTTCTTTTTTTTTTTTTTTTTTTTTTTTTGTTTTTTTGTTTGTTAAACCCATACTCTTTCTTAAATATACCAAGGAGCTAGATCTTTCGTGATACATAATTTTCTATCTAACCAAAGAGAAATGAAATGCAGCTAAAAAGGAAATCTCTCTATTTTTTATATATTTCAAAATATGATTTTGATTGCCTTTTGCACACTGAAGAAAACAATATGAAGAGCATCATAATACCAGGTTATACAATGGCATGCATTGTGTCGGCAGTAATGATACATCATTCCTCTCAAGTTGGCAAACACAATGTAACACTGATTCATCAAACCTGGACCCAGTTGCTATATATTAAATACAAAATTGAGAAATAGATTTGCTGCATATGGATGATAATTCTGCTACAATCTTATGTCAAATTGTGACAATTAATGTTCACAAAGAGTTAATTGCTGGGTATTGTAACGAGGCTTTTATATTTAAAGTTAACCATATTTTAAATTTTGAACTTTTTACTTCAGGTATGCATACTGTTTTGCATTTGTGCCGTGTTTGGGCACCATAGAAGTGCCTATCTATGCAAGACAACAACAACAGCAACTACAACAACAACCACAACAACAGCGATAATAATCATAATAATAATAATAATAATAATAATAATAATAATAATAATAATAATAATATCATCATCATCATCATCATCATCATCATCATCATCATCATCATCATCATCATCATCATCTTCATCATCATCACCACCATCATTATCATCATCATCAATAACTAAAAAGAACGTAATTTACAGATGCCAGGGCCATAATCGTAAATGTGTTCAATCAATTTTGGCTTCCTTGAAAAACGATAAGATTGAAAACTGGTTGTAGTATTAGGAGAATTATTTACTGGGTGCCTGAATATCTTAGTCAATAACTAGAGCCCAGAAAATGGATAGGGAAACAAGCGAGAGAACGAAAATCAACAGAAGGAACAAAAACAAACAAACAAAAAAAAAAACCTCCCAAAATTAAAATAAATAATTGGTTGAATAAAATACATCTAAAATAAAGCTGGGCATTATGCAGTAATAAAACTTGTATTATTTATTTGCAACAACGCTTCTCCTTCTTCTTTGAACTTTTTACTTAAGGGATGCATATAACTTTGCATTTGTGCCATGTTTGGGCACCATAGAAGTGCCTATCTATACAAGACAACCACCACAACAACAAAAAAACAACAACAACAACAACAACAACAACAACAACAACAACAATAATAATAATAATAATAATAATGATAATAATAATAATAATAATAACAATAATACTAATGATAATGACAATAATAACATTAATAATAATAATAATAATAATAATGATAATGATAATGATGATGATAATGATGATGATAATAATAATAAAAATAATAATAATAATAATAATAATAATAATAATAATAATAATAATAATAAAAACAATAATAATAATAATAATAATAATAATAAAAACAATAATAATGATAATAATAATAATAATAATAATAATAATAATAATAATAATAATAATGGTTTATGTTGTAATTATTACTATTATTATTATCATCATCATCATTATTATTATTATTATTATTATTATTATTATTATTATTATTATTATTATTATTATTATTATTATTATTGTTGTTGTTGTTGTTGTTGTTGTTATCCATAATTAAAAAGGACAAAATTCATAGATGTCAGGGCCATAATCGTAAATGTATTCCATCAATATTAGCTTCCTTCAAAAAAAAAAAACGATAAGTTTGAAAAGCTGATGTAGTATTAGGATAGTTATTTACTGGGGCCCTGAATATTTTAGTCAATAACTAGTGGTCCAGAACATGCAAAGGAAACAAGCAAAAGAACAAAATTCAACGGGAAAAAAATAAGAACAAAACTCCCAAAATTAAAATAAATAATTGATTAAATAAAACACACCTAAAATAAAACTGAGCCTCATGCGGTAATAAAACTTGTATTCATTATATGCAGCAACGCTTCTCCTTCTAACCTATATTTTAAAGCCACACAGATAACATTTGTGTGAGGAAATTAGTCTATCACTGCAGATCTGGGAATAACTTAATACCCATAATTGGATATAAATGTTGTCCAGCGTGCGATTCTTGACTTTGCAAAACGAATATACTGGCTAACGACCGTGGGCGTATTTGCATTGGTACATATATATCAACGTTTTATGCATCCCTCAAGTTAATTCAGTTGAAATGAAAAGAAGGCATCATATGTTTATATATTGTTACTCAATATATTAATTTGAATAGTCGGTTCTAATCTTAAGTCGCCAAGGAAGGCATTTTCGTTATTTAGGACAAGGTATATTTTAACCACTTTTTGTATGCTACAGGGCTTATCATTAGCCCCACGTACCTTCACGTAAAGGGGCAAAAGGGATATAAAAGGCTAATGGCACAGCATGGTTTCCATCTGGTGAGAACACTCCCACACTCAAGATCTCTGATTATTTTGATCTATTATTTGAAATATTGGAATATTGGAAGATGTAAGACATAAATGACCAATTGTTTGTAACGAACTTGTCTATAAAGCGATATAGCATGCATTTATAAACTCCCAAGAAAAAATGATACGAGTTTCTTGAAATATGCTTGGCTGAAAACTCTCAAAGCTCCCAATACATCACAACCCATTGGACTGTTACAACAGCCGTCATCCATATGGAAGTGATAACATTTTTCCTTAAAAGGTTTATATCGCAACATAGCAGATAAAGTTATTTTATTAAGATCGGAAAACATCACACATGTAACATGCATTGAAAGATCGAAAAGTGTTGATGGTCAGAATAATCTTACGAGAACAATATAGCTATGACATGAAAAACTAATGCCGTACCTGACTTATGGTTTGGTAGACCATGCAAACCTTCCTTTGTGATATAGAATGGATAGTGAATAGTAATATTGTTGAAGAAAAGCTCATGCAATGTTGACCATGCAAAATTGAAATTTCTGCATCGAGATGAAATCATTATACAGACAAAAGTATGTCTTAGAGGTCAGACTCAGATGGCTGCTTTTTTGTAGGTGTTGTCATTTGACTAGTCGAATTGTAATACATATGCTTTCCTTTTTTTGCCTTTATTGCCTACATGGTTACAATCGATGTAACGACCCCAGTGTTGACTTGTCTTTGCGGAGCCCAGCTGGAGAACGCAGGTGTGATTTATGAAACTTCTAAAACCATGGACAGCGAACCCAGTTCTGCTACCCAGGGGCTCACTTCATCTGTCAACAGATCCTTTACGCTTTCACGACAACTATTTTGCCTCTTTATCCAGAGAAAAATCGCTCAACAGATTTTAATTGGTCTTCTTAAGAGTTTAATACAAAATATTGTTTTAAATTGTAACTTTGGCGTTTTATGACTCCATCAACGGAAAACTATGTGGGTGGCATAAGTGCTCAAACGGACCCATAATTAAAATAGCATACATGGATTGATGCACGTCAAAAACAATGAATAATCTGGTTAGGGTTAGGCCTTTATCGTGATCCAATGTGCATATTCCTTATGTAAACTTTCATTTTTTGACAAATAGTAGTAGTAATAAACTTTATTTCTTTGACGAGGATTAGGCAATAACCATTGGCTAATACAAGGCCCATTCTTCAAGGAAATACAATGCCATTAAATAAAAGAAAATATACAATAATCCACGATGGAAAAGGAAAAATAATTGTTGTAATAATAATAATAATAATAATAATAATAATAATAATAATAATAATAATAACAATAATAATGATAATAATGATGATGATGATGATGATGACGACGACGACGACGATGATGATAATAATAATTATAATACTAGTAATAATAATAATAATAATAATAATAATAATAATAATAATAATAATAATAATAATAATAATAATAATAATAATAGTAATAACAATAACAATAATAATAATAGTAATAATAATAATAATAATAATAATAATAATAATAATAATAATAATAACAATAATAACGTAAAAGAAGAAGAACATGGCAATACGATGTACCAGAGTCGGCACATATAATTGGTAAAACTATGTAGAAAGCAGTCATTTTGAAGTAAACAAATAACTTGAAGTATATCTTCTGTCTGCTAAGCTCGGCCACCCCAGACATTTTAAAATTTTAACACGACTAAATGTATTCAAAACTCCTGAAACAGCAAGTGTAGCTCGGTACTGAAAGGATTCGAGCAATCACTACTTTGGACTGAACAGCTGTCTATAATCTGAGACGCATATTCCAAAATTGGCTGCATACCTGAGATGAGGTGTAAATAGCGTAAGAATACTGCATGGATCATAAGCGTACATTTCCTTAATGTCCCAAGTCTTGCTGATACTTCTTAATAAGTTAATACAACATGTTTATCCCAAAACAAATAATGGGTAAGAATGACCCTAAGGAGTTTATTCTCTTGAACTGTTTTAGTCGCTTTACCCATGAAGGTAGCCAGGGCTGATCTTCATGTTCAACTTTTTTTCAGAAATGACCATATCTTCAGTTTTTTTCAGGGTTAAAGTCCACTTTCTACTTTACTTCCCAATCCTGAATGGTTAACAGTTTTTCATTTACACCTATTGCGGTTTGAGGCAGGAGATTCAGCAATCTCAGGTACCGATGTGTCATCTGCAAAATGTAAGCTTTGGAAGAAGGGTTGTCAACTAAATGTTCAATAAAAACCAAGAACAATAATTGAACTGGGATGCTACCTTGAGTCGGTGGGGGGGGGGGGGGGGCGCCTGACGGAATAGTCACACAATCTGAAGCAACTCCATCTAGCACAGCTTTCTTTTTTCTACTTGTTAAACATGAATGGATCCAGGAAAGCAGTGGACCACAAATACACAGTTGTTTGAGTTTAACAAGCAAACCAAGACTTCAAACCCTATCAAAAGCTTTAGATACGTCCAAAAATACCATGCTCACATCTTTATGTTTATATAATGCTTCACTCATAACATACACAGTGTTGATGAGTTGGTTGACTGTACTGTCAAGTTTCTTAAAACCGGAATTTCAAGAAGTCAGAAGATTTTCTGAAGTTGGGAAATCATACATTCTTTGAAATGTATTAAGTTCAAACACTTCAGCTGATGAACATAAACGAGAAACAGGACGGTAGTTCTTAGACAAGAAGTCTTCGTCTTTTTATAGAGACTGACCACATTAGATTTTTTCCAAAAATCAGGAGAGGTAGTATTTTCAAGTGACAAATTTAGCTATTTTGTTAAAACACCGGCTTTGAGTGCAGCAAATAAGCCTAATACTTTATTCGGAAGCTTATTTGGCCCACCTGATTTGGACATTTTTAGTTTGGTTGATTTTTTAAAGCTCACTTTCATGAATAATAATAATAATAATAATAATAATAATATGATGATGATGATGATGATGATGATGATGATGATGATGATGATGATGTTGATGATGATGATGATGATGATGATGATGATGATGATGATGATGATGATGATGATGATGATGATGATGATGATTGTGTTGGTTTTGTGCAAACGTGATGCCAATATTAAAATCGGTGATGTTCTTTGTGATTATGAAGTGAAAATTAATATATTGACGAAAAAAAGGTATTGAAAAATATATAACCAATGAAATAAATGAAAATACTATTTCTGTTGCCAATATGTAGAAATAAATACTCATTGCCGAGCGAGGTCGAGAAAACAGCACCCTGCGCATCTCTACGTGAAACCATACACTGATGAGATCTCAAAGACAAATGCGTTTCAAATACGTGCTATGAGCACCATATTAACAAATTGAAACGCAAGCTTCCAAGTAATTACACAAAGCCATCCCAATGCATTGCAATAAGAGCGCACCGTTTCCCTATACGTGTTTTGGTGGTGTTGCTCAAACTGGTTCGATAACTTTAAAAATGCAACGGAAACACTTCAAAAATGCAAAGAAAAAAATATTTTTACAAGTTTAGAAATGTAAGCACAATGACATTGGAATGCCAGTAATGCGTTCTGCTGTAATCTTTTAGGCAATTGTAACTGTACTTATCCATGCTATAGTTAGTGTGAAAACTAAACATTAGTTGGGCAGTCGGTGTCATATTTTGCACACAAAAAAACTGATAATAATCATGAGACAAGGGCAATAAGGATCCTAAAATAAGATTGGACTGGAAAATGTTAAAGACAAGGCAACGCTGACTAGGCAAGTTATACTCGACTGCTTAAGTTTGAAAAGTGTATTGAGACACATATGTGAACCAATCCGATTATAATATCTAAGAAATTAAATGCTCACAAAATCATGTTCCTTTTCTTCCTGAATTAAAACTGAAACGTCTATTTCAATTACTTGCACTCAAAGCAAACTTGGAACTTTTTCTATCCAACTTGGCAGATGAACATTCCAAATAACATATGATAAGGTCAAAGGAATAATTATATACAGCAACTGCACATACCAGATGGCGCATTTCGGCTTGGTACTGCTTCTATGTCTTTCACGCTTTTCTTTTTTGAACCTGAAACAAACCAAAAAAAAAAAAAGGGAAATTTTATTTTGACATAAAATTATCTTTGTGATATACTTGCTCACAAAAAGTAAAAAGTACACAGACACATAGGCGAAGAATTGCAGTTGTTCGAATCACGTTAACCTTCCAACCACTAGCTGAAAATGAGGTGATAAGTCAATGTTAATATATTCACATAATACATAGTATATGGGTGCATGGTTGGCGGAGCAGCAACACGCTCGCCCTTCACCACTGTTGCCTGGGCTTGATTCACGGGCAGGGATGCAACTGGAAAGAGCTCCTACCGGTCTGGCCATGTACGGTGCTTTTCTCAGAGTCCTTTGTTTCCTCTACCAAATCAAGTAGGTAGGAAAGGATACGACAGCATCTGTGCCATGGAGAGTGATTAATATAGGCTTGCCCTGCTTCACTATTCATGTGAAAGAATAGATCTATACATTTTTTAACATGGTACATGCAAAAAAAGTAGAATAAAAATGATGACGTAGATCCCGCAAAGACTGCCTACATTCATTAGTTCACACCCCAAAAGCAGAGCAAAGTCAAATATTACAAAAGGCAGATATTCAAGAATTATTAAAACATTAACACTCAGTTTCAATGCCAACGTGAAGAAACAACTTTCACTCCTGACTTGAGGCAGACCGTCAGTCACCCACTAAATGCAAACAGAAGTTAAAACCAGCCAAATTAATCAACTGGAACTATTTTTTATAAACGACAAACATTAATCAATTTTTTCAAAGCATATGGGCTTTACTACTTAAAACACAAATTCATCACTTGTGCCATAGGCTTAAAGAGACGTGGTAGGCATGTACCCTTTTCGTATTCCTTGCTGATCAGTCTTTGGACCTGATAGCAAAACCGAAAAAAGTATGCATGGAGTTTTTTTTTTTTTTTATTTATTTTTTTTTTTTTATGTAAGACATCAAACAAAATTCCACCGTCATTATAAGTATAGTCAAACCAGACAGCCATCGTCCCAATATAACCAAGGAAGTATTTGGCTAACAATTCAGAAATATATTCCCGACATTCTTCAATTCCAATCCAAATACACGTAGGAAGTAAGCCTCCATGAAGTAAGAAAATCAGTTTCCCACACACCGTGCCAAAGTTATGAACCAAGTATTGTGAAAAGAGAGCACTCGAAGGTCTTAATGATGTCAAATGCTTATTTCCACGTTTGACTGTTTAATAGACAGCTTGTTGAGTTGTAGCATCAAAGCTAGATGACAGATAAACACACAATGTAAAATACATTTTTCATGTCATAAGTCAAAGTAAATATGACAATGACATATCTTGAGTAAAGTGCCATTTTTTTCACATGTACCACAATGCTATAAGTACCTTAGTATTACTTATCTTAAGCAATTAAATATGGACAATGGTGACTTTAATTACATTTATTAGGTACATGTTCTCAGGTGATGTAACATTGCTGAAATTGAACATGTGTAGAAGAGTGAAATAGTCTTCACACACGACCAGTTCAAATATTTGAATTCTTTTAAATCTATACGTAATGTTTTCCCAAATAATTTGCCCCATATTGATTTAATCATATTTTATTCACACAAAAGTGATTGAGGAACAGGGAAGCCTTATATTAACTCCCATATTACCTAACTTTGTCCTTATCATTTCTGTATTTTCTGGCAAGTAAGTTACTGAAGTGTCTGTTGACCAAAATGTGCTAAAAGCTGATTAACATTTATATAAAACCTTTTGGTCTATTAACTCATTCCATCCTAATGACGCTTTTTGCTGCCAATATCTAAATATCGTCTGCTAATCGTTTTTTACTAATCTCGGGTTTATTTTTCAAAATGTCGGATGAAACTTCCAAGACAGATCATTCCAAATTATATACCCATGGTCAACGGCTTTCCTTTGCGCGTTCTAGTAGCATTGCGCCCTGGGTGCGCCAAGGAAAGCTGTTGACTTGGCTTCCTCTCAGGGTAGAATGACTTAAAAACTAGTGAAACTGGTTTGTGCAAAACCCTTTCGAAATCATTGGCAAAATTGACACAGGTCTGTTATTCCCCTCAAAGTGGTAGTGTCCTGTTTTGACATACGCGTTAAAAATCAACCTTTAAACAAACATGATGTCCCAAATGATGTATTTACAACATGTGAATGACGTCTGGTACTACTCCTGGACTATCCTCCGGGAACTTTGCTACAATGTCGTGTCACTATAATGTGGCCCACATGTCGTCGATATTTATAAAAGGATATTCAGACCAGCATATTTTTCTCTAAAAATATGTGAACATGTAGCTCTTCACAATTTGCGTATTAAACCTAATTTGAGGATAGGCCTAATTGTGATATGTGTGTAATGTACAGAAATAATACATACTACTGTAATCTGTAATACTTTGACGGTTTTACCCTTAGCAACGTATACTATACAGTTTTGGCAACACAAAATAGTGTGAGGCGTATGTTGTATTCTGTCCGCAGAATTTGATATTCGTTTCTAGGCTATCTGGCACTTTTATCATCTACGTAGGAAATGTATTTTCTGGTATAAATGTGCTGCGCCGTTGAAGCTATGATGATGCTGCATAACATTGTGCGGGTATTGGTCAGCCTTACTTGTTTCTCTCCAGTGTGGAGTATGGGCTGCACTACTTAAAAGTTGCTGGGCTGCTATATTATTTATGTTGCAAGTAATACATACCGCATCTTATTGCTATTCACGGACAAGTCCTGTACCGCTGCACTATCATGGAATTTATCTGCAATAATCTCATGACCTGTTGACTATTTTACACACCATGTTTACCGAGGATTCTCAAGTTAGTATTACCTAGTGCTTTTAAACTCCTTGGGCCTGTTTTGTTCGGGGGCGTCGCTGTGGCATGCAGCCAATATTATATACATTTACCTGTATTTTTTTCTGTGTCTATTTTTGTATGGTGGCATTGATCTGTGTAGGTTCACGTGTTCTCTCTGCCCTTACTCATTATCACAATGTTTATTTACCACGGGACAGTATCAACAAACTAAGCAGAAGTATCCTTCATACCTTAATTACTTTTAACATTGTTACTATTCGCATACAATCCTAGACACGGGTGGGTTTATTATATGTTACATGGCACAATTAGAAGCAACTAAATTCTGCGTGAGTTGAGGGTAATACATGAATCCCCATGTGGGATATTTAAAGTGTGTGTATACGTAACCATCTATCCAACATTGAAATATGTTTGGTAATACTATAAAACATAGGTCATAAATACAGTCGGCTTTCTTCATGTTGCAAGTAATGTATACTGTTTCATGGACTAGTCATATACCGCTGCATGATTATTGTTATCTGTTATAACTTCATAGACTTGTTGATTATATTATACAATGTAGTTCCGAGGATTCGTGCCTAATGACGTGAAAATGCTGAGGCCTGTTTCTCGGGGGATTCGCTGGGGGCAGCGGCCGATATACCTATCACTGTTTCTCAGTGGTAGGTGTGTTGGTCGCGGACGGGGGATGGGGGCGTCCGAGAGGCGGGGTCCAAGTCTCCATACAGTTGACAATATGTTTGGTTGAAAATGGTGGCTGGTTGCTGTTTTATGCGTCAATGGGCATGGAGTGCCGCGAGTGGTTTTGTTATGGATGAATCACGGTTGTTTGTTTGTTTATTTGTTTGTTTTTCTCTTCTTTTTCCAAAGCTACATTTTTAATCTAGTATGCTTTGATTACCACCCTCTTTTATTTGGGGAACCCACTGTTACTACATATTATATGTACTTTTTCTTTTGTTTATATTTTTGTATGGTGGTACAAACGTGTATAAATCTTACACATTCTCTCCGCCATAACTTTACTCCCTGTTGCACTGTTTTCTATTCAAGTGCAAATTTCAGGTTGTGCAAATTATCAGCTCAATGAATTGGTTACATTGTCAGACTTCTGACTTTGCAACATATGTTGCTTTTTGAAAATCTTGTTAATATTTAAATCCCATGGGTTGTGAGGTCTTAGTCCATAATGTGCTCGAACATGTTGGTGGCATCTCTAAAATTCACCTCAATGGATGATTATATAATGTTGATTACGCTATAGCGGATTTAATATCCTTAGCAGGATTCATCCTGACTTTTTGGCTTGAAATACCTCCTTCCCATTCCTGCCAGTCATATATTTCTTTGCATTTTTGGATTCGTATTATCTGCCTATATGATTTTTTAATCGGTCAAATAAAACTATGTCTGAGTCTAGGTCTGAGTCTGAGTCTGGTGTTCCACAGCCAATATTGAGAGACAATACTTATGCTATTTTTATGTCACTGTATTTTGTACCAGTCCATGTGCAGGTTCCATGCACCGTCTTTTAACTTGTTACACCATTTGCCTCCTTTTGCTTAAGCAAGTGTTACTGGTGTAACCTGCATTTAGGATGTACGTCTAATCCAGAACATTGCTGTATAATCTTTTGATATAATGACTTGTGTTGCCATTTTTAATTTCACGACTTTGGATAAATTGTGTATTCAGCCAAATTGTATTGTCATTCCAATTGACAATATAGAATATAGACTTTTATACTTAATCATAAAGGTACATACAGTGACAGTTTTATAAAGTTACTTACAGCACTTCAGAATTGAAATTCCTGTGCCAATAAATAATACAGGCCAAATGCACTACAATTCGCGACGCAGCAACTCTCCTTAGAAAACATGCTGCATGTGAGCCTAGACATATGTATGACTTCAACTTCCTATCAGAGGCGTGACATGGAGAAAACTTTGGCTTTATATGCTTCAGTACATTTTTGTCTCAATTACATCACGGATGTTGTAATGGAAGATTTATGACGATGGTTTAGATCCAGAGATCCTTTATACCTGATTGTCAAAGGTAAATTGGAGTTGTCATTCATTCTGATGCAAAACAAGTCAGCGGGAGGGGTGCCTCAGGCAGTAACTGTCCTATGCGGGGGGTGGGGACACCACACACACACACACACACACACACACACACACACACAGATATATATATATATATATATATATATACATATATGATGGAACGAGTAGGAGCATTCATGACATGAAAGTATTTCCTCCCAAATACGTAAAACAACTATATTTTATTGAGGTCACAGAAAACCACAACTCCATAGCAGACAAACTGGACAGTTTTGTAAATAGACCGAACAAGTATACGAGGGGAATATAGCTTTGCTTTAAAGAACACTGATTTCAGCTATCAGGTGAAAATACTTAATTTCGCAATCCTAAATTATATAAATATGATCTGCTTATTTCCTGTTGAGAACATTAACTCAGTAACTGAAAGCAAAATGTTTTATGATATCCACAGACATGTATTCTGTAGTAGACGTACTGTGTATGTTTAAATTTACGTAATTGGATGAGACACTATGGTAGTGGTATAGAAGCTATCATTCCCCATGTTGTCACTATTATTTTGTTAGATCGTGATATATTAGTGATATCATCCTTCGCCGTTTTCTCTCAGTTAGATATTGCTGTGTGGGAAACATTTAGTTTCTTTTCTATCCACATTCAAATTACGTATTGACTATAAGATAGTCTGCTTCAATTTGTTTTGAAAACACGTTTTGATGTGTGTGCAAAAATTATGGCGTGACGCATATCCCATCTGACTCTATATGGTTTACTTTTCTGTCATTATATTTTATCAGTAAAATCATTCCTTTTGTTCTTACATAATTTTGTGTCGAGAATTGACATTTTCGGGGAATCCACAGAAGCTAATACAACTTTCAATTTTGTTTCGATATTTTTGCTTTTGTTTTACATTTTCCTTCATTGCAACTCGCTTACAGGTGACATGTGCTACACGTTAAAGGTCGTGATTCTTACCTTTTTTTTTTCTTTTTTTTTTTTCTCACAGTGTCAAAACTGCGCTAAGATCCAACTCTGTATCGTTACATGATAATCAGGTAGTGTTGATTTGTCCTTTGTTTTTTTCTTTTTCTGCTTGAGGTCTGACATTATGTTGTATATGAGAGCAGGTTATACTAGATATTGGGTCAATACGTTTCCGTTTACATGCTTTTCTAATGAAAATGCACGGCTATATTTGAAGTCCAAATAGTACATGGTAACCTTTTTAGTATTATAGATGACAAGGTGTGTGTTACCGTAACATTGCCAGGTACATTAATACAAACTAACTCAATACTTAGTGAATATGATCCAAACTTGTTACAACCAAAATTAACCAAACAATCAACATTTACAAATTGAACATCCTTTCCGATGATTTTGTCAGCGATTGTTGGCATCTTACAACAGTCTTTAAAAACACACACTCTCTCTTAAATACTCCCGAATTATGTGAAAAAAACAAAAACGGTTCAATATATTTAATACCGTGTGTTAGGCAGACCCCTAAATATCAGAAACACCACATGCTAGATTGAAATAGATAGATGCATTCAGTTGTGCGAGACCAGAAATAAACATTTTGTGAAAATTGTAAATATATCAAATGACCATGGACTAGTACCCCTCCTACTCTGTCATTGGCTATATAAATTTGCAGCTAATGGGACAGCAGCTGGGATATTAGTGTGGGTCCCGTTAAAATTATGGCCGACAAAACGTATTTATGGATACAAGGAGTACTTACAGAATCTATTTTATGCAGGGTTTACTATTTGTGTAAATGAACACAAGATGAAATGGTCAGTGGATCACACAATATGGTGTAATTGACAAACAATTATATGACAGTTGTCATATCATTAATGCTTAGGGGACACTGAATGTCAGACTATATATGTAAAGGCACACAATGGCAGATTAAATAGGAGTTGTAACTTAAATTCGCATTATAGTTTCTACATTTTTTCCATAACATTGGTCAAAGCACATTGTATTACTGCATTATATATATATATATACATAAATATATAATGCATGCATTGTGGGATGCTGTAAACTTGAAGGACACAGTTCACATTATTCCTTCTTACTGATATAATCTGCCCTATAAATGAACTATCTTATATCTGCCTTAAATTATATCCTGGACCCCTAATGTTTAAGGAACTTTTCATTTCAGATACCTGCTACTTAATGCATATTCCGTTTGATTACCGCATTAGTCAGTGGGAATTGCAATGGATTTTCACATTTTTGACTTCTTTATAACTGAACTAGATTTACTTCCAACTTGGTGGGGATGCACCTTGCGTGGGTCTCTACCACGCTTGTTTTAAATGGTTATAGTGTAATGATTGTTTGGTATTTTTTTTCTTAAGCCTTAAAAAAATTTCCTCTCTAAACTACCTGGGCACGGACTTTGAAACTGTACATGGGCACTTCTGGGGATCCCTATACCTTAACGTACAGAAAAACATGACCCAAATTCATAAATTCCAAACCCAACAATGACAGCAAATCGATTTCAGAGTTACCAAGGCATCAATATTCATCTCTCAACACCAATGTAAAGAAAGAAATTCGACTCCTAGTTTGAGACAGACAGTCACGCATAAATGGCAACCAGTAGTTTTGACCTGATCCTCTCAACCTTTGTAGAGACCTGGCAGGCTTGCCACTTTTTAGTCCTCCAACGTATCAGTGAGCTGAGTTTACAGCAAAATCAGAAAGAAGCCTGCATCGTTTTTGTGATATTTATGAATCTGGACCATTATAAACACACTCCATCTCCATTTTAAATATAAGTCGGAAAATACAGCCCACAACACAAGCTAGCCAATGAAGTGTTCATTAATTAGTACAGAAAAAACATTACCTATATTCATAAATTCCAAACCCAACAGTGGTTTAATCTGTTCAATAGGTCTTACTGCGATATTTATTTTAATTTTAATTTTTTGCTTTACTGGACTTTAACCCGAAACCATTACTTGGATCCCCTTCAGATATGATGGTCGTAAACAAAAATGCCTTTAATATAATTGTGAAGTTCACAGGAGTACATCAGTTTCTGCAGGTACGATCAGGTGAGCACAGTACTGTCATGGTTCTCTAATTTTTCAATTTTTCCTGTTTTTTTTACGACATTACACAGACTCACTTTTTGCGATCTCTGAACCTAAGTTTGTTCCACCGTTGATCCTGCAATTGTTCTTCCTTTAAGATTTTCTTTTGTTTTTGTTTTTTTTTCCTTTTTTTTTTTTTTTTGTTTTTTTTTTGTTTTTTGTTTTTTGTTTTTTTTTTTTTTTCGTTTTTTACTTTTTGTAACCTTTTCTCCCAATTTATCAGTTGGATCCTTTTGAAAAGTTTTGGAAATGTACATGAACGTGAATTCGCAAAATGTGTTCACTACACGGTGGTGTTCTCATATTTTTATTGTTAACTAATTGTCAAACTTCAGAAAATTCAGAAAGCGATATGTTCATGTTATCCACGGTAATGGTCTTAAACAAAGGTAACTTGAAATCGTTCTGAAGTTCACAAGGCCAGATCTATCTGTGAATAGAAGGTCAGCTGAACAAAAGACTGACATAGGCCTCCAATTTTCTTTTTAATTATGATAGGTATAAGGCTTACATGAATGTACTGTTCTTGGTGTATCCAAAGATTTGTTCAAAAAGAACGATACCTCGTGGTGCTGGTATGTATTTATGTATGTATGTATGTATGTATGTATGTATGTATGTATGTAAGTATGTACGTATGTACGTATGTATGTATGTATGTATGTATGTATGTATGTATGTATGTATGTATTTTTGTATGCATGTATGTATGTACGTATGTATGTATGTATGTATGTATGTATGTATGTGTGTGAGTATGTTTATATGCATGCCGCTTCATACCCTTCATAAACCAATCTTCATCATTTATTTACATGAAATCAATGTACAAATATAAAAATAAAATGGAAAACAAGCTGTTAATCCATTCTATTTCGGAATATTTATGTATGTATATATATATATATATATATATATATATATATATATATATATATATATATATATATATATATACATGCCTGTGTGTGTACGTGTGAATATGTGTGTGCATATTTATTTATATGTAAATAATGTGCTGTGTTTTTTTTTCTGCCGTATATGCCAACTATGTTCCAGAAAGCCATGTGTTACAAATGTGATGCACAAAAAGTTCTGAAAAAATGGGTTCGTAACGGACATGGTCGATCTTATCCCTATGATTAGAGGAAAGTAAGGATGGGGAGGCTTACAGTGTTGTTAAGTTTGAATTTGAGTGACGTAAACAGACCGAACTGAAACATTGATTCATTTCTGCATAATTGTCAATCCCGCCACGTTTTACTCAAAAAAGACAAATCCACAGTGTGTCAGAGGAAACTTTGAGGGCGGGAAATTGATAAAAGTTTTGGGGAAAGATGACCTAGCAGTAAGATGTTCCAGTATATTGTCAGTATGTTGATATTGCAGTATGTTGTCAAAATATATGCATACACTGGCTATTCATTTTGTAATGTGTTGATGGCGGACACATATAATAAAACAACAAACAGACACATAACAAAATCACAAAAAGTATTACACTGGGTTCGTTCAGAGGTCAGTAGTTTAACATAGGACTATCCTGTAAAACCAAACATCTAGCCGATAATTAACAAAAAAAAAAAAAAAAAAAGAAAAAAAATTGAATAAATCAAAGGTAAAATTTAAAAGCTATTCCCCATCGATTTAACATGGATTGCTTATATCATTATTTTGTGTAGAAAAAATGACTGTTATTTGGACTATTATGTTGCATAACAGGGCAGCAAACAGTATGCCTGAGTGCTCGCAGAAAGCCAAATATCCGGGAAATGGGATAACAGCCACAAAGATGCGAAAAGTGTGTCTGACATTGGGGTGGCTATGGCATTATAAGGGGCCATTGGCACTACAAAGATCATTTTCAATCCATGATGACATTGCGTGACGGTCACGTATAGCTCTCTGAACAAGACCATTTGTATATTGGAGGCTGGTCCTTCCCAGGGTTAGGTTGCCAGGTGAAGGGGGTGCCCCAGGTCAGCAGCACAGAGGTTGTGGGAGCCTTTTTTAAGGAGCAAGATGCAACAGTAAACCTGGATCTAGCAGACGCAGAGTATCAGTGGCCGGAGCGACAATAATCTGGTTTAATATTTAGAGAGACGCAGGTGCCATCCAGTAGATATTTTATCAGCAGTGGTACCAGACCTGCAACATTGTAGCATCATGGCATACGATCAACAGGACACTAGTGTCGACCACACTGAGGTCATATCCCACTGGTAACTGCATCCCTAGGCATTCCAGATCTGCACACAATGATGCATGGTTACATTGGTGTCAATGCTGACTAGACCAGAGATCTTTCGAGCATTGTGATGACAGTCAGATGAGTCACAAGTTTGCCTCAATTCTTATGATGGTAAAATACGAGTTAAAGGTATGCTGCTGAGAGATTTGTGGATGGATACATGGTCGAACATGATTACTTTTGAGGAAGCATCGTCATGATGTGAGTGGAGGGGGCAATCACAGCAGCAGGACAACTGAAATTATCAAGGCAATCAAGACTTCTAAAGGCCAGTGCCATGTGGATTAGATCTTGCTAAGAATGACCCAATGGGTCCAGCAACATGCTGGTCAATTGTTCCAGCAAGACAATGCATGGACACTCACTGCATGACCCAGCATTGAGTAATACCATAGTTAGCTTGATCTCCTGACCTGCCCCGAATTTGAGCATGGAGACACTTACAGTCATTCTTTGGACACCCTGGACCAACCGTCACAGCTGCCAACTGACAAGTGGAACCAAACTCCCAAGGCCAAGTTAGCACAACTGGCTAGCTGAATGTCAGAGAGCCCAGGCTTCCTTGAAAAAGCATGGTGGTCACACTTGTTACGGATTACTGCAGCATTTAACAAAGGTAAGGTCTTTTCAGAACCACCATGTCCTCTCAACGAAAGTAATAAAAGCACTGGTACAGTAAAATAAAAAAAAAAATACACACATCCTTATACACATATTCAATGTTGACGAAGGGGTGCCTGCTTTTTCTCTCTCTCTCTCTCTCTCTCTCTCTCTCTCTCTCTCTCTCTCTCTCTCTCTCTCTATCTCTCTCTCTCTCTCTCTCTCTCCTCTCTCTCTCTCTCTCTCTCTCTCTCTCTCTCTCTCTCTCTCTCTTTGCATTTTTCTTTTTTTTTTGTTTTTTTTCAGGGGTATAGAATATCAGTAGCACCTGTGTGTGAAAATACCCAGGCCAATAGGTGTAGCGTCGCATCAGCAGAAACAACAGAATTGCTTTACTCACTGTTCTGGGTGGACATAAGCAACTATCCACACTGACCAGCTTACTCCAGGCCACCAGTTTTGCAAGTGTGTTTTTTTTGTTTTTGTTTTTGTTTTGTTTTTTTTGACGGCATTCCCAGCTTATAGTGACTGACCCAGATAATGGCTTAGAAAAATATGATTTCATGTTGTCTTGAGAAACATAAGATCAATTGTAACAGTATAAGCATAGTCAATATGTGGCAAGTTAAAAGCCAAACAAGGTCATATATATATATATATATATATATATACTGAGAGAGTTTGAAAATGAAGCTTCTCAGGTTTTGAAGGTGATGGGGGGGGGGGGTAGTTTTTCCTCTTTTCAAAAACAAAACTGCTTGGTGGAATACCCCCTGCCCCCTCCTTAAAGAGGCCCTTGGCTTAAAAAGAACATCTGAAGCCGTCAGGATGACGTGTTCATAAATCGGGAGAAGTTTCACATTTTTTCAACAGGATGACCATCATTGCATAAACTGCTAAACATCTCATGCGAGATCCCCGTAAGGTATACTCCAATCAAGTACACAAAGCATGCACACTAGTCATACCTATAAAAGCCATGTTTAAATATATGAACTCTTGTCAATCATTTTGTAATTTGCAAAGTATTTCCAAAATACAGTAACTCCCAACCTTGTAAACATCTTTGGTCAAACTATAGACGGGTCAAGTTTGAGAGTCTACCTTGTAGCCTGGCAGAAGTATCAACTTTACAAAAACAGAAATAGACAATGAACATCATTAATTAATGGAATAAAATCACATTACCTTGTGAGGAGCACAGTAGGCTGTAAGGGTTTAATTAAGTGTTTATATGTAATTTCAGAACAAAAACCTTTACATTTTTACATATTCTCTCGAGAGAGCCACCCAAATGACAGGGTACCTATCCTCTGAGACCACATTCATCAGTTTTCTTGCAATATTTCTACATTGTTTAATCTGAAGTCCCTTTCTCGAAATACCACGCCAATGACAGGACACTTGTCTTCTGAGGCCACATCATCAGTGCTCTGTGCTACGTCTGCATCGCTTTATCTATAGTCCCTTCTTTGAGAGATAAATCCAGTGACAGGAGACCCGTCTTCATTCATCAGTACCCTGGTGATACTTCTACATTGTTTAATCTGTAGTACCTACTTCAAGAGATCATTACAGCGATGGGACACCTATCGTCAAATAGTACATTGATGAATTCCCATGCGATAACTCTAGGTTTTTAATCTATATGTCTTTTCTCCCAGAGATCACTCAAATGATAGGACACCTGTTTGCTTAGGTCGTATTTATCACGGCCCCAGTGATGCTTTTTCCACATTGGTTAACCTTCGGTCCCTACATCGAGAGATCATCTGAATGACAGAACACTTGACTTCTAAGATCCCATGTTTCATCTTGAAAGTTGTTGGGTCTGAGTATGTACATTTTATGGAAGACACATTCCTGCTCTATGCGACTATTTGTAAGTGTCTTGCAAGCAGGCTGACTTGGAATGATTGAACTACTTGAAACCTTCTTTACAGCTGACCAACTACTACCCCATTATAATATTTTTGGTATTTGAGATAATAGTGGGTAACAACTCAATTACCTGCGGTCAAAGTACTGGACCCCAGATCACAATGACAAAAATATGCCTATAGAGACAAGTTGTGTACATACAACGCAGTGGATATGCTAGCCCATATACTTTAATTGTTACGTGAGAAAACATCTTGAAATGAGTTAACTTAGCAAAGATGCAAATGCAACAGTATCAGCATATCTGGCAGTAGTGACAATTGAGAGAATTGAACTACAGTTGGTTGCAAGGAGGACAATAAAGCAGAAAGAGGCCAAATACATTGGTTCTTTGAAACGAAGATCACGAATCACCCAAAAAATATAAAAAGGAACAATGTGTCATTCTGCAAGTATGCTATGGGAGTATAACAAATGCTATTCCAAAGGGAACTAGCCATTGAGATAAAAAACAAAAACAAAAAACAAAAAACAAAAAAACAAAAACAAAAACAAAAACAAAAACAAAAACAAAACAAACACCCCCCCCCCAAAAAAAAAACTGATTGATGTTGCTGTGCACACTGAGACTTGCCGCACTTTAATATACAGCATAACTTGACAGTGTCATTACCATATCCAAACAGAAATCCTAATGAAACAAATCCAAGACAATTCTGACAAAGGCAATGTTCATTGGTGTGTATAGCTGCATATCATGAATTTATAGTTCGTCTGTACCCTGAAGAGTGCAAAGGACAATAGGGTCAAAAAAGCAGTGTCTAGTTTATACATCACAAGAATTCAAACACTTTTTGTTTCAAGTTAAAGGCCTATTCCAGTAAATTGGCTTGAGCATGTGCATCATTAATGTACATATAGCACCATACAATTCATGAGAGGTAATCTATTCTTCATTTCCACATATTCTGGACATTGTGTTAAGTTGTATAAATCCTCATTTAGTACATCCATTGTTTATATCTTTGTTTAGCACATAACAGCACTGTACAGTTGATAAATTGCTCATTGCGACAAAATAGCAAATAGGAATAGGTTTGTGCTATTAAGTCACTTGCCTCCCTTGTCTCTTTTTATCTTTGGCGCAAGTGATAAAATTTGGGTTCAAAATGGTTAGGCCTATATTCTTTGGAAAAAAAAATCTGAAGTATGTAGTTAATGTAGAATATTTCAAAAGTTCAGAAAACTGTTTTAAAACCACAGGTTACCTTTTATGGATGAATGCTTGTCTCGAGTCAGCAGTGATTTTTTTTTTTTATTATTTTTTGGTCATGTTCTTATTTCAAGAAGAGTTCTGATATTTTGGTAACTATTCAATATCTTGGCTGTCATTTTCTCTTAAAAAATTTATAATTATGGGTACTGTTTTCCAGAACTTGTTGATACACTACAAAGTGCCGGTGCACACAGACGTTATTGTAGCACAATAGCAAATGATTGAATACACCAGCCTTTTGGGTCTCGTCAGACACCATCTCTCTTTCTCAAACAACCAAGGAAAAAGTGCTGTTACTGAACTTGGTGTTGATGAAACTCGCGTCAGTCAAAATGCTCTAGCGCACATACATATTTATGTATGCAAGTTTTACTTGTATTTTTGCAATGTAGGATAAATGAACTTCTGTCATGGATCCCACTTTGTATTAGAATCCACATCCCTCAACACCCATTCCAAGGTATTTTGGCTCACTACAGCCAAAGGGTGTTTTACGTGAGATTACTGCACAACACCGACCTGAGCAGTAGTGTGTTACACACACACATTCACTACGCAGTTAGTTGTAGCCACCATATCCAATCCAATAACAGCCTGGCGTAGGCATGTAGCCATGAACCTTGTTATGACATGAATGTCCATATACTACGCCCACATTGGGACTCGAAGTTAAGTAGTTGTTCATTATCAAATTCCTATTTTGGTTATAGGTGAGATTGCGAAGAAAAACACATACAGACATGTCTCTAACACGCAGCTCCAGATTAACGCAAAGAATCAACAAGATTGTCTCTTGGGTTCTATGGGACTCGATAAGGTTGCCTGTGTTTCAAGCTCATTCATGAAATACACATGCTAAAGCAGTACACTTCAGGTAGCAATTTTTGATAAGCTAAATGGGCGGTTTAAGTTTCTTTGCACTATAACCTGCTGTGCATTTTATCAATAGAAGCATAAAATATCTGACTCGACCTTACGCCATAAGTAAAGAACCCGTTTGTCGCACACAGAGCAAGTTGGTACCCCTAGGAAACTTTGAACACCCCCCCCCACCCCCCCGACAGCTCTGCTTTTCCGATGCAGACTAGGGCACTGGTTTTTAGTGGTAGTCAGCGTTTTCTTGATTAATGTTTTTTTTTTTTTTTTTTTTGTTTTTTTTTTTTTTTTTATTATTATTATTTTTTTTATTTGTTTTTGGGTCTTTTTTTGTATTTTTTTGCATTGTTTTTGTTTTTTTCGTTTTTTTTCATGAATACCATACTGATTGCTCTTCATGAAAAGTATTTTGCAAATTGAAAATGAGAGGGTAAAGATTCACATAGCGCCAAATTACACAGCAGCATGTCTTACGTCAATGACGATATAAAGGCATTGTAAAGTCATTAAATGACTTATAATACTACACACCCTGGTAGCCTTCAGTTGCTCAACTTTGATGAGCGTATTTAGACATAGCTGTGCACCAATAAGATTACAAATCCATGGTACTCGGGAGCAGGTGAAACTGCTAATACATTTAATGTAGCTGGGTATAAAACCGTATGCATGGTCTCTCTCTTCGGGAAATAATTATTGGGTACGTGAATGTCTTAGAGCATAACAATAAGATCAGAAGATGCAAGGTAACAAGAAAAAGCTTAAACGTATGTGCTAATGGTAATGTTACGTGACCACCGAAGCCTACATATATATTTTACTGTGGTAAATATCCGAAAAGTGCTTTTTTAGTTTGGCACCCGAATGTTTTGAAATAGACACGCTATGCACTGAGCCACAAACACATTTTGAAGTGATGCCTGACTGCTGATGTTTATACTCATTTTCACATTTACAGCCCTAGGTACATATATTGGCACTGGCGTGAGTCTATATCATATACTACACTCGTTGTGCTACGAGATCTCACTTACTAGTTCATGGGAAATCTTGAATCAGTAAATAAAGAGATAAACGAGAAGGAGCCAATCGGTAATCAAGCTGCTGAATCTTTTTCTGGTAGAAATCTCAAAGGGAAATCACCAAACAGGCAAATCTAAAGCAGCGCCATAGTAGTAATGGCGAAGCTGGGATATATTAAAGGACACAACAAGTTCCAGAAACACATTATCCATATTCATATTTTTTAACCAAAAATAGCAGCAAAGAGATTCAAGAGCTATCAAAACAACATTTGTCTTCCAATACCAGTGAGAGGAAACAAATTTCACTCGTGTCTTGAGACGGCCAGTCACACATAAAATGCAACTGATGTTTTATTAAGGCCCTATCAACCTTTGAAATATTCCTTATGACGTCAGACTTTATTGTTTACAAATCAAGTAAACCAAGCTACTAAAAAGCAATATTCCACTGCTTGTGCCAGAGATGAAACACGTATGGTAGGCCTGTGACTCTGTGGCTCTCCTGACCTTTACATTTGCTGAGTTTTCCGCAAAAGAAGGAAATAGGCCTTCGTCGTTTTTGAAATATTTGTGAATCTGGAATATTTTAGGCATACTTTACTTACATTATAACTTGGAGTCATAGAACTGAGCCCACGACACAGAAACGCCAATTAGGTATGTATCAATTTGTTCAGAAAAAGCATCTTTCATGTTCATTAATTGACAAACAGCAAAGGCAGCAGTTTGGGAGAGCTTCAAGAGTTAAACATCAACATTCGTCTTCAAATACCAATTTGAAGAAGCAAATTACAACCCTTACTTGAGACAGGTAGTCGCCCTGAAAAGACAACCGGTGGTTTTAAACCGATCCTCACATCCTTTGAAACATTCTTCATTAATTGCCAATTTTATATCATTGTTTGACTTGTGTATATGACCACCTGCATCAAACGAGTTTTAGGTGCAGTCTTTAATATTACATAAATAAACAAAATCTTGGTATTTGACAGTTAATTCTGGCGACATTCTTTTAAAATTGGAACTAGAAAATTGCAATAGGTATTCATTTTATATCCCCCTGTGGGACCCATATATTACTGTTATACAGTTACACTAATGATGCATATAAATGCCACAGGCCCTAGGATGTCCTCATCAGGGAAAAATAATGACCATGCATATAGGGTTAATTAGCCAAAGGGAAACCTAAGGGAATTGAGCAGTGATCTTATTATATCCCAGTTTGCCTTTGTAGTACTCCAGTTCAACTGGTATAATTATCAAAATGTGTAACCTACATGTTGATGTAGGCTGAAAAGTCTCCATAGGCAACGGTTTTAACAAAGAAATTCAACTCTATGTTGACTGCATTTTTTTCTGTTTAGGGACACATTTTCTAGACATGTAACATCCCATATAAACAGTGACTCTGCAAGATTGCACACATGGAACACTTACCAGAGTCTGAACCGGGTTCACTTGAGCCTGGGCTGTATTTTTCTCTCCTTAGTTGTTCCGCTTTCTTCCTAAGACATTTTGCCAAAGACTTCTGTTGATCCTCTTCTAGCGCTTGACAAAATATCTCAAAATCTTCGTTCCTTGCCGTTACCTTCAGGCCGATTATTTCCATTAATTTTTTAATTTGGTTTAGTCGAACTTTTTCTGCCTGAAAGGTTAATGAAATCTATTTATTTCTGTAGACAAATCAAAATTACATTAATGATTATCAGGGTTTTCAAAATATTTTCAAACCAAGGGTTCTTTATTTTGCTTAGCTGGTCATCCAAATGTTGCCACTTTCAAATTCCAATATACCCAAAATCGGGAGCTTGTCTGACAAGTTTTGGTTTTGAAACCGCAAGAGCAGGTCATGGAATGCGAACCTGCAATTACTGTATTGACCTTTTAAATAACAGTACACCCAATTACAGCATTTTAAAGCATCAAATAACATTACAAAATGCTTCCCCAAAATCGATTTAAAAACACGTTAATGTTAAAACTGTTATAATATAGTTTTGACAAGAACATTTTTCTTCAAAAATTCCACGCACTGGAAAAAAAAATCATTCCCTTTGACAAAATTGCATTCGTCATTACACTAGGTGTTCATTGAAATAAGAAAAAAGACCTGATCATACCCTTACAAATTATATGCACACATAAGACCAAAATCCCTCATAGTCAATACTCAGGTAATTTACAGGGCTACTTATATTTGCAAGTTAATGTGCATAATACTGAAATCGCTTTTTATTAGTCCCATAATATTTTAACTTCATTTCTGACATCAAAAACTTAATTTCATTTTGAATTTAATGATTTGGATCATGGATTTCAAGGGGGTATAGGCATTTTATTTTCAAACCGCTACCTGTATTGCTTCCCGCTCTGGCTGAGTGATAATGTATTTTGCAAATAAATCTGTTAGCAGATGGCCGCATAAGGATAATTCTTTCTCGATTTGTACAGCCAGTTGACGAAGTGCTCCCTCCTGAACGCTTCCCATGGCCATTTCAAGATATAGTCACACTATGGATGTAAAGCAACACACACAATCAAACTCAGTACATATTTCTGTATGTCTTCATGCTCAAAATGTAACATCCACTCGATAGTTTTCATACTGTTCGCGATACTTATTTACAATTGCACTGTGCACATGTAACATCAGAGCTGATCTCATTTGTCTCAGCTTTTACAATATATTCTTCAATTTGCATGCTAATGTCAGTAAAACAGAGTAAGGCGTTAGCCTCGACAGTTGATTTTATTATATGTTACTTCATTTCA
>OZ026628.1:1183884-1338367 GCA_964020975.1 Hermodice carunculata
GTTAAATCTTCCAGCAATTATTTTTTCTACGTTCCATGTACCCAGCCAACATTGTTATCCATTTTTGCTAAAGCATTTTCAAATTTGATGCCACAAAAATAAACAATTCCCTCATAGGTATTTGACTGCTATTAAGTTCACATGTTGCCCAGAGGGCATTTGGAATTATTGCATGACCTGAAATCATTACAGAGCATCTGTCATAGACCATGAATTAATATGAACTTGTACTTTAAACAAGAAAATGTAATACATTATGAAAGATATAAAAAAGACAAACAAACAAACACCCAAAAGAAACGTTCTAGATATGCTTTGAACCCGCAGGATGACTGCCGTGATGTTGATGAGGTCAACAAGGACCCTGGGAACAACATTAATACATACACACTTGTGACCTTTGGAATAATATATACATGGCACCCACGCAGACGTGACATGTATCCATAAGCATTATAATGGGAATGTTTGCAAACAGTTCCAAGCAGCTACTCGCACAGGCTTTGAAAGACGCCATGTAGCTGCGTAAACATTTGGACTGCTTGTCAGTGGGTTCAGTAATTGATCAATACAAGTCATCACCGTCGGAATCTTCTGTCGGTGATCGAAGCATAACTTCCATAACTCCACTCGTACCCGCATTTATGCAAGAAAAACCCCTATAGGAAGGTATTGAGCATGTAGCCCTATGCGTCCCAAGAAGACAATATGTCCTAGATATCGTTAAGGTTTTCAGACAAAATAATGTTATTTTGGTCCGTTGCATTCGAGCTAATGTATAGGCGTCCACATGTTGCAGTGAAAATCGCAATGCTTGGAACATTTGTCCTGTTTGAAGCCATAGGTAAGTGTGCTGCGATCCTAAGAATTTAATGCCTTCTATAGTGCTGTAAGAAATATCAGGTTACAAATAGATCACCAAAACTGAACATTATTGTAGGGATAATGATAACAGCAACATTCTGCTGGCCTATATTCATAGATCAAACATATGTGGGGCAAAGCCGAGTCTAATACAAGCACACAATTATAGGAAGAAAGTTCGTAATATCAGTAAAAAGCCATGTCATTATTGTTAATTCAAGAACAGCAATTATAAGGCGGGGATTATGATTTGAGTCCAGAAACCACAATATCATGGATGACAGCAAATATAATTTCAATATGCCATCCTGGACTCTGAGAGAGTATTCATTATGTCCTATGATGCGCTGGAAATTGAGAGCTACAATCCTTTATGGTATAAAGTGCGGTAGGGTTTGTCACTAGTCATGTTGATCAAGATAGTGAACCACTTTGTATATGAAGAATATTAACACTTTGCATTCAACACATCTTTGTACGAATATTCCCTCTAAACTTGCACAACCTTGGTTATCTTTAAACGTTTGAGGAATGTAGCTTACTTGATTGTTTCCACTTGATTTACTGGATAGGAAGGATATTTTTGGCTGTTTAAATGCTATGATAAAAGGGATAAATGCATACCTGAAAAAAAAATTGCCAAAAACTAGTGATGTACGTCTGTCATGTGGAGATGCATACTAACAATGTTTGAGGTGCATTTGGTGTCTGACTATTTTACATAAAAGGTACGTGTAAACTGCCATCCCAGTATCTACCATGCTAACATATAGTTTTGTTAATCAATATCTTATTTTGAAAATTCATTGTCAATCAGTTGATATTAGTGATGACACTTAATGTTCTTGTTTCTTTGTAATTAGGATGAAAGAGGCAAACCCACACAAAAGAAAAGAGAAAGGAAAAATAAAAAAGAGAGAAAAACGCGTAAAACAGCTGCTGAAGATGTTTGGGTCTGCGAGGAGCCCTTCACTAAAATCCAATCACAACCACCTCAAACGCTTTGAATAATGTCGGCTCCTTGGAGGTTCATAATCATTTTGGTGAATGTATCGAAATTAGCGGAGGACACGTATGCACATACCTCGTATACTTCTGTGTTGAATCGACATATCTTTCAATGCATTGTAGCCTTCAACTTTGTATATTTTACATTCAGCCCGGACAATATGAAACTCTCTGTGTAAGAGGTCAAAAGGAACACTACTCCTTCCCTGTCAAAGAATGGCGAACGTATTTCAATAAAAACTATTGACTGGGAAAGATGGTGATACAGTCGCCTAGAAAGGGCCGTACCGTGATTCGTCATTTAACTTGTATTGGCCGGACCTACTTGTCCTCCTGACTTTCTTGCGTCTGCTTTACTTAGTCGGCCTGGACGTGAGGAGCAAATCATGTGAATGTGGGGAGAATCTAACTCCATCCATTAATGTATTCAAGCAAACAATTGGCGCGCAATGAGTAACTATCTTGAGCTTGACAAAACTTAACTTGCTTTTTTTCTTGGCTTACCATCCATGTGGGCGAATGAGCTGTAGAAAGTCCTGATATGGCGTCACAAGCAAATATGCTGTTGTGGAAGCTCAACGTCTAAACGTCTGTCAGAAATGGGACATATCACCGATAACTTCAATTCCTGTTCAAAATTTCAACCAATAATTGCCCTTGCCTGTGTCTCACTTTGATGATAAAAGAGGGCTTGGTGTTCAGGTTAAATTCTGTTTTCTTGAAGTTAAAAATGATTCTGCATTACTATACTGAGACCAATATTTCCCAAGGTGCACCCATCTATCTATTTCAGGGGCTATCAGTAATGTTAAAGAACAGCAAATATGATATAAAGTAAATTATCGCATAACTTGTGGTTCTGTAGCATTCACTATACTACGTAGCCTGTAGTCGTAAATACCTGAAAATATCTTAACATTTTCAACACAGGAGTAACCTGAAAAAACATACAGCACTATAGAATTAAGAGGGCGTGTTGGAAAAATACAGTACAGAGTTTTGATTTCTGAAATACTGATATGAGGAGCATGTTTGGAAGGCGGAATCATGTAACGGTGACTAGAAAGCACTTCTGGAGTAAAAGACTGAGAAAAATGGCCTCATGACAAGAATAGACTTAGCGTCATGCATTTTTTATTAATTAAGCTATACAAAGTTGTGCTGTGCATTTGATGCAAGTTTTGAATAGGAATTGAATTTTTGATTGGCTAGACCAAAGTGCAATAGACAACATAGTTTCACCACTCACACAAACATTTCGAGTTTGCTTAGTTGTGAACAGTACTTGTTCAAAAAACAACAGACTAAAAGTAAATCACCTCAATCTTCGTCGGCATATTTTCCCCTATTTAATGATAGATTGAAGAATGTTAAGATCGAAATGTAATGCTTTTAAAACAAATCCAATGCTTATTTGTCGTAAATGTAAAGCAACCGATTTACCCCATATTATCTGCCATGGTCATGTGTTGCAAGACGTTAACCATCACAAGCACCTTGGACTAATGATTTGTTCCGACTTGAAATAGTCCAATAATATATCACATATTTGTAAAAAAACCCACGTGAACTGATCAATATAATGAGACGTTTAAAATTCGGTCTGGAAAGACGAATTTTGGAAATTATTGATATCTCTTTTATACTCCCTATTTTGGAATATGCTAGTCCAGTTTGAAGTGACTGTACAGCACATGGTATTGACGGACTAGAAAGTATTCATTAAGATGCCACTCAAAGAATAGCTTTGTTTCAGACAGCGCTGTGTATTTACCATTCAATCAGAACAAATACTAGAAGGTGTAACTTAAGCCTCATCTACATTTGATTCGATTTGGTGTGCAGATGACACCACATTACTCAACTCTTTGTGTTCTTTCACTTTCGCTTCTGGGTGTTAAATGCAAGCCCAAAATGCTCATGACAATATTGCTGCTGAATAAAATGAAGTGTATGACTGGCTAACTGCAACCAAATCATCTTTAAATAGTTAGACAAAGTTCACGATTTTTTTTTTTCATCCTTCTCAAAGAAAGCTGGACTTTGAATTCACCTTGAGAATGATAATACGTTAATCTCTATGGATTCAATTTTCTGGGCTTACGTATTATAGAGATCTTAAACTGGGACGCTCATTTCAGTAAAATTGGAAATAAACTTTTGAAGGTGACTTGAATGTTAAAGAAAGCTAACAATATTACACCAACAAGTAGTCTGCTACATATGTGTAATTCGCTGCTTTTTTCACATCATAACTACTTAATTCTTGTTTAGGGTTTTTCATTTGAACACATTTCTATGCTTCAAAACAAGCTCTCGGTATAATCTATGATGCTAACTCTATTGCTCATACCGCCCCACTTTCCAGGCAACACAATATACTGGAAAAATAGGGTTTAATAAAGTTGAAAGCACTTATATTATATTACAAAATATTCACTTGTGGCATCCTTATTATCTTTATTAGCTACGTTTTATGTTCAAAAACCCATTTACGTCTTTTACTTTCGTACCAGAACTAACCCTTCGTTCCAAATACCGGAATAAAACAAGTTCAAAAGATTGTATGAGATATTATATCCAATGTTTGCTTGTAATTACACCTTCTTGGATAATTGCAAAATTATAAACCCTTCATACCATGATTTTGTGTGTGTGTGTGTGTGTGAAAAGCTATATAAATGAGTATCACAAAATGTGTACCTTGTCGCATTTTTATGTATGTGACAGCTAATAGAATCTACAGCTTACTTAAGATTGTTAAACTATAGAAATACCAGTGGAAATAAGTTTACCTACTTTGTATCGATTTTAATTGTTAATATATTGTTATTGCTAATGTAATATCATTCTTGTCATTCTTTTGTTGCAGTCTGCTAATCTTCACAAAGTGGGCATAGTACCACAATGTAGGGAGCCAGGAATTCACAGTTATATGATGAAACCGGATGGTTGACCTTAGCTAAAGGTAGAAATATATGCAAATTGACTTCAATGTATAACTTGTAAACAATCTCACACTCGATTTGGTATGTTCCAGCATTTATAGTGCTTGTACTCCAGGCACTGAAACCCTTGCCACGCATCAAAGGTTTCATCTTCCTCATTTGCTGCCTCAACTGATTTTTCGATGCATCATTTTTACCTTCCACGTCCAGGCCCTGGACCAGCTTCCCCTCGAGAGTCATAATTATGTTCATTACAGATACTCAAATCTAGAACTATCCAAAATATCCCTCGGTCAATAAAGTTCCAGGACCTTTATAACACGGAAAATAGATTTCTTTCAGTTCAACATGCACATTCCCTTTTAGATGTAAGCCAATCAAATTTGCATTAATTTAAAATTAGTGAGAAAAATGAATCAAATGGTTTTTTTTGTTTTTTGTTTTTTTTTGTTTTTGTTTTGTTTTTGTTTTTGTTTTTGTTTTGTTTTTTGGTTTTGTTTTTTGTTTTTTAAAGTTGCAAATAGAACTTTTTCCCATCATCAATATAGTTGCATTTCCGGAAAAAGAACCATTCTTGCTACTCCATAGGGTTCGAGGAATTTCTTGAGATGGTGTCAAATATGTGGCAATCTTTGATTCTTACAGTGCTGTCCATTTTTAACAAATTTAGGGTTCCCGTCTGGGGTTTCTGTAGTACCATGTAAGATGGGATAATAAGATAGTGTATGGTATGGTATGACAAAAAGACAAGCTAGGCTACAGTTTGGGGGTAAGTCACATAGACATACATGTACAGTGTTATTCCAATATTGACCATACTATTATATATTCTGGTTGATCATTATCCTATGTTGAAAATTGGTTAAGAAAGAAAAAAACATTAGTGACGCTACATATAAGTCCAATTTGAATAGCCACTTCAAAGAGGTCAGAGAGTTACAAATTTAAAAAAAAAATGCAAAATTTCTTCAACCTAAGTAAGGGAAAAATGCAACGCCACCTGCTCAACAACTGACATATTGGGTCTTGTTACTTAAACACACACACAGTTAGCTCAACATTTACTTAGAGCTTCAAATGAGCTCAGCTCCACAGGGGTTATAAATTATTTTAGGTGACTGTACACATGACACGTGAATTTTTTCTTTTTGCCCATAACACATATATTTAGCTTCATTCACTTGAGCGCTGAATGGACTTAGACGTACATTGAATTATAGCCCGTCGCCCTATATGTTTTTTTTTTTAATTTTTGTTACCTTTGCCAAGGACAAATTGAAACTCCTCACGAGGAAGGCGTTTGTTGCACAGAATGTACACTTATGGTTTGTACATATGCAAGACTTTCCACAGTGAGCACATGGATTTCATACTTTAATGCCCGGTCAACAGTCCCTACATATTTGCCTGTGCGGCCAACTAGGCCATATCTCAATGAAATGTTCCACATCACCAGCACAGCAAGGGCTGCTTTAAAGGCCAACAATAGACCAGTGACAGCCAGCCTTGATTTTAGCTTATGTACATCTACTCATATGTTCAGTCCACCCACAACATTACCTGCAATTATGCATTATTTGTAGGAAGGGAAATAGATATTTCCTTTCTTTTGAGGAAGCACTGAGGGGCTCCAATGTTTTGTTTCCAAACAAAAAGGTGACCACGTTACTGGCCTTTACTACATTAACAGTTATATTTGAAGTGAGGTAAAGTTTCTTGGCTGCAAATATCTGTCGACTGTGATCATAGAGGGCAACGGTAGACAGGTGACAGTAAGCCTAGATTTCGGGCTATGTACACCAACTAACATATTCAGTACACCAACAATACTAACTGCGTCTTGTGCGCCATTGTAGGGAGGGGAACAGATATGTCTTCTGCTCTGATAAAGCACTGATGTTTTCGTGTTTTGTATGAAACAAACATGTGACCGGCTTTTTGTATTTCCATGGCATGTATGAAGATATGGCTTAATCTCTTCTGAAAGTGCAGTGATTCACGTTAGGAATGCACAGCATCAGTACAGCTCACATTGAATTCAGAGGTCACAATTAAATTTGAGGAGGGAGGAACTCTGTTTTGTAATCATGGTCAAGTGACCTCTAGTGGTGGAATAAGTATCATATAACCTGCTCTAATTATTTACCTGACATAGTTATGACAAATATTGATACACACTCCTTGAAAGGCTTCTCACAATATGCTCAGAATTATATCATTAACCACTATGAAATTAACTGTAACATTACCGATTGTCACGTCTACAACAGACGACATTAGTCATATGTATTATTATGTCACTTGGTCTATCAACTTAAGTTTTGTAAGCTCTGTGATCATTCAGCCTATAGTAATGTGTTAGATTTCTTATAGCGTGTGAGTGTATATATATAGTAATTAAATATAGTATATTTTTAGGGTGGCCTACATGTCGGCGACTCTTCGGAGTTTTTATGTATGGTCTCCAGGTTTTTAAACAGATAAATGTATTCTTGTAACACATTGCGTATTTTTGTTTAGACCAAATGAAGCTATTCTATCTATCCATATATCTGTTGCTGGCGTATATATATGTGTGTGTGTGTGTGTGTGTGTGTGTGTGTGTGTGTGTGTGTGTGTGTGTGTGTGTGTCTATATATATGATCAAATTGATTTGATGAGAAGAACAAACTTATTTATTCAGAAGATCAAATAGATTTGTTCCGAAGAACAAATAGAAGGAATTTTATCACATGAACAAATGCATTTGTTCACATGACCAAATCCATTTGTTCATTTGATCAAGAAAAAAGTGTATCTCGATTTATTACTGAATATATACAACTTTCTTCACCACCAGATAATAATTACTCCCTTTTGTATGCTGCGCATCACGCCCTGTAGCCCGTGTTACCATAACACGCAAGAGGTACAATCTCGAACATTGACATTTTCTATATAGAGCAACAACAAGTGGGGGCTGGGAGATGGAGCTACGTCACGGGGTTGAGTTGTCATCATCCACTGTTTAAGAATACCATTTGACAGTGCTTGGTTTTTCTAGGCTCCAATTACTGGTTGAAAACGTTTGGAGATAAGAAAAAAATCTGATTTCCAGCTACAAGCACATTATTATCGTTTGTGGAGAGAGAGAGAGAGAGAGAGAGAGAGAGAGAGAGAGAGAGAGAGAGAGAGAGAGAGAGAGGGAGGGAGGGAGAGAGGGAGAGAGAAAGAAAGAAAAATAATCACATCCTTCCAAAGAACTGCCTAACACCAAACTTTAGAAAGAAAAAAATGAAAGAAAAAGGCTTATATCCATGTCCATGAAAGGCATGGCAAACGCAATGTCTAACCCAAGAAAGAAAGAGTGAGAGAGAAAAAATACTCACATCCATCCCAAAAGCAAGAGAGAAAGATCATGGATCCACCGTCCATTTACATTTAATCCTGCCAAATACCGAGCATGTTTTAATGATAAATAATAATGAAGCTGCACGGCCGGCTTCACTTGCTTTAATCTCTAAGCAAATATAAAAAGGGTCTGCGTTGTAAATGTCCGCGATGTCCGTGTTGAAGATATTGTGGACATCACAGACATTTCAAGATTATACATTTTGCGTGTTTTACTCTTTGTTGCGCTGTTCAGGTACTGGCGGAAGTGGTTTGTTCCGAAGTATGAATATTTGATCCCGGAAACAAATCAGACAGGTAACTTCAATTGAATTGAGTCGGGGGATATTTGATAATGTGATCAAATCGATTTGATCAGAAGAACAATTCGATTTATTCAGATGGTCAAATAACATCAATTTATTCTTCTCGCCGAATCAATTTAATCATATGAACAACATATTTGGCCCTGTGATCATATAAGACTATATTTGTTCCTCTTATTAAATCGATTTGATCAGAAGAACAAAAATCGATTTAATCAAAAGATCAAATCAATTTATTCACAGGAACAAATAGACTATATTTAATCACGTGTTCAAGTACATTTGTTCACCCCATGAAATCGATTTGTTCTTCTGATCAAATGTTAAACCACCTGATCAAATACGGAATAAAACAAGAAACGGCGCTCCATAATAGATATATATATATACATATATATATATATATAGAGGGAGAGAGAGAGAGAGAGAGAGAGAGAGAGAGAGAGAGAGAGAGAGAGAGAGAGAGAGAGAGAGAGAGAGAGAGAGAGAGAGAGAGAGAGAGAGAGAGAGAACACCACTTTCACAATTGGGAGTGATAAAGAAGCAGTATGTTTCAGTGGCTTTACGCCTATTCAATGTACCAATTACAATTCCAAGTTGTTTATCTTCTGGCTTCATAGCTTGTTCTCTCACACTTTTCTATGAATGGCAGTGAAAGTAATTTAACTCTTGATATTCTAATACGAAAGCCCCTGCTAACGTCTATTGCCATTTATCTAAACAAAATTTCAAGAATGGTTAATTTACAATTCAGCTCCTCTCGTTTCAGAAGTTAAAGTAAAGCATTTGAATCACAGCAGCACAGGCCAAAGAAGATGATTCAATAATGGTTGAAAGAAATCGGCCTTATAACTCACAAAAATAAATGTGTACCCAGATAATCACATAGCTGTTGAACTTGCAATTTGGCGTAAATGCCAGGTTTGCAAATGAATATAATGTTTTGCCAAAATTTACAGGTTACAGCACAGGCATATGGGTCATATCATAACATGTTTACATTGTTATTACAAGCTGGTATGAGAGAATTTGTCATGGTTGGATAGCGGCTTTGGCTCTTTAGACAATGTTACCCTATGTGCTTTTGATCATTTTTTTATGCGTCCTTGTACACTAAAAGACGCCAGGGTAGAATGGAGAGTAAAAACATCTACCTATACTTTACGGCCATCGAGCCAAAGCCTGCCCACCCAGTTGCAATCACTGTCGCTGATAGCGCTAACGTTGGTGAGAAGGCATGTTTATCATGACATAACCTTCCAGTGGAATATACACAACATTTTTGTACTCCGAAATAAATAGAGAACCCCTACAGAACTGATCACACCATAGTGGTAACCCCTCAATTTACGCGTTTGGTTTCCAGATTAACCACGAAAGTGTTAATGTTGATTATATAAGTCCAATGTAGTGTACACAAGACAATTTCCCAGCAGCATATTCACCAGTTACAAATACAATTTCCTATGAAACAACGGAAGATAAATGCCACACTACATCAAGCGTGATGTCACTGGTTTTTAATACAATAGGCCCAACCAAGTTTCAACACATGAAATCAAAAACACAAAAATGGTCACCACCCATGCAAAACGGGAAAGTACCACAAAATATGTTCGACTTTCCTCATCATTTGAAAATCATTGTAAATAAGTATAATACACAACATTCACAGTCCGGACTGTACTCTATTCCACAAAATGTTTGTATAAAAACTCGCAAAATGTAAACTTGTGATAGGTTGTAAGGTAGTCAACACATGCACACGCACACGCACACGCACAAGCACACACCCAACCCCCACCCCCCCCACCCCCACACAGCCTTATCAGGATACGCCAGGGATGGAAACGGTAGATTTGTCTTTCCATTCTTCTTTCTTGTTAAATAGTACCTTAACAAATACTCAAATGTTGTTAACATTTATTTAGGCAAATACTCGGGGAATTGGATATTGATTGCATGTTGTGTACTAAGTAACTACGTATAGATGACTGAGAATATTGATGATTGCAATCAAAAGGAATGTCTTTTGCTTGAATCATCATTATATCAAATGCCTCACAAAAAAATGTACCCAACAGACATGATGATATTATTTTCCTCTGCAAAATTGATAGCAATTTGACCAGGCTGTTCACACAATACTCTTCTCAATTACATCTTAAATGTCGCTTGATAACAGTTGCAATACTGATATGCTGGATGGGATGGATTCAAATCTTAAAATGGTAAACATTTTTCTAGTTGTGTTTCTCAGCAACTCTCACACATATTTTAATTTGCCTCCCCACCTTGGTGTTTCTCTAATGTACTTAAACTTGCTCAGGTCATCCCCCTGATAAAAAAGAGACCAAATTTATTAACAATCTTTGAATTTCAGTATTTTTCTCTCCATAATTCCGGAAAAAATACAATTAAAATTACAATCAACTCCCAAGCTCTCCGGAAAATTCTCAAATACTCAGTGCTTTTCACTTCCAAAAAGATGTGAGTACTGAAATAGCTGTCAGGTACCTTGTCAACAGAATTTCTGACGCACTGGGCAACCATTAGCATGCTGATTGTATCTTTATTGAGCTATCCAATGTATTCAATACAACCAATCATACCATATTTTTTTCTCCAAAACTGTCTTATTTTGGAATACTTAGGATTCTTCAAAACTGTTACATAAATAATGGCAAACGATACATATGGTTTCAAAACCAACCCCCCCCCCCAAAAAAAAACGACAAAAAAAGAGGAAAAAAAAACAAAACAAAAAAAAACAACAAAAAAAGAGGAAAAAGAAAAAAAGGAAAAAAAAGGGAAAAAAAACAACAAAAAAAGAGAAAAAAACAACAAAGAGGAAAAAAAACAAAGGGGAAAAAAACAAAGAGGAAAAAAAACAACAAAGAGGAAAAAGAACAAAGAGGAAAAAAAACGACAAAAAGGAAAAAAAAAACAAAAACAAAAAAAAACAGCAAAGAGGGAAAAAAACAACAAAGAAAACAGAAACAACAATGAGGAAAAAAAGGAAAAAAAACAACAAAGAGGAAAAAAAAAAACAAAAAACAGAGAGAAAAAAAAAGAAAAAAGCAACAAAGAGGAAAAAAAACAAAATAAAACAAAACACAAAGAGGGAAAAAAAACAACAAAGAGTAAAAAAAAACAACAAAGAGGAAAAAAAAACAAAGAGGAAAAAAAACAACAAAGAGGGAAAAAAACAAAAACAAAAAAAAATCAACAAAGAAGGAAAAAAGAAAAAAAACAACAAAGAGGGAAAAAAAGAAAAAAAAACAACAACAAAGAGGAAAAAAAACACAAAAAAAACCCTCAGGTCCTGGGAAATTGCTTGTGTGGTGACAAAATTGGTCAATTCTGGGCCATCTGTTGTGTTGCTTTGTACCAATGACCTTGGTACACTGTTTGCAGATATTAATTCATTATTCTATGCAGATGGTACACGCCTGTTATTTTGTGGGTTAAACCTGTTACTACTAATTGTTAAAACATATTCCTCACAAGCAGTGTGATTATGACATATTCTCCATTATGGTAACACCAATCTTTATTATCTCGCATTACAAAAATTCTGTACTGTGGAAGGGATATATTATTTACAGAAGCAGAAGATGTATTCAAAAGTCTTTCTGTCTTCTTTAAATCATTTCTTCGTTTTTTGTTTTTGTTTGTTTGTTTTTTTTTTACAAACGTAATACTGAAGCATTTTCGAAATGACTATTCAATCCTCCTCGCAGATTAAATTCTCACGTCGCTGAAGCGTCCAAACTTTGTCAAATATGAATATTTGTAATTAAACAGATATGGTTCAAGGTAAAGGATATTGGTCGCAACTCCTGTTCAAATGTCGATAAGTTTATCAATATATATATATATATATAAGTTTATCATTTCTTTTTCTTTCCTCTCCGATCATGTGAAACCATAGTACGATGTGCATTTATATTACCCTCATTGCTTATAAAACTAAAAACATTAGTGCCATTAAAAAAAATATAAATATATAAGCTAATAGTTAACATTTCGTGAGTCCAAGGCCTTCCTCGACACAAATATTAAGATTTTGGACTACAATCTCTCTCTCTCTCTCTCTCTCTCTCTCTCTCTCTCTCTCTCTCTCTCTCTCTCTCTCTCTCTCTCTCTCTCTCTCTCTCTCTCTCTCTCTCTCTCTCTCTCTCTCTCTCTCTCTCTTCTCTCTCTCTCTCTCTCTCTCTCTCTATATATATATATACATAGGTGTGATTGGTGAGGTTTTCAGTGTGTGTTAAATGTATCTTTAGCATCTTGACAGAAATTTTGAATTACCGATCAAGTAAAAAGGTGGTATTGTGAACTTCACATTATTATTTCTAATTGGTATAATTATTTGTACAAATGACCCTCTGCAAAGTATTTATTCTTCCAAAATGAAGCTCGTTGCATTATGTTTACATGGTCTTTACAATTTACAATGCCCTGAATTTATATTTCAACCACATATTAGGAAATTAACTGAAACCATTCGTTTTTTTTTTTTTTTTTTTTTTTTTTTTTGTATGTGGCTACCACTTCACCAACACAAACAGTGTTTTTAACTACTTGTACATTTGTTTCAAATCAAGCGTGGCAGCTGATAAATAATGAACCGATTACTTATGCTGAACATGGCATAACTAAGTTAAGTCCGTCTAAAACTTAATAGCCAAATTCATATTTTGATGTTGCAATCTGTTGTACTGGGGCTTGTAAAGCTTGTAAAGTGTTTGAAAAAGATTGCCTACGGGTTTATAAAAGTTTGAAAAAAAAAGTTAACAAAGGGTTTTGAATGATTAAACCAGTTGTAAACCATTCCAAACCATTTCAACATTTTTATCAATAAGGCTGATGAAGTGTGTGTGAAATTGTGTGAATTAGAGACGGGCTTAAAGTGTTTAAAGGAATTTAATGTAATAAGAGGAATATTTTTTAATGATTTGAAAAGTGTTGGAAATGGGTTTGAAAAAAGTTCGCCTTTAACTCGAAAAGGTTGCAAAAAGTTTGTAAATGGTTGATGGATTTGGTGACATATAAGTTTAATGCGGGATTAACAGTACGGATAAATTTTGGAAGGCAGAATGATGGACAGCATAATGTATACAGTACAGCCCATACATAAGTTTACCCCAGTGTTAGCATTTGTTTTAAGCCTGCTCAAAAGTGCTGGCATAAAAAACTGGCGCATGGTGTTAAATAAATCGCATCGCCAAATGCTCATGCTAAAGAACCAAATATACCAGAAGCATCTGCCAACTCACCAATGCTTTTGGTTACACACATTGCGTGTTTGGCCAATGGCAAAATGTGCTTGGCCAGATGGACATGATGGAATCACGTGATAATTAAGGCGCGAATATTATATTCATGTAGCCTGACATAATTTTTAAGCCTTAAATTAAAATTATTGTTTCAAACCGAATAATGTACAGATAAGCTCGTACTTAAAAAAAATCCATATATTTTATACACAAAAGACATTGAAAAGCGTGAAAGTCTTCCAAACGAGAAACACAATATTTTTCATTTGGGGACATGCAACTTCCCTTCTTGCTTTGGGGCAAGGTGAGCATGACGAATTAGGCCTATGTGTAGCCTATTTCATGAATAATCAGAATTGCATGCATCGGCCATGTCTATTTTGAGCACCAAGCAGGCAAACTGGTTGTGGGCAAAAACAGTACTAGGAGAGTCTGTTAAGTATGTGTTTATCATTGCAAAATGCGCCAAATTAAAGCAGAGAAAACGTTTTATGTAAAGTATAATAGCCACTGCAGCCCACTGAGGCCATGAAAAAGAAATTTTAGATGGTGGCATATAACTTATCAGACCGTGTCACCGTGCGATTATTTTTGACAGAGGAAACTTAGCTAATTAGATAAGGGATCCTGTCCCTTGTCACAGTTAAAGGCATACAGCGACAACTTAGGGGATGGGAGGGTCAACAGTTGTAGATTTTTATTTCATGAGAGTGTAACTAGACATACAAATCTGGAGAAAAAGTATAGCATGCAAATAAATTTGACCTCCAAGCCATTTTTATTGATACTACAAAATGTTGAGCACTTTTATACAAAATGGAAACAGTTTTAGTACATGGTTATATGGTATGTAAAACTCATGCTTTAGGGTTAATTACATCTGCAGTATGCACCGTTTTGACATTTTTTTCTTAAGTGATTCACTTTCATTTGAAAAAAAAAACTGTGAAACGGGTATATTCAAAGATGAATGCAGGGTGATTGCGTATAAATATTGGGGATAAAAATTTTAAAAAGATATATCATGATATTATATTATATAGATTCAAACTATCTATAGATGGTGTAGTTAACATTGCAATTGTAGGGACCGTTGACACATTGCGGGAGTGAGGTTTCTTCATTTTAAATCTGAGAGTTGCTAGTTTAAAATAAATGTAAACTTCTACTTGCATTTGTGCTGTAATTATGTCACAAGTCAAAAGATGGATGCTTTGCTTCATAATGCATTTCAGTTTTGTTCACTGCTATACAAATATAATAAAGTTGGTGCGTCGATCTTGGACGTCCGTATTTTGGCCTCACTTATTTCATGACTGGCCAGTTTTGATCATGCATTATTTTTGTTTGCCGATACTTTTGGTGCTATTGCTTTGGCATAGTTGCAAACAATAATATTTTGAGGAAATAAAGTTCCTTCATACCTTGAGACATGCAGTTACCCATAAAAGGGGGCTGGTGAATTAAACCCATCTTCTGAGAGATATCTTTGATTTTTACTCAGAATGCCTGAATCAAAAGTCTGCTGATTTTCAGCAAACAGCCATTCGGAGCCCACTCCAGTAATAGGCTACAGGCTTTTTAGGCCATGCGTACTGGGTTCCTTGTGCTATTTTTCCCACGTCATTATACCTCTATTCAGAAACCATCACAGTAAGACATGTCTGAGTGGTTATCTTTCATGTTAGGAGCTAAAATGTTATATGTGCAAGGCATTTTCTGTACAGAAGGACCAACTACCGCACCTTTACAATTGTGGTATGTATTTAAGTTGTAGAAGGCTACTGCATTTTATCACTGATGGTAAGGGTATTAACTTTAATACCACAGTTACCAGGGTGTGTCCTTGTAGACAAATATAAATCCTTGTACATGTCACTACATGTGTTAGGTCCCATGAAAATATTCATAAATGTGTGCTTCAATGTTCACAACTGAGGCATGAATACTTCGTTATGCGAGGTTGAGTGGCCCTATGTTTATTGACAGCCAGATAACAATGATACTAGGTTACGCTGATTATATCATCATAGAAAATTAACATTTACCCTCATTGTTTAGTGGATGGATTGCATATATCAACAAATATTTATTAAGCTTTTGTCACCGCATATATATATATATATATATATATATATATATATATATATATATATATACATACATACATACATAAATTTTCGTAAGGCCACTCATGCACCATTGTCATGATTTCTAAGTAGATAACGGCATGAGAGCGCCAAAAGGATATAAACCCTGTGTAGGTTTTATAATAACTTCGTATGTCCGGCACTTCTCACGATTGAAACGCCTGTTGTTATGTTGACTATGTGTTACCACCTGATTTTTTCATTATGTGGCCAGGCACTGGTACATGTTATCTGCCTCAGAATTCCAACCCAGAATTGCATCCTTTAGGGCTCTCGGTATCAAGGGCAGGGAGGGTAACAGGCAGTCAGTTACTTATTCCTGTAGGACCATTAAAAGTGAACAGTTACCATATAATGAATGACCACCTGCAAACGTGCGCAGGGAGATGTTTGCAGGCCTGATACATAACGTGTGTAAGTGTGCTAGGGCACTATGTACTTTTGCCATTTGAGTACTTAAAGTGAACTTTTACCATTTGATCAATTACAAAGTCAATGTTTGCAGGTTGCTTTTTCTAGACTGACCTCGTCACGTATTTTTCGCGGTGCATGTGCTTGAAAATCTGAAGTGGGTAGAGATAACTTCAATACGGGCAAAGTGTGGTGTGATAAGGAAGCTACCTATGAAAAGTGAAATACTGTCATCTCAAATTCGATTATTGAAAATCGTTAGTCAGATGTAATGTATTAACCCTATCAGCTCTTGATATCTTAGATAATAGTGGGGACTTTTGTAACAGTGCCATGGCTGTATAAAAAAGTATAGAAAAAAATAAACTGCATTCACAAGCTCTAACCCAACAATGAGAAAAAAAAGTAAAAACAGCGAAAAGCATAGATCCTCGAGCATCATTATCAAAAATAAATCTCACTCATGACCCATGACAAGAACTCTCCCGTCAAATGCTACAGCAATGTCCTAACCAGCTCTGTGAACCAGTGAAATAGACTCATCACAAACTCCACGATGTGAACTGCGAGTTGCTGCAAGAGGTATGACAGTAATTGTCAATACTAAACATGGATAGATTGGTTAGTCCTTGGCAAACTATGTTTCTTGAAGTCATAAAGCCCTAATTTAAAATCGTGTATAGATAAATCTTTAAGTGAAAAAAAATGCATGCATATGGGCTTTGAAGCTAGTTCTAAAATTGAAAATATATGCTGTTATGGCTTGTCGTAACCAACGATGTATTTAGTTCTACCATACAAACTCGTTTGAGAAAGTTGGTGGTGGTCGAAATTTTTACCTTAGTTACAAACAGCAAGATCTCTAGCAAGGCAAATTACTTAAAAGGCCAGAATTTATGCAACCAAATAAAATACGTTGTTTTTATTCCACTTACTTTCATTTTTCAAAATATTTTAGGAAGATTTTCATTCAAATACTTTAAACAACGGGTCTGTGTTGTATATGCCACTCATCATCATTATAATCATTTCTATTACAAAAGAATTAAAATGCTCATAACCACATGGTATCATATCATAATGAGGACTAATAATTGGCAACTATTTTTATAAAATATAATATATAGATTACATGTATCACTGTGAACCATTGGTATTTCACAATACCAGGCAATGTATACACACAATATTGCCTGATGACACCGGAGCTGCACATACCCAGGCCTTTTGAGCATGAAAATAAAGTCTAATTCACGAATATGTTACTAAGTTAAGAAGTAAGGTCAAATTACAAAAGAAAAAAAATACTGGGGCCAGTATGTCTTTAGATGTGGGGTTCACGGACAAATGGTGTTTCAGCCAAAAACTAGAAAAGACAATTGGTCCTGCTTAAATGGGGGGGGGGGGGGGTGCGGATATATTATATATTCAACTTTCCAGGCAGGACTGGCATTGAGAAGCCTACTTCAACAGTCCCAAATAGAGAGAATAACAAACAATGAGCAAACCAAAAATACCAGGCGAATGGGGACCTTTATTATTTATTATTAAACACTAGTGTTCCATAGACGACATCTGCAAGTTAACTAAACCAAAGAAGTGTTTGAACGCCTTTGTGCTAGTATGTTCAGGTATGCCTGGTCAATGGCAGGGGTACTATCTCTACTGGCCACGTATTTCAGAAAAAATCAAATATGGGTGACTCATCGAGTCAGAGATATAAAGGCGTGGGTCAAGTCATGAATTACGTATAGCTGTATCAAGGATATGCTACCAGTGAAAGCCTTGCTTAAAACAGCATATATGCCTATCAGCATTCACACAACCTGAACATTATTATCATCATTTAACACAGCATGTATGTAGTAACGAATAATTTGAATACAAAATTGATTTTTAAGCCATATAGAAAGGAAAAGCAACACATTGATGCCAAGCCAGGTAAAAAAATGAAAGTACAACAACACCGCACGTAGTTCGATAGCTTCAATGCCTACAAATATATATCATTCCACAATGAAAAAACGAATTTAGTCATGCACATGGTTCGAGTATGTTATGCTTTATCTATGGGAGAAGCTTTTTTTACAAAATCCTAAATAAAAAGGCGTATTTTAAGATCGGCTTACCAGCTGCTATTCCCTTTTCCTGGAGTGTTTCTGATGAAGATGTATTGTGAACACCCGTCGAACACTTAACCATGTAAAGTGGGCGTAAGGTTCACTTCATGACATGTCATTTATTAAATTTCACATGACCAGTGACTGAGATATGAACTGTAAGGCACCTTTTTTTTTGTTTTGTTTTTGTTTCATTGGGTACTATGGTGTGGTTAACAGCTCAAACGGGGGATGTTATGTTAGGTCACGTTATTTGCACACTATCAGAGGCCATTGTCGTAAAATTGACAACCCCATAATGAACCATTTTGGTATGTAAACTATTGGGATATTCAGCAGAGTTTGAATAGAAAATGTAGAGGATGGTCATATTACCTGCTTCTGTTTTTCTACAGTTTATAAGCAGAAAAAAATATTTAAATATAATCATAATTTACATGTGTTAATAATTACACATACAGGAAAGTCTATGAATATGAATAAAAAATCCTGAACAATTGGAATCTTGAGTGCTTTAAGAATATTAATATTATGCATTTAGGTCGTGACTTTCAATTTTTACTTGTCGATTGAAAGTGCAGTAAGCTTCAGTATGAATCCATCCAAAAATTATCAAACATGATTTTTATTGTTGAATAAATATATATCACTCAACGCTAAGTTCGTTGATGACATCGCCTGTTTAACATCAGAAATCTCGCTATTCAAATAGCTGACATAATGAAGCGGACAAGTACAGTTCAGGACTTTCCCCCACAGGTGGACCACTGTGGTCAATGATTTTCTCACCTTCAATGCCTAGATAAAAGCCCCTTGCTGGGTTAGGGATGCTCGATTGTATAGTTCTAACTTAGGCCCTTGCCACAGAGCAAAGTTTAAATATGTTTGGTCCAAATTAGCTAGTACTGTGAACTATCCCTGCAAGGCAGGGATTGCACCACCGGTCTGTACTTGGCCTTTCTCCGTTGCTGGGTAGGTCACTTGATCCTCGGCCGTCTCACACGTTTCTACCATCGGTTTGTTGTGTGTTATTTTTCTTGAATCGTCCAGTTGTTATACAGAAACAACGTCGACACTGGGTGGAAAGCTACGCCTTACATCCAGGGGTATTAATCCAATTTACCCAGTATTCTTGTGTCTGACTTACAGTCACAAAATTTGCAATTGTAGACTGTCATTGTAGCTTGTGAATACTTCCGGCGTACGTAGGAAAATTTCGATCAACTTTGGCAACGATTTTTCCTGTACTTTAATTATGGCGTAATATGGCTGCTATATTGAAACAACCTAACCAGCTGCAAGGTGCACCGTGAAATGACCCTGGCGCCGTAGCCTCAACTGGGGGTACTAGCTATTTTGAACCATAAGTATTGGTAAAATAACATGTATTTCACAGCCGAATGAGTTTAAGTATAGAAGGAAATTGGCCACCAAACTACACAACAAAACCTTTCATACAATATTGAACTTATAACGATAGGTTAAGATCAATTTCGGGCAATAAGGCGAGCCTAATCAGAGAAATGGCTCCCTTCAGGCTTTACTGAAATAATGCTGTTTCGCCCTTTAAACACCATACTTGTATGACTGATTATATCCCACAGAGCCATATGCTTTGGCATCACGAGCACATACTGCCAAAATGTACTCAGTTTATAGGTTCCACAAACTACTCAACTGATTAACCCCACTGGTTTCAGAAGCCAATTGACACCTCTGCATGCGTAATGGTCAGTACACAGTAACAACATTAGGTTGTCATTAATTTTGCCTGTAAGAAGTTTCCAACATCTTCAAATTAAAAACCCCTTGTATATTACTAATATTGATGTTCATACTAATAAAAGAGTTTTACAATTTATGTTGAAGTTGCTGTGATTGACTTTAAATCTACGTTGAAGATTGGTACTTTTAACGTGTATTAACCTATGCCCACAAGTGTCCACCCCGCAAAGCTCTTTCCAGGCAACTTGAGGTGAGAACATTCTATGCTTTGTGGTTCTATGAAAGGGGTCAATAGTTACCAGCACCATAATTCATACAAAATTAACACTGTTTTAACAAGAAGTGTCTTTTCCCCAATGTATCAATATTACCATACCTCTTGATGATATTGCCACTGTTTTGTTTCAATTCGAAACACTGGGATCGGCTTGCTCCAACATAAATTGTCACTGTACGATAGAAATGTAATGTTGTTCCCCTTGTAGGTGATTACAATCAATCGCATAGTCTGAACACAAAAATTATATACGGCAAGTGTAAAGGTCGTGACTACAAAGGATTCTATAAGATATTGTATTATCTATGATTCAAACATTAAGTTGAAGCCAGCGGACCTATATATTGATATACATCTTGAGACTGTTAGAATATATGGTCGTTAAAATATATGGTAGTATGTCATGGATTGAACTTCCAATGTGTGTCAAAATTAAATAAAATTGTGACTTACTGACTAAGATACATGTGACAAATTGATTAAATCCAGCTTTTGTATTTTCAAATTGATTTATTGCTGTTACAATTTGTAAGAATTTCTTTAATATTAGATGCATTATGTGACCTATTTTCAAATAATGTTGTATGTATTTATGAACACCTCAGCAAAAACGTGTAAGAAGATAAACTTTGAATATTTGTTTGACACACACCAGGAATATTTCAGCATACATAAGATGCTAGTGGTTGTTCTCTGTACTAAAACTTCACACAAATTCACTGTTGCTCGGAAAAAATACAGACAAAAATGTAATGTCACAAGTCCGTTTTCCTGACAAGAACGATATGGAACAGAATGTAAAGTTCTAGAAATAAAGATCGTCAAATATGAATTATCAGATGCTATGAGTATATCCCCCCGAAAATATTTGAACGAAACTAAATAAATAGCTCTATCGAGACAAGAACCGCCCTTGCAGTAAAACCTGTCCTACTTGCACTGCTGTTCCGTCCTGATGGTTTACAGTGTGCATTTACTTAGCCCTTCTTTTTTTTTAATCTGCCTACAGCATTCGTGATTTGCTGTACGTTGTTACCATACCACGTAAAGATAATGTTGTAGAGCTCTCGAGACATGTGCTCATGTAAAATCAGTTCATTACTTATTAATCCATTGCTAACGCAGTCAGCAGGGTGATTACAGATACAGTTTCCTAGGCACCATAATGTAGAGTATGATGGAAAAAAGTGAATGAATTAGTAATCATTGGATCCGAACCAAGCTGCACATAGCCATTTAGTAAAAGGTTAAGTTTAAAAGGAAAGAATCCTTAGAATACAGAGCCTACACACTTACCTACTTTGACATATGTTCATATAGTGGTTAACACACTTTACACTAGCGTTGGAGCTTTCATGATAGTGTCGAATATCCAAGTCATATAGTTTCTATCAAAAAGAGCCGGTTGATATATCTGAACGTACATTTTGGGGATTCTGTGAATAAAGAAAAATAAATAAAATGATTATTATTTGTCAAGTCTCAACAGATGTCAACATACTTATTTTTACATGAAGGATTTATATTAATGTATCGTCCATTTAATGCATTTTTGTACCAGTTGCATTTAATGAACTCTGGGTCAGTGTATTGAGTTGCACTGTAACAATCCTCTGGGCCCGTCAAGCTTACATAAAGTCCCTCAAAATAAATTTTGATCATCTGTTGCAACTAACAAGTTTGCCACATCATGCAACCAACATTGGTCAAATTACTTATCCCTTTTCTGGATTTTCTCATTGTGTTACACATTTTACTGTCACAATGAACAATGAACTAGCAGCCCCCCCCCCCCCCCAACCTGGCATAATTTCCAGATGAGGTGGAAGAACCACAAGTGCTGCATTGTGGCCAAGACCAGGCTGAGAGCCAGGATCAAGCAGCCAGGGAAGGCAGGACAAAGTTAGTTTTGATAGAGAGCATGGGTCAGTCTTTGTTGGAGAGGAGATTACAGGGCCTCAGCGCCCAAGTTAACCCCCCCCCCCCCTTCTGACGAAAAAGCACAAACTTCTGCACACATGGCTCAGCAACATCATTAGAATGGGGATTACTCTGCAAAATGATAATGAGAAGTTGAAAGTACATTACTGTGCAAGAATAAAAGGGGTATGCTAGTAACTTTGTGTCACAAATCCTGTGGATAAAGTCAGGGATTTCCTAAATAAGTCTCAGAATACAAATTCTTGATCAATTCTCAGACTTGAGTGATTTGCAGTGTCCACTGGTGACACTGAAGCATCTAAAGCAAAATCCAAAATAGTGTGTGTACTTTTATTCAGAAGAAACGTTTTTCAGATAGCCAAGGAGGCATTTAATATGTTGTATCTTCCCAATATTTATGTGCAAAGGCAAGCAATCGACATTTTCCGACAAGGGTTAAGGGATGATTGGATGGGTGGCAAGAAAGATAATTGCCTGGCAGCCTGCAACCGTTGATCAGGCATTGTCCTTGGCCACTGAGGACCAATGAACCCCTCGAACATTTGGGCTGCACACTTTAGGTTCTTAGAGGGGAACAACACCAATGGAAGTGGGCAGGTTTTATGCAGCAAGTTAGGTATCATTAGAAGTTACAAATTGCTGGGGTTATTCTTTTGCGCATAAGCCTGATATGGTTATTGTCGTGGATGACACAGAGGTGCACTCTGTTGAAAATTACCTTAATGAAGGGAAATAAAAGAGAAAGGTAAATGTCCCACGGTTACATACTGTAAACTTGAAGCATGTTGCTACATATGAAAGAGCATGGTTAGAAGCTGTTAATCGAGTTGAGTGATGTAGTTACAAAAGATACGTTGGACCGGAATGAGAGCCGTGACATAGGTCTGAAAATAGACACAGGTGATCACCCACCTATAGCACAAAGAATGTAAAGCACTCCATTAACATTTTGGCCAGAATTAGATAGACATATAAGCCTTATGATACAGAAATTATAAATATGTCCTTCCATGAGTCTGTGGGCCCTTTTTCTTTCTTTTTTTTTTTGTTTGTTCCTTAAAGCAATGTGCAAAATAGACTAGCAATTGATTAAAGGGAATTTAATGGAGCCATTCGAAAGAAAAGTTACCCTCTCCTTAATGTAGTGGATGTCATGACAAAGTTACAGTGCGCCATCCATATCAGTTCTCTGGATATTTGCAGTTGAACATTACGGAAAGTCAAATGCAAAGGACAGCACTCACTTGTGAAAAGGGGCTTTATTGAAACAAACCCAAGGGCATTTCAGTGGCTCTGGAGCATTAAATGAATTATATTTATGAAAGCCATAGGAACGTTTGTACCAACATTGTTGACCTGAATTGTTGGCTGTCCACATTTGACCTCCATCTTGATACTCAGATGAGATATTCAGCAGATTAGGTCAGACCAATTTGAAACTCAATGAGTGTGAATTCCTAAGAAACGAATTAAATTTCCTCAGCCTCATGATTAGTACAGGGGTATAAATCCTGATCCGCAGAAGGCCAAGGCCATAAAGCAAATACCAGCCCCATGCCAGTGAAAGAAGTCACAGGATTCTTCGAGCTGTGTGGTTTTACCGCAAGTTTATCCCTCATTTTAGTGAAGTGGTCAAGCCATTAACATTGCTTACATGCAAGAATGCTAATTTTCAAAGGAGCAAAATTGTCCAAAGCTTTTGATTTGTTGTAGAACAGGCTAATGGTCAACCCTGTACTAGTATACCCAAAGGTAGATTGATAGTGCCAGCTGCACATAGATGTGAAGTAGTACTCAGTCTCTGGGTTATTAACCTAAGATTTTGAGGAAGGTTATAGTGTAAAACAGTTTTTGTCCCACCAATTACACCAGCACAGCAAAAGTGGCTGTGTATGAAGGGGGATGGGTGAGGGGTATGCAGTAATATATGCAAAACAAAGGCTTAGGCATCATATCTATGGGGCAAAACCCATTGTCTATGCAGACCACAAGCCTTTTAAGTGCTCAGATAGCCAAGCATGCTAAAATGTGAGGATGCAGATGTGGGACATAATGCTGTCCCAGTATGGCTGTGATATACAATAGTGGTTAGGAATATATGATAGGAAAGATATCCTTAGCAGGGTACAGTTTCCCCCTGGCAGCCCTCCCAATAGTAGAGAACAATTTGTAGGTAATGTTGCCAAACGAAATGATGGGTGAGACTCATTGGAATTTAATAGGGTTGCATTTGCCCACCTCTGTGAAGAACATGCAGGTGTGTGGTCAGGACAGGAACAGCAGATTGATGTAATTGACTGAAATTCTTTTGATGTATAGCCTGAGGTCTTTAAGTCTTCAAAATTCAACTGCTAGTAGTCATCACAGACTATTACAGCAGGTGATGTGCAGTGATTGGCGCAAGGAATAAAATCAAGTTGTCCATAGTGCATAAAAACAGTTCAGTATCAGTTCACATGTTTCTGATGGCTGGAAGCGCTATTACCTAAAAAGCTTCCACCAGTGGTCCTGCTACAACATTAGATGTTCCAGATTTGTACTGTCAAAACGAAAAAGGCATATTTGTACAGGTTAATGGTTCCTGTAACTTGTTTGTATTTATAGTCGTGATTTCTTCGAGTGACATTTGAGGCCAATGATAACTGGAGGGGGGGGGGGGGTATTTTGTAAGATAATATGGCGTCATGTCGATTTTGACGTGTTTGACGGGAATCCCAGCCTAAGTGGTGTACCATGCTGCTCACGCTGTGGAACCCGCTGTAGTCACCAAGGCAGAAACATGCAGCAGTTTTTTTTTTTTTTTTACTGCTTCTAAGCATTTTGCTTCCTGCTGGGTATGTGGTGAGCAAGCACTAAAGGCATATTCTAGGCGGGATCTGACTTGTGCCTGGTAGGCCTGGACTTTATCTTTAGGCGGACAAGAAGATAAGGTATGCCTTAACATTTCCAGTGATAGACAGGCTTTCTGAGCTATTGTTTGGCAGTGGCTGTCCCAAGATAGCTTACTGTTTACTTTTACTCCAATGTAATCATGTGATGAGATTCTTGGGATAGGTTGATCTTTCATGAGGTAGATATAGGTAAAAAGATTGCACATTTTTGTTAGAGACACGATGGCACACTTTGAGACATTCAAGTCCATTAGCCATTTATTGACCCAGCTTTGCAGAGTATTGAGGTCTTGTTGCATTAATGCATTGTCTTGTTGTGTTTTAATATTATGGTATAGAATGCTGTCATCAGCGAATAAGTGGATGTCAGAATGAAGCTCATCAGCATATCATTTATGAAAGTTAAAAATAAGAGCGGTCCTAACACTGTGCCCTGGAGGACTCGGAAGGCCGGTTGTTCATATGTTGATTTTGATCTCGTTACTACTACTGTGATCTGTTAACCAAAAGAGATTGTATCCAATCAGCTGTCTTACCATTTACTCCCAGGTATTTTAGCTTCAGAATAAGACTTTTCTGAGGCACTCGAACAAAAGCCTTACTAAAATCTAATAGCGCTATATCCATTTGTCCATTAGATTCTAGGGTTAGTGTCCAATCATTTCTAGCTGAGACAAGCTGAGTCTCGCACTAAAACCCAGGTCTGAATCCATGCTGTCTAAACTTGAGTATGTTGTTATCTTCCAGGTGAGTGGCTAGATAATATATGTTTCATGGCTTTACATCCTATATATTAAGGGAAAACTGTCTGTAGTTCGCCAGTTCTGTTTTATTGTCCATTTGTAGATGGCGCTGATGAGGGCTGTAGTCCAGTCATTTCGCATGGAGCTGGTCTTGTATGATTGTTAGAGGGGAAAAGTGAGAACTACCGGATTTTCATCCGCTAGTTCTTTAAGCACTCTTGCTGGTAGTTCATCTGGTCTTTTCAGCGGCTTTGCAGGGTCTAAGCTGAGACAGGAGTTTGGTTATTGCATTTTGCGTGAATTGAATATCACTGATGGGACTATATGAAGATGGCCCCAGATCTGGCAGACTCTGGGTATTTTCGTGCGTGAAAGCCGAGTCAAACTGCATACTAAGAGCATCAGCTTTGCAGCAGTCTGTAATATGATGTTGGTCATTTAGATATAAAACTGGAATAGTCATGTTCCCTGTTTTCTTTGGGCGAAGATAACTGTCAAATTTCTTTAGGTTTCCTTCACTTAAACCATTGCATATAATGTCGCATATATACCCATCATGAGCTTGATGTATTTGATTCTGAACATGGTTAAGTTGGCGTTTATATTTGTTCAAGTTATTTTCAGATTTATTATGTTTGGCTCACTTGAACACTTTCTTGCGTTTCCGCATTGTCCGTTTCAAGATAGGGGTCACCCATGCTGGACATGGTTTAGCCTTGCTTACTTTACTTACTTTATGGTAGGTAGAAGGTATACAATCCAGTCCAGAAACTAAGCCCTCTCTTATACCATATAGATTACTCTAGTCTCTGCTATCGGGTCAAGGCATGCACAAACTTCAGACGAAGACCATTACATAGGTCACGTTATAAATGGTAGGCAAAAGGAATGTGCCAAGTATAAGTATGCTTAGACTTTTGTGGTAGATGATATGCTTCCGTACCACATTACACACTTAGGCATTGACAATGAAACCAGGTTAGACCTGTTTATACCCCAGCCTCACAGATCAGTAGTTCTAAATACATCTCATTATGAGTCAGGGCACATGGAAATTGGCAAAACATACATGAAAGTCGACAGCAGGCACTTCAGGCCTCACATGCACACGGAAGTGATGCTCCACATTTATATATGTATTGCATGCAGTTCGAGAAAATGAGGCAAACAAACAGCTGAATTGCTAGAAATGCCTCTTAAAAATGGACCTTTTCAATCAATACACATTGACACTAGTGAGCGTTACCCTTAAAGCCATAAAGGCAGTAGATTTGATGTTACACTCATCTGTGCTTTGAGTTATTGGCCAGAGTGTTGGGGCATAGCAGATCAAACAAGTGAAAACATAGCTCCACTTTGAGTCGAACATTTCTTTCCTATAAATTAGATTGTGAGCACCATAGTAAGTGACAATGGGAATGCATGTGTAATTAGAACAATGGAATTATTGTCAAATGAATTGGAGATACAAATAAAATAAGGATTACACCCTGCCATGCAGCACCAAACGATCACATTGGAAGGTTTCGCAGAGCATTGCATAACATAATTGCCAAGTAAATCAATGCTCGGGATCAAGGGAATTGGGACATTTTTTTCCAACTGTTTTGCAAGCTAACAGATGCTTTGTGCATGACGGAACCAGACTCACCTCGTTTTTCTGAGTGTTCAGAGGGACCCAGTCTTACCTCCAGATAATCTACTAGCAATAAAAATGAAATACGTGGAAAAGGAATATGTACAAGTATGTTTCCAGTCTTTTTAACAAAGCTATGCCCATGTGAAAGATAATACAATACTTGATACAGAAAGGAATAAGTCTTATTTTAACCAAATGGCTGACCAAGAAAAATTCCAGGTGCTAGATATCCAGCATAATTTCATTATCAAGCAGTGGCCCCAGGTCAGGCAAAGAAACTGTATTCTCGTTGGAAACCCTTCCATAGAATTGTGGAGCGATTTTGGGCATTTAATGTTTGCATCCGCCACCAACAAGCTAGTAAAACCAAGGTGTGCCATGCAAATCAGATTACAACTGCACAACCAGACACAGTCTAGGATCAGCATAGAGAAGTGGGATATATGATACATCGTCAGGTGAAAATTTTTAATTGAGAGGAGGCAAAAGGACTTTATCTCAAATTAACCAATATTAAAAAACATTGATTTTAATTCTATTGGGGCAAGGGTTTAGGCACCATGACAGTAATATGTTAGGTGGGTACAAGCAGTTGCCTGGGTTAATTATCAGAGGAAAAAGGGAAAAATCCATGACTGCGCAGTAGACCTTTCTTTCCTTGACTGTGGGAGAGTCGTCTGATCATTGGCAAAGCACAGGTCACATTGCCTAACTATAAGTATGTACCGCTGTGCTAATCACTGTGGTTGTATAATATTCTAATGTAGAAGTTTTCTTACATTCTATATATGTGTGGGCGAAGGTCAAGCTTTAGCCCCCATTATTAGCCAAATACAATGAGTAAATGAGAAATCACCTGCCAAAATTAATTATCATTTTTTCAAGTTCTTGTTTCTTTTTTTTTTTTTTTTTTTTTTTTTTGTTTTGTTTTTTTTGGTTTCATTTTTTGTTTGCCTTGTGTCAATAAATACTTTTATGTTCAACCTTATGTCCTGTTTTGTGCTGTCTGTCATCCATACGGGAACAGGTGTATACTGCCACGAAGAAAAACAAGTCTTGGGGGCATATGGCAGTTAGATGGCCATGCTTACTATGGACCTATAACCTTGGTATCACCTCATGTTTTAGAACCAATTGCAGCATTTAGGCAAAAAACAGACCAACTCACGGCTCTTACTGCACCTGCCAAGACTTACAAATTCCAGGTCATAGGTTTATACCTTTAGCCTATCGGACACACATGTCAAATCAGGAAAAACATGAGAATCAATATTTAAAAAATCAGAACCTTTATACAAAAGCTTGAGTTTAAATTAGCTACGCTGGAGCCCATGTTGATGTTTAATCTATTAGAGAATTAGTTACATAACCTATTTCACCAGGTCAACTCAGCCTTACAGCAGAGCAGATGGGATCTGCATATTGATAGAAATGAGAACGAGCTAACGAACGTGAACTCCCTCTGACCCTTGTACCTTTATCAGTATTACAGGTAGCCCTGCAAAAAATCAGCAAACAATTTACCAGTACAATATATGCTGCAATGGGCTACTGAACATGAGGCTACGTGGTAAAATATTAATTTACAAAGAGTGCTTTTATCTGGGAAAATTTGTTTGTTTGTCTGTTTGTTTGTTTGTTTATTTGGTTTTTTTTTTTTTGTTTTTTTTGTTTTGTTTTTTGTTTGTTTGTTTGTTTGTTTGTTTTTATTATTATTATTATTATTATTATTATTATTATTATTATTATTATTATTATTATTATTATTATTATTATTATTATTATTATTATTATAATTTATTGCTTTTAAAGAAACAAATCACTTTTCAGGCACAAGGCTTACCAGTGCACAACAACCACTCTCATTTGATGGCTCAATACCATATGGAATACAGATTAAGGCTATAAGTACAGGCAAGCAGAATCATGTTGTTGACTTTAAACAAGGTTGAACAGTGATTTTTGTTAACAGGTCATTTCTGTCCATTTTGGCACCTAATCTAGCTTTAGAACCGAACCAGCTTGTATGATGGCCTTATATCTGAAAAACCATAAACTTCTTTCTAAATGGCGTATTACGAAGATTTTGCCTAAGTTACCTGAGGCCAATGTAAGGTATTTTTCTGAGCTTGAGCGGCTTCTTGCTATGCCTTTGAATTTTTATTTTAAGACCCATGCATGTAGACCGGCCACAGGCTAGGTCGAAACTACAACAATACGTCCATGTACAACACCGTTGACCATGAAACCTGGCAGTGATTGACTAACTCTTTGTTTTATTTATTGCTGGAAGTAAAAGGTACCTTGTCGTTTGTGGTGGACAGCCCAAAATCAACGTCACGTTCTATTAAGTATTTCACTCAAAAAAGCCAACAAAGGGGATTTGTTTTTAGCAAGCTTCCATAATACCAAATACATTAGACATGCCTGACATTTTAACTGATGATGTACACTCAGTGAATGATTCAATGGAGAAAGATGCAATTGACAAATTTAAAACAAAGTTAGAGGCACCCCAAAATTGTGATTCTCGGAAATATTATATGATTAGATTTGTTGTTGTAGTTATTGCAATTTGTAGGGTAATGATACTTACAATTATTATGTTTTATGTTTCAGACATTATAAACATGGGCTGGGACTTTTCAAAAATAGTTCTAAAAGTTGAGCAGCAAATGCTTGACAAACCTGCTGAAGTGAAAAATCTCTCTTTAGTAATTCACAATTTTTCATTGTTTAGTATGGCGATCTGGGATTGTATACCCTGCAGACGTTTGATCTATCCTGAACATATGCATGATTGCTACGAGGAGGGCATGCGCACAAGTGAGGAGAATGGAGATCAAGTTCTATTCTTCCAGGTCAACGATTCACCTGATAAGATAGACGCTCAATTCTCCACAATAAATAAGGTGTAAACAAACAACAAAAAAATAAATACTTTATACCTTAAATACAACACAGATTTCACACTACAGTGCCAAATCTTTGAATTGTATGTGTACATTATTACAGTTAGGTTAGACACTCCACTTAACTCATTTAATGTGTGTATGGTCATACTACCTCAGCCGTGACTTGACGTGAGGGCCACAGGTATTGGATCTAGGGCAACCTGTCTAAATTTTGAACTCTGGTGGGAGGTGATAATTGCTCATTAACAGGTTTGCCTCTCATCTCAAGGCGAGAGAGGTCACGTGCCTGTGGGGGACCACCAGGTAACCAAACCAAAAAAAGAGGGCAACCTTATCCATTTGCCGTGCCGTGCTGAAATCTGATACGAGCCCACCTGTGTGTGTGTGTGTGTGTGTGTGTGTCTTTCATCTTAGAGTAGTTTTATATATATATATACATGTATGTGTGTGTGTGTGTGTGTGTGTCTTTCTTAAATCATGTTGACAATTCCCATGCTGTGGAGGCACCAAGCTATTATATTAAGCTGCACCATGCTTTCTGCATTTTATACATTGCTTTCACTTAATTTGTATTGGCAGAGCAATTATTGGATATTATATTGACATAATTGTAAATCTGGTTTACTTGAGTTTCAAGGTCACCCGCTTTGACTCCCAAAATGCAGCACTTGTATTAATAGTGAGGTGGTAAAGGTAGTTATTATGCAGTGTGATGGTTTATGAACACTTGTGAACTACTTTTTTTAGATATCTGTATTGGCTTTTCAATATCATCCACAACATTGTTATTAGCTGAGGGAGCTTACCCAAATGGTAAATAAAGACATTTTCTTTCGCTTGTGAACACCTTAGATGTTTTTCTACCTGTTATTTCAATTTCATTAAACGCATAAAACCATTAAATGTTACCTGTTTTGCGTTACATAGTTATCTGCGAATAAAGGATTTGCTTTGCAATATTAGATTATTCAAAATATAATAATGATTTCGTCAACATTTTGGTAACAATCCACTAGTCAACTTGTAAACGTTTCCAAAACACTTGGATACAATTGCATTCCCATTATCTATGAGCAATTGATTCTGGTTTTTCACGGAAATCACATATATTTGATTTGGCTATGCTCACTTTATGGGGTCTGGTTTTGATTATTACAAAGAGGTGTAATATTGCAAATTGGAATGCCTGTAACTTTCTTTCTGTTGTGCATTGGATTAAACGATATTTTTTGGACACATCTTTGGTTATAACTGGAGAAAAGTTCCTGCCATTTTATTACACTTATTGGCAATTCTTTTTTCGCTTCTACAAAAAAGCAACCAAAAAAACAAACAAAACACATAAAAAACAAGGAAAAAAATAAACAAAAAACAAACAAACAAACAAAAAACAAAACAAAAACAAAAAACAAAAACAAAACAAAAACAAAACAAAACAAAAACAAACAAAAAAATAAAAACATAAAAAAGTAGAAGTCTTTATGTCTCATTTCTCATATGTTTTTGCTTTAACCTGCTATATTGAAACTAGTTACATGTTAATGGCATCATAATACATTGCATTATTACAATTCAGATGTTGTTTCTATAATCCTGGTATCGCCACTCTTATATATAAATAATCTAAAAAGCTTACCGTAAAGTCATGTCTGTCTTTCGGGTCTCCTTTAGTATGAAACGTTCTATCTGCATGTACAATTTCTTGTATCAACATGATGCCTTTTTCTTGCCATTGTTTGTAAAATACAGATTTTTTGTCCTTGGTAGTGTAGTCATTCAGCCATTTAACTTTTCTCGTCTAACCTCTTTTGCATCGTTTGGCACAGTGCATGATAAGAATTCTCAAGTGTAAAAGCTGCTGGTAGAATAATGGTATATGTTTCTGTTATAAGTCACAGAAACATTTGCTCAAAAACATATCTTCATATTTAATGTTTGGAAAGTGCGCTTGGGAGATAGCCTTCCACTTAGCCTTTGGTCGACAATAGATCCGTTTTATCCAATTTATGTGGGGTGCTTTTACTTCATATCAAAAGGAGGTATCTTCGAACCGCCATCATTTATCTTTCCATGCATAATGTTATTTTCAATCTTTGGAAGCCCAGTCTTGCGGATAAAATTCCAAATACTTTATTGCACACGCTGCATAAATCCTGCATGTACATTCAGCATTGTAACAGGGTACAATAATGAAGATGCAGCTAGGGCCTTGATCACAATATTTCTTCCAGTTATCGACAGATTTGTCGCCTGGCTTTGAAAGTCATTTATTATCTGACTGTCTACAAATATCGAAAAAGAGTGTGTGGCATTAAAATGATGTGTTAAATATTCATCATTTACTTCCATTGTATAAAAAGCTTACATGGCATTGTATTTTTTTTTAAATTCAAGAAAATGCTAAGAGAGTAGCTGCTCGAATAATAATAATAATAATAATAATAATAATAATAATAATAATAATAATAATAATAATAAAGACAATGATAATAATCAGTGTCATCATCATCATCATCATCATCATCATCATCATCATCATCATCATCATCATCATCATCATCATCATCATCATCCCCTTCAAAAACCTGGGTCCTGTACGCAGCAAGCCAGGAGATATGTGTCCGCGTTACTTTTGTCATGATTTAGGTTAAAAGTTCTTCCTGGAAGGATTTTTGTTCTGCTGGTAGGAAGGTTACCGTAATTGAAAACCCATGAATAGATGGTCACGGACATTTATAAAATACCAGGTGCTAAGCCTAGCTATAGCTCTATTACTATGTCTTAGGTCTTCCATCTCCACAGGGACTGTTGATGATGTAATCAAGAGCATGATGACTACAGTGGCATGTCTCCCAGCCTCTGCCTTGATAAGTATATCTGCAGCTGGTAAAAAATATTAATAATTATAAATGGAACAGATTCAAAGTTTATTTATCCAGACTTTTTAACTCACATTAACATGCTCATTAATAATCGTATTTGCAAGTTTGGTGCCTTATGATAAATATTTGTATACTGTCTAAATATGGTTTTCAAAGACTTATTTAATTACAAAATCTATCTATGCGAAGGGAAATGTGATTTCTCAGTGAAAACAGGTAAATATTGTTTGAAATGAGAGGAGGTTATTGAACTGCAAAAGATTTGTTTCTTGCTCTCTCTCTCTCTCTCTCTCTCTCTCTCTCTCTCTCTCTCTCTCTCTCTCTCTCTCTCTCTCTCTCTCTCTGTATAGAATATTTGCACACACGTTTTCTTTTAAATAACAGCTAAAGTAAGCCTATTGTTTCCTGCACATTGAAATACAACACAATGGAATGTGCACTAAGAGACGTAATCATGTAGCACAGCTTTGCAGCAAAACCTTGCTCCTTGTCACAAATACTCACTGTCACATGATGGGAGGCAGTTTTCTCTTGTGGTTACATTGAAAAATAACGAAGAAAAGAATGCAGAGTGGAAAATATTCCTTACAAATGATGGAAATGGCGAAGGATGAGATAAAAAAAGTGCTTGCTATGTACTAAGGCCCTATTTGAGTTTTATTGATCTCAATAACAAGAACTGCATGAAAATATATATGGAATCTAAGGCCGACTATCTTATTGGGTAAGGTGGCCGGCTACAGAGAAATTTATTTTCAAAAGTTAATTCATACGGTATAATCGTACGTTTTATTCATGAGATCCAGCAAAAGAAGAAGCCATAAATGCAAGCAAATATGTTTTTAAACCTGTTGCACAGTTTATCATTTAAAGTTTAAGACAGAGTAATTTGCAGTTTTACGAATTGCAGACTAAAAAGGTCATTTAGGATGACAGTATATATATATATATATATATATATATATATATATATATATATATATATATATATATATATATATATATATATATATATATATATATATATATATACACACACATATATATATATATATATATATATATATATATATATATATATATATATATATATATATATATATATATATATATATATATATATATATATATATACATATATATATATATATATATATATATATATATATACACAGTGAAACCTGTCTTTTGCGGACACCTGTGGTTCAGGCAAAAGTGTCTGCACATAGACAGGTGTCCACAATAGGCAGGGGCTGAACTTTTGGGATTTCAGAGTACATTTGCTCTCAGTTTTTGTACATTATGCCCCTGACACTTTACTCAAACGCATCTTAATTTGGAATTTTACAGTTTTTATCTTTTAAGGGAATAATTGTGTATGTATGGGCTTACCAGGCTAAAGAAAGTTTGCATATTTTCTTTTACTTACAGAAAAGAAACAAACAACAAACATACCACAGGGATATCCTATCCTTTGAGTACAGTATAACTTTATATGCCATTGTTACAAATTGTGAAAAACTTCACCTGAGTCTCAGGGGTCCTTTGTTTTAGGCTTAATGATTGATCTATGGAGCTTAATTGTTTGATAGAGAAAGTGTGAGCAACCCCACTCAACAGGAGCACCAGTGCTCAGAGACACCTGGTATGTTCGTTGAGGCATTGCAGCCTAACTGCTTGGCTGAGTGAGTTTATTATGTGTTACAAGCCACTGAACAATGGAATAATTAGTCTTTGATTTCAGCTTAACATGCATGGCATTGTTCAGGCATTACAACTTGGAACATCACAAGTTGTAAAAAATGCATTGATATATTTTGTCCGCAATAGACAGGTTGTTTTTGCATTTGGTACCCCAAAAAGTGTCCGCAATACACAATAGACAGGTGTCCACTATAGACAGGTATCACCAATATAAAAATGACTTAAAAATATTCGGTTCTGGCCAAAACTGTCCGCATTAAGCAGGTGTCCACAGTAGACAGGTGTCCACAAGGACAGGTTTTACTGTATATATATATATATATATATATATATATATATATATATATATATATATAAGTGAGCTGAATCATTTAGTAAGAACCTGCATGTTTTACTATATACATACATCTGAATATTTCTAGTACCAAATCAGGCCATAGAATGTGACGCTAACAAAATTGTTATTTCTCTTGCAGGATCATTTCCATCAAGAAACTGATAAATTTTAAATTAATTTTATTTGTGCATTCTTGCCCATTCTCCCGTAGCATAATCTGGTATCAAATGCGAAGCTAGTTTCCAAGCGTCTAGTGAAATGTGTTAAAGCCTTTGGTTCACAAGAAAAAATCTAGAGTTGAAAATTTATTGGAAAAAAGCTTAATTGGATACTGGTACGAACCATTTTATATTCTAGTGCCGCAGAAGGTTCTGACATGTTAGTATGGTGTCTAGTAACGTACAATAACATGTTGCTTTTTTTTGTGGTTTCGTACCATCTTAGCAATCGTTTGGTCTCATGGTTATAGAGAACCAAAGACAGGTGATTCACCTTCAATGTTATATTTATGCTACCATACCTGTGATGTTTGGTGAGCATTGGTGGAACGTATAGATGCACTTTTGGTGATACATACCCATATCTAGCAACTCTTATGTTAAGAATGAATGAAATGGACCTTAGTTATGACAGGCATAATGTTTTGAGTGGTCTACATTAACGGCCTGCCAGCCAAGCAGAGGTTACCATTGCTTATGTAAATGATGGACACATGAATGCTCGAATGGACAGCCAAAACACACACACACACACACACACACACATACACATATATATATATATATATATATATATATATATATATATGTATGTATATATATCTATATATGCAAGGCTATATGGGCACACACACACATACATATATATATATATATATATATATATATATATATATATATATATATATATATATATATATATACATATATATATATATATACATATATATATGCAAGGCTATATGGGCACACACACATACATATATATATATATATATATATATATATATGCAAGGCTATATGGGCAAAGTTATCATTATCACCAGTTCTGACTCCTGACAAAACTAACACAAATCATTTTGGTATAGCATATTATGCAAGAGATGTCTACTTTTTTTAAGAAAAAAAACCAGCAGTCGCATTGTCCCACATTTTCTTTTGTTCAATTCAGAAAAAAAATAAATAAATGGGGACTTCTTGGTGTGCAGGATTGGCATCATTGTGTCCTCAGGTAGGGGATAGCTTATCCAGTCTGCAAGTATCAGTCATACTTCTCCTTTACCATTACAAAAGGTCTCAGGAAACAATGAGATAGTCTGCTACAATTCATGAGATTTTGTAACATGTCCAAATGATATCACACACATTTATTTTAAGTAATTGCGCTCTTCATGCGTATCATACACGCCTTCATTATTTTCGTAAAAGAATCTGTCATGAAACTAACACGCTATTGTTTGTTATAAGAAACTGTTTCATTCGTTTTGATTAAAAAAAAAAATGGGGATGTAAGAAAATTCCGTATTTGCACCTGCCCTGCACCTAATGTAAGAGCAAGGTAGGGAAAAGATGCATTGCACCACTTTGATTTGTTGTAACATGTGTGTTATCAGCATATCAATAGGGGTGATTAAAAAGGACACATCGCAGTTTAAATGGAGGTTTTTTTTTAAAGAAATGAGAATATAAGTAAAAAATTTGGAATTTGGTGAAGTGGTTGGACATTTTTTTGCAATTGTAGGTTAGGGAATTGAGACGTGTGACCTATTTATTTTAAATGACGTCTGTTTGCATGATATATGGCTAATATTTATGCACAATGACAACCACTTATATCTTGAAAGTCAATAATTCATGAAATTATCTCAATCGTCAGAAATTATGAAAAAGCACACTTCACAAAGGGTACGGTTTTACAAGATAAGCGTGAGACCAGGCCTTTACATCCAAAAATTGTTGGTGTGCTGAAAAAAGGTCGCCTAAAATCATTTCAAGGTGAGCTGTAGGTGAGCTATTGCTACCGTCAGAGAATTTAAATGCAAGATTGAGGTGTGCTTTTAGAAGCTCACCGCAACTATTTTAGGCGAGCTTTTGAGGCCAGTGAAAAATCACACTCCTCAAACGTGGAGGCCTATGAGACCGATAAGGATAATTGACGAAAAACAAAAGCAACGTTCATGCAGGACATCTTACTGCATTCTACAAGGCAATGCCCAAGGGAGCCAGAAACTTGACCCTAAATCTCATAATTTTGATAAAACAAGTGAGGCTCCTTGCTGACAATCACAAGTACGCTTCCTAATACTACATTTCGCAGTACTCTCTTGTGTCCGAAGTGCGCATTGGTATTTTCCATAAAATTGTTTCTAACCTTGATCTATAAACTTACCAAATATCAATCCGTTAACACCTCCTTAGAGACAAGACAAGTTAATTTTGATAAAATATGTGACACATTTATGTTTTAAAACTTACTTTTCTTTGTTCCCGAGAGCGAATATTTTTATGGTATTCCTACTTCTAGCATAGGGAGTCCATGTGTAAACTGGATTAGGTACAAATCAGATGGCAAAGAAGTCGCAGCTTATGGCGATTATAAGGGGAAACCAAGCTGACGTCACACAATAATTGTGGTCATGTTGCTGAAAATAAACATCTTGGCCGAAGAGAAAAAAAGGGAAAAAGAAAAAGAGAAAAGAAAAGAAAGAAAACGTATGACTCTAGACTACCCATGAGAACTGATCGGAAACCTAGATATATATTTTATGACGCCAAACAGCTACATGTAGCTTCTAAGTTTAGAAAATCCTTTGAAGATCTTGACTTTATAATGTAATAGTTTTGTGACTTCGTTTCCCTGGTGCAATGTAATACTTAAAGTACATTACAAGTGGTGCATTTTAACTGGTTAAAACCATATGAGGGACAAATAAAACTAAACGTGGCTCAGACAACAGCAAGGAAAGCTCAACAAAAACAAGAACCTGTACTTAAGGAAAGTCATTTTAGTCCAAGAAAAGGAGTATCACCATATTCAAAGCTGGATACCTCGACCAAATGAAACAGGTAGAGAACCAGCCGTCATTTCGAGGTATATCGGAGGTCACGGGAAAGTCACCATATGGACAGGGGGAAAGACGAGAGGGCCACTCTGGTTATCAAGGGTGTTACAGCCATGGCAAACCACCCTGGGATAAAACCCAACCAGAAAACAAAGCAGCTCAGTACCCTTAGGGAAATTAGTATCGGATGCTATGCCCTGGGCTGTTTTCTCCAACCCATACTTATAATGGAGGTTGAGCGTCTATGGAAAGCTTCTAACTCATAAATACCACAAAGACGATGTAGGCCTTCCTGTTTTGCTGTAACCCCACCTAACACCAGTCAAGAAAAATAAAAAAGTGACAGGCTTACTTTCCCTCTTTTTATATGTGGCACAAGTGTTATATATGTATATTTATATATATATATATATATATATATATATATATATATATATATATATATATATATATATATATATATATATATATATATATATATATATTAGTTGTAAGTCCTATGTCTTGTGACTTACCAACTTTCTGCTTGGTGAAAACCATTTCAAAGGTTAAAAAGACAGGTTTAAAACCTCAAGTGGCCTTCTATGGGTAAGAATTAATATTGGTATTGCAAGATGATTATGGATGTTTGGTAACTGGTCATTCTCATTGTTGTTATGTTATTGGTGGATTCAAATTAACGAATATGGGTACAGTTTTTCTGAATGACCTTATAATAGTGTTTGTGTATTTTTTATAAGAAAGAGTGTGTATGGCGGGGGAGGGAGGTAATATTATGTTGATCGAATTTTTGCCTTTACATCTTATAATAAGTTTCTAAGTGCAAAAAGTAAAAAATACTGGTCCTCAAACAAGGGGTTTAGGCTGTTCACGTGAGTAACGTGACCCTGCACTGCGAAAAAAATGTGTAACATTGGTTACATAGCACTGGGACAGTGTGTACATCATTGTACATGTTTTGATAGTCTGACATTTATGGCAGCCTGATAATACTGGCAATTGGTAATGTCAACTCGGACCCAACTTAAAGCGTGAATACATTGGCACTAAGCTTATATTGGGACTGCATGTCAATACATAGGTCTCTCATGTTTGTTCACCATCGAATTCCAACCTAACACCTTGATGAATAAATGTTAAAGGGCTCAAATGAGCATTTATCTATGATTCGTCCCTAGCCTTTCGCCAGAGATGTCTCACACTTCCATTGGGTTGTAGGCAACATGTTGCCTGTTGCATTAGCATGCACATGCTGCGATGATAATCCTGATGTTTCCACCGATTTACCATATTTTGTACCTACTGATATGCAAAACTGTATTTCAGACTTTCAAAATACTTTTCCAAAGTATATTAGGGTTGCCTAGACCAATAATTTGTTAACAAGTATTTGAGGAATCACCACTGACCAGCATACATCTAAATTGGAATGCTCAAATTCATAAAGTATATTATGGTAAAAATACCAGTGTATCTGTGTATTTGAATTATGTTGAAACGTACATTTGCATTGAAAAATAAAAATCTTTAACTCTTTAATTATGTTTCGTATTAGCAAAGGGACTGTCTGCGGGTTTGTAATCCACCACGATTATGATTTTACAAACAAACAGTACTAGAAAATTAAGAGTAACAAATACGGCTCCAACACCAGTCCCTTGCACACTGGCTACACATTCACCCAGGGTATCATATCTTAATGGTTTGAAAATTCATAAAACTCGACCATGTATATCTTAACTTCCTTTACATTTTCTTAATGTACATTTGAAAGCAACTGATGAAGTGAATAGATATCGGGGGGACAAGCACAAGATTGCCTGTATACACATACACATGTAGTATCTCTAGTTCTGGTGTAGGTGTGATATTGACTAATGTGATAAGTCTCAAGGGAAACCCTCCTTACTTTTTACTTCTTATAGCTTGCGTAGTAAAGACAAACTTATTCTGAGTCCCATGTCAGACTCCCTGGTACTGGCAACTGGGCATCCTCTGTCAGTTGACTATCTATAGCTGACAATGATTGTATGAAAGGTAACACGAACTTCTAATATTTGTTTGTGAATGCAAAATATTTGTGTTGTTCTCAAGTGTGTAAAAGGTTTAAAGGTTAAGCAAGGCCATACTCTCAGCATAGGCCCAATGTGATGTGACAAGGAAGTTAGTCATGTCAGTGGAAACTGACATTTTGTTACTGTATACCCACACAATAGTACTGCTTCCAGAGACTTTCTCATATATTGCTTGAACTCTTAAATTATTGTGAAGGGCTGGTCATCCATTTCACCCTATCAGCCCATTCACTACTGTGCGGAAGTTACAGGAGGAATTCCCTGAGTAATATGCTATTAATGGTTTAAAGAGGCATCTATTATGTTCTGTGATGGCCGCCATATGCAACATAGAGACCATATTGTTCATTAAGGGTAGGTTCAGTACCAGACATGTGTAGCATGATTCCTCGTCAAATTTTTGTGCGGGGACCCCCTGGCTTGTTTCCATCCATGTTTCATAGCTTCGCTTCTACTTCGTCCAGTCTGGTAAAATATGATTTATTTTGAGCATGAGTTATTGACACTTTTCCCTTTTTGTGTGCAATTGAGTTATTTCGTAATTTTCCGCTCCCAAACAAGCTGGGTTTTTTTTCGCAGCTCGGTGATAGCGTAGGATGACTATAACAGCAAAGCACTCAATAGCGTCAGCAGCGCCACTGTTATTAGCCTGTGTTGACAAAGCTTAGTGATTATGTAGTAATTTTTTTTGAAATACATACATCACAGCATGGGAAATATTGGGACAGCAGTAAAAATACATATATACCATACACAAGCTTTCACTCCAAACTTGGTAGCCTCTTATTAAAACCATGTCATTAAATGAGTAGTAACTGGGTCATTCCAATTCATATTATATCAATTCCAAGTAACACAGGGTTCATCTTTGCTCAGCAGAGCTCAGTTCGTGTGTAACAAACACAACACAACTCACATCAGGTTTGGACGTGTTTTAGACTGAATCTAGGTCATGTGATGATGGGTTGTTCAACCAACCCACCTTGTTTATGAGTACATCCTTTTGATAACTCAAGACACCATGCTTGTCCTTATATAGAATTATGGCCATCAGCTCCATGCATAATTTCACATTAATCAACATCAAACTAAAGCTATTCGTGAGAGATATGTCTGTTGTGTATAGCTAATGACACGTGACTTGTGGTTTTGGTATGCTCTGCCTCATCTTTGATGTAAAGTGCATTGTGCTCTCATTTAAAAGGTGGCAGCTTATATATGTTTGCATAATACCAACACTGTGATATCCTCTATCAGAGCAACAGCAAGAGTTAGTTAGTATAAAGGGCAATACTAGCTTAAATGTGTGTGAGTAATACCAACCAGATGGTAGCTTGAAGAATTGTCTCTGTCAGAGCAATAGCAAGGGTTAGTTAGTATAAAGGGCAATACCACCTGAAATATGTATGAGCAATACCAACCAGGTGATATCCTAAAGAATTGTCTCAGTCAGAGCAACAGCAAGGGTTAGTTAGTATGAAGGGCAATACCACTTTTTTTTTCTTCATGCGGTCCCTTTATTCGTTTAGGACCCCCACCCAATTGATCCATGCATGAACGGACTACCCATTTGGTAGTCTTTCTAGACAAAGTTGAAAAGCAAGTTGCGTTTAACTACTCACTCAATACAAGATGTGATAATGAAACGAGTATTCGTGTACCAAATCAAGGCAGAGTGGATCAAGTTAATCAAGTTTGATTGAATGCAGGATGTGGATTTATATTTTTTCATTAGAGAACCTCCTGTCAGCAGTAGTATTCATTATTAATCAGAAACGAAAAAAATAAAAAGAATAGTTCTGTGTTATTGTATATTCAGCCGCCTTGAAACAAGGTAAATCTTAAGACTGCAAAAGCCAGGATGTACGCCGACTTGAGTAAAAGAATGTCCATTGTTCCATGTCTTTAGTTAAATACACTATGATAATTGCGCCTCGTCTCGTTTAAATATGAACAAGTAAGATCAAGTAAAAATAATTCTACCCCCACCCCACCCCCAACAACTATTCCATGTATATGAATATATTTCAATGAAAAAATTTGTATAGTTGCCCTTGGTGCAAAGTTCATTTTTAGAAACAGGCGAGTTTGGTTTATAACGTCTATACATTTCCTGTGTGATCCAAGGAGCTGCCATTTGAGAACGTGGGTTCACTTAATTATCACGCATATGTCGCTGGTGTGCCCAATGGCCCATACAAGACCCAGCAGGTTAAATAAATATTACTTTAATTGTCATTTGCGTGGATGGCTTGCCCTCATTTTAATGACACTTTGATCACATAGATCAATAAATGCGTGATGTAGCCATTTTTTACGTGATAACGTATGGCCGGTGTGCTCGTAGGTCATGAAATGCCCGTAACCCATCCTTTCAGTGCCAAGATTTGACTGAGGCAATACCCCCAAACCGCGCCGAAGAAGTGTGTAGACTGTGGTCCAGCAAGGACTGGAATGGAAGATTCGTTTGCGTCTTATATGATTGATTGTCGTTTAAATATGTGAATTAAGGGCACATTTACTTTTGTCGAATTTGGCAATTAAAGTGTTTAATAAGTTATAGTCGATTTCGTCTTATATACGATTTAATAGACATAATAAATATCTAACGTAGCCCAAATGTGTCAAAGAAGATCACAAACAGGCTTCTTATCTGGAGCTTTACGTGTTTGCACCTACATATACAGGAAACTTGCTATTTGCATAAGGGTCAATTGATTTCCTGCGATAAGGATGAACATACGTGCCCACCATCATGTGCTACATACAGTTCCGTCCAACTGTGACTCAATTTTGTCTCGTGATATTGTAAAAGAGGTGAATCTTCTTACTTTCATCACAAAAATTAAGCTTGTTATCGTTTGTATTATAAAAGTAAAGAACGTACGTCACTTTACATTTTGCTCTCAGATCTATATTCCCTTTCGTTTCGGTAACTTGGAGGTGTATTTGCGTGTTGCATTATATTTATTTTGTGCCAATCGTCGTTGGCGGCCACTTGTGTAAAGCTACTCAGGGATGCCATTTTCCAAATTTATGGTGAATGGCGTATCTATTTTTTTCTCTGTGATAGGGCATCAGCTTACAAAGTGAATCGTTATGGCACCCTAAACCCCATGACTGGCACGTCTCTACTTATATGCAAACACAAACATAAAGTGGAAAATAAAACTCCTAAAAAAATAACACACATTGGACCCAGATTTTGCATTAAAGAAAGGTAAATGACCCTGCAACTTGATTTTTTTTTTATACAAGGACAATACATGGGACAAAAGCGGACACATGAGAAGTTTTCATTGTGTTCAGCGAGATATTAACTTTGTCCTTCCAGTAGCTATCTACTGGTTGCATTGCCCTCAGCTGGATATGAGCTTTAAACGTATTGTGTGGCATATAAATACTTCTCAAATGTGAACTTTTGAACCATTAACAGAAAAGTGGACTGAAAAATATCAAGTCATTCATTTCCTAATGCTGTTATTGTTTAAACTCTGCTGACTTCTCACCCGAACTAATGAGATGGCGGGTTATCTGCCTAACGTTGGTTTATCGTCCGCCCACACTTCACATATTTTAAACTGTTCACCATTTCCACTTCATACTTTGTGGGGAGGTACATTCAGTTTAGTTTTACCAGGTTTGTGCCAATGGCTGCACCTCATTTTTTATTTATTCATTCGCAATATTCCTTGGAAAATCTAAAACAGACTATCCCCAAACGCTCCAAATAGTTCCCGAGTGTATAGGAGTTCGATTATTGCAAAGCAAACGTCATCTCAAAGGTCAAGGTAGTATCAAGGTTAAAGATCATGTGAAGGTCAAAGGTCAAAATGTCATTTTAAAGGTCAAAGTTCACTTTGATTGGTCATCTCAAGGTCAAGGGCCACTTTTGATGGGGGAGGGGTCATTTAGACCTTTGAAATTTTCACCCGGCCATAACGCAGTCAATATTTATCCAATTGTAAACATGTGAAGGGGGTCAAATTGTAGGTATTGTAACAATGCGCTTTTCCTTGTATTTTTCATGTGACATCTAAATGGCATAACCCTAAATCATTTAGACTTTTTTTAAAATTCCATGTAGTCACAACTTTGTCATTTTTTATCCAATGTTGATCATGTTGACCTCGCGAAGTGTTAAAGGAAAAAAGTATCATTTAAGAATTTTTAAGGCACACAGAACGATTTGCTTTGAAGCATATTTTTTTTTAAATTCTACTCAACATCGTTTTGTCCTCAAAACAGGAAGTTGCCAGACTTAAAATGCTTAGATGACACCAATAATACTCTCATAAGAATTTGGGATCATCGAGATAATGCCCGCACCAGGTTAACCGATAAAAAAAATAATAAATTATTTTTGGCTCACTTGTGAAGTTTAAGACTTGGTCAGCCGGATGAAGGCAATTTAAACAATGATAAATTGCCGAATATGGTAACATAACAAAAGTCGCAGAAAAGCAACTTCAGTGGCATTAATAGTGGTGTCATAGGCTTCCTGGATATTGCAAATGCGAATAAACACCGAGAAGCGGCAAGGCATATTGAGTTTCTCAAGCAAGGAAGCCCTGTTTTGATTGCTTTACTTGTCCGTTACATTAAACATTTGAACCTGTAGGTAAAAGAAGTGCCTTCCACACCATAGGCATCAAAGATTTTAAAGCACCGACACGTGATAATACGAAGGAATAACTATACCACTTCATCGAATCAGAAGAGGCAATTCAAGCCATCCGAAGAAAACATGGTATTTTAGGGGAACTGCATGAGGCGCATCAATATTTTATTTGCCTAAACGTCCAAAAACATGTTAGGCTTTTAGGTATATCGAGAGAATTTGAAGTTTGAACAGAAATGGTCTATTTATTTAGTAAGAGAAAGGAATTGACGGAGGCACATTCTTGGAGCTTGCAGTATAGTTTTCCGAGGGAATGATGGAAGAGCCCTCGCTTAGTTAAAAAGTATTGGAGGGCTTCATTAATCCCTAAAAAAGAAAACATTAAGAGGCCATTATTTATTGTCCTTTCCACTTGATAGAGATATCCTTAGATAGCTTAGACAGAAGACAGCTAAGACAAAAGGAACAAATTGTTATATTGTAGCTCAAAAATGGGAGCAAATCAATGCAGCATTATTTATAGGTTCGCCCTTGCACAAACCTGGAAGCTTTGCACATGAAAATGATGAAAATGATGTCTAGCTCACTAAAATATAGCCACGATAAAGACAAGTGTCAAAATACAAATGAGCCCAATTTGACTTCCACCTGGTCACTAAGCGTTACAAATTGTGTTCGGTTTGCCAACTCAAAAACAATTTGTCTTCATTGGGCTGGCCACATCACATGTCAGACTCTACAGGTACGACTATGATACATGATAAGGAGTCCATCAGTCCCATCTAGCAATATATACATATTTGCATTGTGATCAAGCGACATCACTTGTATAAAGGATTCGCATACAATATATTTGATGACGATATATGCTCCATTGTACTTATACCTATCAAAATTATATCTTATTCAACAATTGTGTACAGGAGATAAGATATACGATTTACGCAAGCCAAACAAGTATTAGAAGACCTTCCTTTCTCTGTCTTTCTGTATTGCCACCTTCCATTGGTTATGTTTTTATTTCTAGACTTTCCTGATCATCGACAGTTGGTCTTGCCTCTACCAGATGCGTCTTTTAGAGTTTCACAAAACAGCAAACATACAGATTCATAATAACGGGCTTTTAGGTCCAGCAGAGCCTTTGCCTATAAATGTATCATGCTATTGGTATAAGTAAAAGCCTTGCTTGTGACAGCACAAACATTACCACCAGCATTTTACACAGCTTGAGCGTTATTACCAAAATACAGCATTTTACACAGCATTCATGCAGTTATCAACAGTTTGCATCCAGCAATAGTTATAAATCCTGCTTGAGTGCTTGAGTTGCAGATGCAGGGTATGTAAAATAAATGTAAAAATAGACAACAGATAAGCATTATATGGCCGATAACGCCGCCATTTCATAACGATACACGAATAGAACGTGGTATCCTGCATGTTATTCTTCAGTTGCAGGACAAAACCTTTGAAAAAAATATAAGTACGAATACGATAATGTATGTTAAGATCGTCTCATCAACTGTTCAATCCATGTGCAAGGAGCATGTGTAACGAGCAGGAACACTCTCAACCCAAACAGTGTCAAGTGGAGATCAAATACACATTGGAACATACAATGTATTATATTCTACAACTGCAACCTATATGTCCAGCAAGATGTTTTTTGCTTGGTTGGCAGCTGTTTTTTTTTTTTTTTGTTTTTTTTTTTTTTTTTTTGCTTTTTTTGTTTTTGTTTTTGTTTTTTTTTGTTTTGTATTCTTTTGTTTTTTTTTTTTTTGTTTTTTTTGGGGTGTTTTTAGTTGGATAGTATCATCTGGCAAAAGGAAATTTTGCTGTCTTCCTTTTTCAGGATTGCACCGCCCCTTATTTATCAACATCGGTTATTTCAGGTTGCAAGGTTTGCCTACTATCAGGGACCAAAATTTAGCAACCCTATAATTAAACATAGGGATTTTGGAACCTTGTCATACCTCACCATAAACTCAAACAGACACGAAATTCTTACTCTCGGAGCAATTGGACTACACCGGAAGGACTGGAGCTTTAGTAGGACGAGACCTACGTACTCGATGCTGATGTACATTCCCGCCAACTTGGCACGGAGTGGTTTTGGTTAACATATACTTCCCATGTAATTTCGCTTGAAACGTATTTTATGTAGCTCCTTAAAACATTAAAACACCATGGTGTCAGCCTGTGACTTTGTATTCACAAACTAATTAATTTCTAGCATTTTTGTTAGTAAAGAAAGAGCCGAAAATCAGTTTTTAAATTCTAATTATAACTTAAGTCAAACTGCAGTCAAAAGGGTACCAATGGTCAAAGTCCAGAGATTCCTTTACCCTAACTTGGGCACATTTCGTCGGAGCCCTTAAATGATCATGTGTAAAAAATTAAATCGTGATCATGAGATTTTATCTCGCGCTCATGACTTGTTTTCTCGTACTGACGATATATTATCTCATGCACAATACTTGTTTTCTTGTGATAACAATATATATTATCGCTTGAGTGTGAGACATTTTATCGTTAATACGAGACAATAAGCCTTGAGCACAAGATAATATCTCATCATTACGAGATAATAAATCCTGAGCACAATATAATATCTCGTAACCCCGACTTTTTTTTAACATGTCCCTGTAGGAACTTCCCGGCCAAAGCACAGTGAGGAACTATGTTGGCTCAGTCCAGTTCGTTCCTTTTTATATGAGCAGCGATTTGCGCAAGATATGTGTCATTTATTTAGTTAAGAATGAAACCTGAATTCATCGACCACTATTATTTATTTATTTATTTATTTATTTGTTTGTTTGTTTGTTTGTTTGTTTTTTTTTGTTTGTTTGTATGGTCGCTTGCTTGCTTACTTAATTACTTATTTATTTACTTACTTATTTATTTTAATTAACTAATTAATTAATTTATTTGTCTGTCTATCTATCTATCTATTTATATATCAATCTTTCTATATATATAAATATATATATATATATATATATATATATATATATATATATATATATATATATATATATATATATATATTATACAGATATTGGATGGCAGGGAGTACAATATGAAGTTTACGGGACGATGAAACGTTATATTGGACGACCCGCCATCCAACATCTGTAATATTCTGCAATTTGTATGATTTTCTTTGTGTAAATAAAGAAGTCTTAACACTCTATAGCAAAATCACAAAATTTATTTCCCGTTGGAATTCTACACATTTTGCCTAAAGCTAGGGAAAAGGCCCAGTGCACGTCATTTGCGTTATGACGTCACGCGCGCACGGGGATTGCCTCGAGCTGTCCAATATAGCAATCCAATATAACATTTACAGGGCAGGCACGTGGTACAAATAGAGACAGTTGATTGGCTACTAATGGACTAATGCATAATATTATACAATTATGGACTTTTGCTGAGATCACTGGTTAGTTTTATGGACCTGAAAGAAGAATACTGACCGAGGCCGAAGGCCGAGGTCAGTATTCTTCTTTCAGGTCCATAAAACTAACCAGTGAATGAAGCAAAAGTCCATAATTGTTTTATTTAATGAGTTACATCGAAAGGAAGCAAATATCTAATACTGCTTTATTTTAGAAATTACATTATAAAGTAAAAAAAGACAACGTCCAGTTTTAAAATTTTTGCACGTGGCAAAGCTGAAAATAGTTTAATGACTTGAGATGGAGTGCCCAAGTCAGCGGAATCGTAATAGTGATTTGTGGGCGTGGCCAAGTCATTGGAATCGTAATGTCTAGTTCCAAGTTTATCGCCAGATGGCATGACTTGGCCACGCCCACAAATCACTATTACGATTCCGCTGACTTGGGCACTCCATCTCAAGTCATTAAACTATTTTCAGCTTTGCCACGTGCACCGTCGTAACCAATAAGATTACGGTAATCTTGAAAGGGTCACCAACTCATAAAATAATATACAGATATTGGATGGCAGGGAGTCCAATATGAAGTTTACGGGACGATAAATATATAATATAAAATTTACAGGGCAGGCACGTGGTACAAATAAGGACAGCTGATTGGCTACTAATAGACTAATGCAGAATATATATATATATATATATATATATATATATATATATATATATATATATATATAAATATATATATACATATATATATACATATATATATATATATATATATATATATATATATATGTATATATATATATATATATATATATATATATATATATATATATATATATATATATATATATATATATATATATATACATATACATATATATATACATGTGTGTGTGTGTGTGTGTGTGTGTAGGTACCTATCTATCTGTCTATTCATTTATGTTTGATGTGCTTTGGTGGGGAAATAGTTTCTTCTTTTAGTTAAATTACAGTTACAGTACTTGCAGACATTTGAATGCTGAGCACCACATATTGCGTTATTTTTCGTCGGGGACCAGGTTTTCTTTCAGCGTGTAAAGTGTTTGCCATTTAACAAATATGCCTTTAAAAGGATTACTCCTTCTGCCAGAAAATGTGGTCACATACAATGGACATCATGTCATTAGATGTACATTACACAGAAATGGACTTCCGTATGCCAAGTTTTGTGGCTATGAATAGTTAGTGAGCTCCTATGACAGTGACGACAAGTGGGAGGTACCACTGCATGCATAAAGGCATATAAAAAAGGAGAAATCACGAATTAGTTGTTACTATGACAATTATGATTATGCGTGATAACGTATGACCGGTGTGCTCGTAGGTCATAAAATACCTGGTACCCATCCTTTCAGAACCTAGTTTTGGCTGAGGCAATGCCCCCAAACCGTGCCAAAGAAAGTTGTTGACTGTTTTCATGCGAGGACTGGAATAGAAGATTTGTTTACGGATCAAATGATTTATTGTCGTTGAATTATGTGAATCCAGGGCACATTTACTTTTGTCGAATTTGGCAATTAAAGTGTCTAATAAGTTATTGTGGATTTCACCTTATATACGATTTTAATACACACGATCAATATTTAGCGTGGCACAAATGTGTCGACAATTGTCACAAACACGCTTTTTATCTGGTGCTTTACATGTTTGCACCGACAGATAGAGGAAACTCTTGCTATTTGCATAGGGGTCAAGTGATTTCCGGCGATAATGAAAAAATACGTGCCTACCTTCAAGTGCTACAGTTCCATCCAATTGTGACTCAATTTTGTCTCGTGATGTTGTATTAAAAGTGAATCTTGTTACTTTTATTGCAAAAATTAAGCTTGTTATCGTTTCTTATTATAAAAATAAAAGAATGTACGCTCCTTTTATTTCGCTTTCAGATCTATAAATAAATGCGCGATGTAGCCATTTTTTACGTGATAACGTATGACCGGTGTGCTCGTAGGTCATGAAATGCCCATTACACATCCTTTCAGTGCCAAGTTTTGGCTGGGGCAATGCCCTCAAACCGCGCCAAAGAAATTTGCAGACTGTGGTCCAGCGAGGACTGGAATGGAAGATTCGTTTGCGAATTATATGGTTTATTGTCGTGTAGATATGTGAATTGAGGGCACATTTACTTTTACGTTAACAAAATAAGGCCTTGCTTAACATTTTGAGGTGCCAGGATGGTTTGATCTATGACGGCTGTGTCGAAAAAATCACAAAATGACGTTTGTTCCCCATTTGAAAGATAAACACCTGAATTATGTGGTCACCAAACATTGTTTGAAGAAAAATCAATATTTATATGAGAAAATCGATGAAAAACTATGAAAAATTCCAGAGGACCCCTGCACGTCTATCTTCTGTTTACTTTGGTATGGTAATGGTCCACAGTGTTTGAACAGCCATCAGCTGTGCTAACCGGCGCTTGACAACGACAAAGTCACATGACTGCAGGGGAAAAAGTGGCACCACGCTTGATTCGATGTACATACCAGTCGACGAGAGACACACTAAAGGAAGTAGTGCCGCTTAAACAACTTTCTTTTTGCTCTTACAGTGACATATGACATTTTTGGCGATCTGGACGTATTTTTGCACGATGTGATTTATCTAAATGTAGAGCGAACTGCGTTACAGCAGCTGGTCAACTTGACAAGGCTCCATCGTTCCGACCTAAAAGCTTGTCAAAACTTAACAGGATTAAGCACCTTGCGTCACTGAACAATGGACATTATTACCGTGTTTGCTAATGAATATAATGTTTTCCAAGCTATTGTGAGCCATCTATTTGATAATGTTCACTGGGGTATATAGGTGATTTCAGCCACTTTTGGCTTACCAAGGAGGCTACGCGAAAGAAGGGTCCAAGCCATTTTTTTCGCAAGGTCGATCATCTTTGCGGCAATGGGATTATTCGATAGCGATCTGGCTGATAGGCAGACAGCGGGGGGACAATAAATCTGTGCATGTGTATTTCGCGGTCTGGCCATTTTGGGCTTTTAACATCGCGCATACTCATGCAAACTATATACCAGCTTTGAAACCAGAGGAACATATTTAAACTTAATTTCAAATGAATCAGTGGATTTGATATTTCATAAGTCCCAGCAGAACCCTTAGCAATAGCACGCTGTCATCATTTGCGAGTGTATTCGACCACACCGCAAGCCAACATTTATCAGCTCACCGTTCGCCCGCATTATCTATTTACCTGCAAGCGTGTACATTTTATTATAGGCAATCGTCAATACTTGTGACCATTTCTGTTCACATTTTGAATTCTTTCGATATACCTAAAAGCCTAACCATTTTGTTTGACGTTGGCAAATAAAATATTGATACGCCTCATGCAGTTCCCCTGAAATACCATGCTTTTCTGTGCATGGCATAAGTTGCCTCTTCTGATTCGCTGAAGTGGTAAGCTTTTATAAATTCAGTCTATAGTTATTCCTTTGTATTATCACGTGGTGGTGCTTTAAGATCTGTGATGCCTATGGTGTGGAAGGCACTTCATTTACCTACAGTTTGAATGAAAAGAACAAGTAAATCAATTAAAACAGGGCTTCTTTACTTGAGAAACTCAGCAAAACACGCCTCTGAAGCCGCTTTTCGGTTTCATATTTGCATTTCCAATATCCAGGAAGCCTATGACACCATCATTAAAGCCAATGAAGGTGCCTTTCTTCGACTATAGTTATGTTACCGTATGTGGCAATTTATCATTGACTAAAGAGCCCTCATCCGCCTGACCAAGTCTTTCAATTCACCAGTGAGCCAAAGGTACTTTGCTTATTTTTTATCGGTTAACCTGATGCGGACATGATCGTGATGATCCCAAATTCTTATGAAACTATTATTGATGTCATCTAAGCATTTTAAGATTGGCAATTTTTTGTGTTGAGGAGAAAACAATATTTACTAGAATGAAAAAAAAAAATGCTTCAAAGAAAGTCTTTCTGTGTGCCTTCAAAAAATCTTAAACGCTTCAACTTTTTTCCTTTAAAACTCCGCGACGTAAACATGATCAAAATTGGATAAAAATTGACTGAGTTCTGGCTAGATGAAACTTTCAAAAGGTTCAAATGACTGCAGTTTGCCGCTTAGATGTCACATGGAAATTACAAAAAAGTGCATTGTTACAATAGGTACAATTGGAGCCCAACATGTTTAAAATTGAAAAAAATATTGACCACGTTATGGCCGCGTGAAATTTTTAAAGGTCTAAATGACCCCTCCCCCATCGAAAGTGGCCTTTGACCTTGAGATGACCAACCAAAAGTGAACTTTGACCTTTTAAATGACATTTTCACATCAAGTTGACTTTTGACCTTGACATAACCGTTAACCTTGACCTTTGAGATGGCGTTTGCTTTGCTATGATCGAACTCCTGTACTCTCGGCAATTATTTTGGAGCTTTTTGGGACAGTTTGCTTTAGAATTTCCAAGGAATATTGCAAATATCGCAAATGAATTAATAAGAAAATGAGGTGCAGCCATTGGCACAAACCTGGTAAAACTAACTTAATGTGCCTCCCCGCAAAGTCTGAAGCGGAAATGGTGAACAGTTTTAGATAAGTGAACTGTGGGCGGACGATAAACCAACGTTAGGCGGATAACTAGCCATCTCATTAGTTCAGGTGCGAAGTCAGCACAGTTAAAACAATAACAGCATTCGCACATGAATGAATTGATATTTGTCAGTCCACTTTTCTTTTACTGGTGTAAAAATTCATATTTGAGAAGTATTTATATGCCACACAGTACCTTTAAAGATCATATTCAGCTGAGCGCAATGCAACCAGTAGATAGCTACTGCAAGGACAAAGTTAGTATCTCGCTGAACACAATGTCAACTTGTCAAATGTCTGTTTTAGTCCCATGTATTCTCCTTCAAATCACATTTTCAAGTAATAGTAATTTACCTTTCTTTAATGCTAAGCATATTTGCTTTAATTCCTTGTGGATTAAGCACTTGTCTATCATGAATGATTTTTGGCCACATTTTGCACTCTGATGAGAGGGATAACCTAACTCCAAGTCGAAGTCACCATAAATAAAGAATTTGAACTTGAAGAAAATAAAACATATCTGTATGTACACTACCATATCTGCAATAAACATTAAATACATGTACTCTCACCATTACATGGTGTCAAATTTCGTTCAAAATAAGTTTACAGCAATGCTAAACAGCAGTAGATTATACAGTTGTTTGAACCGTGCAAGCTTACAAAAGAACAAGAAGTAGAGAGAGAGAGAGAGAGAGAGAGAGAGAGAGAGAGAGAGAGAGAGAGAGAGAGAGAGAGATGCTCCTATGACAGTAAACAGAACCGATAAAGGAGTCAGATGTTTTTATGACATCACCTTGCACCACATTTATGCTTTTCTGATACTTTGCTGACCTGAAGTCTCTGCTATGAAAGATCTACAGTGGCCTGGTATCTACTTTTCTAGATATTATTTACCACATCCCTACTGATACTTTTACCATGTTATTTGACCTGTGATTTCTCGTTCGACAAATCACTTCAATGGAAGACAGTGTTCTTTTACTGCCGCATTTGGTAAGACTCTTGTCCAACTCTTTGTATGTTTGATGACCTGCAGTTCCTCCTTCAGGAGATCGCCTTGATGGGAGGATAATTGCCTTCTTACACCTCATTTATGAGGTCCCAGGTGATTCGAGAAATAGTTTTAAAAAGGGATCGTTCACTATTAATTTGTTCATCAAAATTATCCACTTGGCGAATGGTCACGATATTGTGTCAAAGTACAAAAAGTAAGGTTGACTGTCAGCCAGCTTGTCTTTCGAGGCTTACACTGAAAAGACTACTTGAACAGTCTTAGGTACGGGGAATAGCTTACAATGACCAAGCAAGAAATACATTTACAAAGGAATCGTTCACTATTAGTTGGTTCATCAAAATTATCAACTTGGTGAATGGTCAGCTTTATAATTGCATAGCCAATAATTTTGTATCATAGACGATATGCGCAAGTTGAACAAACCAAGGACCTTTTTGAGCGCCTTCTTTCATAATGAGCAGATATGCCTTATCAATGGCAGGGGCCCTATCTCTAATAGCCGCATATTTTAAACGAGGCAAAAATGGGTGACTCATCGATGGATAGATATCAGAGAGTGCGTAAGCCATGAATCACTTAAAACCGTATTATGGGTATGATGTCGGAGAAAGCCTTGCTCAAAACAGCAGTAATTTCTTATGAGCATCTTACACAACCTGTACGTCAGCATTATCATTTTACACAGCATGCATGTAGTAACGAAAAGTTTTATTACAATAATGATTTTTATGCTCTAACGAATCGAACAGAAACAAATGGCGGCCAGGCTAGGCAAGAAGTGGAAGTAGACAACAACTCTGCACGTAGTTCCATAGCTTCACCAACCACGAGGAGATAATATTTCACAATGAAACACGAATAGAGTCATCTACATGGTACCCAGTATCATATGTGCTATCTATTGGAGAAGCAAAATCTTGGTTACAAAATAGTATTAAAATATCGTCTTACCAGCTGCTCTTCTTGTCCCTGGAGTGTTTCTGACGACAATGTATCATGAACATACGTCACACGCTAAACCATGTCAAGTGGAGTTACGCTACACATTGTAACAAGTCATTTGTGACTTTTGCTAACAAGTGACTGAGATCTGAACTGTAAGGCACCATTTTGGTGTTTATTTCTTATTTCATTTGATACTATCATGTGGCGAATAGTTAAAGCATAACCTATATCAAATCACGTTGCATGCTCACAATCAGAGGCCATTCTCCTACAAAGGAGACAATCACATAATTAACCATATCGGTATTTAAACGACTGGCATATTAGGAATTCGGCAGAATTTAAATCGAAAATGCACCTGATTAGATTATTAACTATTTCTATTTTCCTCATTATACAAGCAAAAAGAACATATTCAAATATGGTCATAATTTATATATGTTAATGATTACAGATACAGGCAAATCAATGTAAATGAAAAATATAGTAAAATTCTGTATAATTGGAATCTTGTCACAAGTACTTACATTCATTACCCATACGATCAGTCATATAAAATTTACACTGTTTTAGGAAGAAATGTCTATCATTTTAAGGTATTAATATTTCCATGCATTGTGTTGATATTGCGACCGAGATTTTTTTTTTTTTTTTTTTTTGCAAAGCACTGGAATCGACTTATTCCCAATAAAATAGTAAAATCACTGTACGAGTTGTCTTTTTTTTTGCTCCAAAAGCTCATTATACCCATCTGTAAAGTCTCAATATGCAGCGAGTGGACAGGTCATGAGGACAAAGGAGTCGATAAGATATTTTATTACTTAAGACTCAAACATCAATTTATACGCAGCAGATGTATATATATATATATATATATATATATATATATATATATATATATATATATATATATATATATATATATATATATATATATACATATATATATATTTATATATATTTATATATATATTGAGACCGTTAGGTTATATGGCCGTCAAAATACACCGTATTGTGCCGTTGATGGAAAATCCAATGTGTGTCGGTGTTCATGACCTACATTGAAATTGTAACTTACTGATACAAATAAGTTCAATTAATTGATTGAAGATAAGTATCATATATCTAAAGTGGTAAACTTTTTTATCATTTTTTTTTTTTTTTTTTTTTTTTATTATTATTATTTTGGGCGACCGAATGTGCCAGATGGCCTTCGCTTTTCTTATCAAAATGTCGAGAATCGCCCAGGGAAGGTCTAGGGAAAAAACTGCTTTGGAATTCCTCGGCAAAAATGCCAAGGCATGCCGAGGTGAAGATTTTCAAGAAGACCACTTCAGCATTTCTTGGTCATTTTCACTGAGAAATGCCCAGGTGATGTCTGGAGAGAAGAGTACCGTGATCGTCCTCACCATTTCTGCCAAGAAAGGCTGGAGTAAGGACTAGAGACTTGTCTACCTTTGCATTTTTCAACATCTTTGGAAGAATCTAGAAGTATTGCATGCATATCTTCACATCCTAATGCAAAAAAAATGTGTTCATTGTCGGATATGAAAATATATGGATATGATAGCTAGAGATAAATAACATTTCGACCAAGTTTAACCGTACATTAGAAGAATGACTATGCATTGCTAAATTGGTATTCACACGAAAATACCACATACATGTTCTGCACTCTTATAAGCCAAGTGAGCTAAACTGCACATAGATGATGCCTGCATCAATAGTATTTACAATCCCATGTCGGCACAAGAAAAATGATGCAACCTGAAAAGTATGGATACAATGGTTTATTTTATAAGATGGTCTTAAAATACCGGAATATTTAAGTGTCATGCTACAGTGTAAACTAAATTTCTCTCACTGGAGGTCTTTTAGCAGGTTCAACGTGCATACATTGTAAAGCTGCCAGCAGTATACATGATAAAAGCTTAAAAAGAAAACTTTGAAACTTTTCAATGATATCTTCATATAATTTGGCTGGTACAGATGCACTGAGAATTAAATGAAATACCTGACTGTCAATTAGAGCCGCATTGCTGTTTTTATTGAGATATATCATTGTAAGCACCATTTTCTTGCAAATATTCACCTCGCCATGTCTCGGTATTTTTGCCGAAAAAGGCCGATGTAGTTAACTCCCTACACCTTACCTTGGCAGTTCTCGGTATTTTTGCGGAGAAATACCGAGCCTAGAAGGGCAGTGCAGACGACCTTGGCATTATCCCACAAAAATGCCGAGGAATGCCAAGAGAAAGAAGAGCGATAAAACGATATCTCATTCCTTGGCAAAAATGTCGAGAGATGCCAAGGTACGGGTTTTTATACTAATTTGTTCTCCATTTCTTGGTGAAAGGTGCCACCAGTGGACCTTTCTCAGAGTGTTGGCTCACTTATTATTAGGCTGGGCCTGGAAGTGTTCGCACTTGTGTACACATTTTGTGTCAGTCGATAGGTGGTCACATCTTACTGCCTTGCCTTTCATACCATGACGAGGAACAAGTATGTTGAATCTTGCTCAAACATTTTGTAGATTAACGTTAAGCAATGACGACAGTTTGGATGAAGTTTTTACTTTTGTTCGACCAGTACCTGTATGAGTTAAAAAGGTAAATAGAGATGTCATCTAAAATCCCCTTTTTGATGTTCATATGACTGCCTTGCTTTTTTCGATTTTCTAAGTTTGATACTGTAAGGAAGTTCATTTTTTGTTATTCACAGGTACTGTCCCACAGTTGGAAGTCCTATGGTAGGTGCCAAATAGTCTGGTCCTTATCCCCATAGGCGCAGTTTTATTCCAATGTGGTACATAGAGCATGAGGCCAATCCAAATTCCACGGATGCACAAGTTGTTTCCAATGCGGTACAATTAAACACCAAAAATACCAGTCCACTAAAAGGCACTGTCCACTCTCCACAGGCACAATGCATAACTGGTAATAGCAATGACGCACAATCTCACTGGCTTGAAGACAGACAGCTTCTGTCAGATTTCAGAACTCTCCTCTCCCTGCCGTGAAGCAAGCTGCTTTCTATACCAATGCTGAGAATGCACACCAGTATTCTAGTTTTCTAATTAATGAAACATACTACTCTGCGATCCTTCTGGACCATATTGGAACTTTCCCTTGTTTACAAACTGTGCTTGTATGTAGGTCACCACTTCAAACCACTCCACTGTTCACTATGACAAAGCAGGCCATCTCAGTGACCTGGCACACCCTCAATGAATCCAATCACCCTTTTCATATGAAAACAAAGAGCCATATCTACACTCATAACAATTGCTATGGATTTACATTCTTCTCTATGTAGAACTATGGGTGTGTTTAGTGGTTTTCTTGAGTACAAAGACTCGCATAACTTTAGCTTATCCCTCTTGTGAGTAGCATGATTGATTCTCCAGTTCATGGAGTTCCAAATTGAAGAAACAGACGAGTTACATTAATTCAGTGAACCAGTGCCTTGCCACAACTGTAAAAAAGATATAAAAGAAATTGCCTACTATGTAATATCTGCATGTGGTTTGGCCTATTGTGATTTATTTTGCTACCGGTACACAAAGATAGGATTTCTACATTAAAATGGATCAAGGAGAGCATCAAATTCTGATGACCCACCACTGCAGCTGCACTACCAGAACAAAACCCCTTTGCTGCCATTGCACAAGGATTTCAACATATCCAATTTGAACTTGGCATAAACTCACTGGCCAGTCAAATTAGGTCTTTTACAGGAGAGGGTGCACGTAATCTTCCCAACTGGATGAGGGACATGGCAAAAATTGGTCACACTGTAGGGAGTAATGATGAAAAATTTAAAGTGTTGGCAATGCAAACACTTAAAGGTCCCCCAGTTGAGTTCTACCCCAGATTACTTAGAAAGTTTCATGGGCAGCTGTAATTACTGCCTTAAAAGACAGATTCAGTGACCTGACCAATATACAATATGCACAGCAAAGGCTTAAAAAGCTTAAGCAAAGTACACAGGAAAGTGTACAAAACTATGCAGAAAGGATCATTGATGTGGCGGAAGAGGCCTTTAACACCATAGACCTCAGTGATCCTTTGATTCAACAGCAGTTGAAAGACATTTTTCTCGATGGTATACGTGATGATACTGTGGCATTTATGTGAGCAATATTTATACAATTTTCACCCTACTTAGTGCATAGGAAATCACATTGTCCCTGCAGCAGACATGCTCAATTTTCAGATTGTATCCTAGTAGATACAAACTCCATCTCAACAATCTCCGAGTTTTGTCTTTGAACTTATCCAACAAAATAAGGGATTGTGATCAGGGTAGACCAGTACTGGATACAGACCTGATGTAGCGTACACTTCAAAATGTTGAAATGCTAACAATTAAGCAAGTGCTTCTTTCTCCATGGTGGAATTATTCCTTTGATGGATGTTAAATGTCTTGGAAAAGCAAACTCACATGGTGTTCCAAACCATCAATACCATCTTGCTTTAAAAGAGTCCCTGCTCCCACATCACTTGCATCTACTTCGATCTTGAATGACTTTTGAGAATCTGGGACTGAAACAGCTGGTGCATTGGTGAGTTTAGCTTTCAACTCTTGGAATGCACCCTTGTGCTGATCATTCCAAATAGACTCTTCTTCCTTTTTAAACAATTTTGTCAAGGGCCCAGTGATTTCTGAAATGTTCTTATGGAATTTCCTGTAATATCCGACCATGCCTTAAAACCGTAATAGCTCCTTATTTGTTATGAGCTGAGGAAGGTCCAAAATTGCTTAATTGTTGCTGTTTTGGCCAAACTTTTCCATTACCCGCTATATAGCCCAGGTATGTCACTTGAGGTTGACCAAGTTCACTTTTGTCAAAGTTCACCACTAGACCAGGCGAAGTCAAGCTTTTAAAGAATGTTCTAGCTCTTTCAAGATGTTCAAACTACGTTTTTGAGAAAATACAGGTATCATCAATATAGGTTACATATCCTTCTTAACCAGCTGTCACCGTGCTCATTAACATATGAATGTAGGTCAACACTTTGTTCACAAGCTGCGTGAGAGTCACTACAACAAAGCAAGCTAACTGTGTGATCTGTTACACACTCAATGAGTACAATGAACTTTAAAATCAAAACAATCAAGCATATCAACATCCATACAAACTCTAACGCCTAATTAATCCCCAGGTGACCGAATACACAAGCCACCAGAGCCTGGTCCATGGCCTGTGGTTACACTGAGCACCCCTTATGATAAGCTGGTCCAATCAATGCACAACTGACCTTTTGTGCTTAAACTGCTTGATATATATGACTGTTGATAGGCAGTATGAAAAAATTCACATTTAATTCTGTTAACAACATAAGTACCAGTGAATATGATTTATGTTTGATGCGTTATCTGCTCAACTCTATGCAGCCTTTGGAGGCTGGAAGTAGCATATTGACATTATTTGCCAAATTACGAAAAAGTTTCTCTCTACCAAATCAGCTATAAACAAAGGTAGAACAATACTCAGCAAGGCATAATAGACAGTTAACCTGCAATTAGATCACACTTTTTGCCTTTTATTGACAACTCTTCTCTTCATCAATTCCCTTTTTACCTCAGAAACAAGCATATTTCCATACTCAGCCATGGCGAACTAGGTGTGCACTGAGGCCATGTCATAACACTTGTGACATCAGAGACACCTGGCATCAGAGCTCTCTTAGCACACACCTAATTGCGTGTGCAGCGCCACTGTTATTAGCCAATGTTGCGATCATGTAGTCATTTGTAAGAATACATATATGACAGCATGGTAAATATTGGAATGGCAATAAAGACATATGTTTATGGTATGAATACATCATTGGACCAATCAGGTGCAAAGAAATTTTATAGTCTTTGGTTTTACTGTGCTCACACACTCAGGAGCCATTTCCTGTAACTTGGCCACGGTTTCAGCTATACTATTACATTACGTTGTCAGTCCGCTTGTGTCGTTTGGTTTGACCATATTTTTCCTATGATTAGTTCTGAACACAGGGATCGAATTACATGTTCACATACAGTGACCTAATGCTGGCAAGCTGTACTGAAAGCATGTGTTTCCTGGCTATGAGAGCTAAACACTGGCATAACTTCTTATTCTATATGTAGACTCGCTTTTTTATCTTACCTGTTTTCGATGAAAGGAGTCTGCACAGCACTAATTGCATAATTTATTTTAAAAAGTGACACAATATAAGCTATCAGCTTTTATGCTAATATTAAAATATACAGTAAATAAAATGGCTGTTTCATCCCTTATGTAGTTCTATCCAAAACTGTACGAAATTTTCTTTCCAAACCTGGTGGCCCCTGGCCTCGGTTCATGCTGTCAGAGCAAGTTAAATCAACTCAGACCAGGTGCGATGTAATTTAGGTGTATATTGTCTAGGTCAGCTAAGAACAGACTGTTCAACAATCCTACGTATTTTATGATTCCTCAAGGCACCATCGCTGTCTTACACAGAACTGTGGCCATCAGCTCACTGTGAGAGATATATTTGTTGTGAATGACTAGTCACTAAGGGCTTGTGATTATGGTATTGTTTCCCTCATTTGTAATGTGCATTACATTGTTCTCTTTTTACCATCATGTCGGTAGGTTAAATATTTGTGAGTAATTCCAAATAGCTGATAGTCTAAAGAATGGTTTGTATCACTACAACAGCAAGGGTTACTATAAAGGTCAACAACATTCCAATTTTTAGCTGAGCCTCTTCCTATGCTGTCTGCATCGACTGCTTATCATATCCATCAACATGAATACCGTCAGTAATGTCTTAGAGATACACGGCTGTCTCTTTGGTTATGATGTTGTAAATCGTTTCAAATTTTAAGTTAGAAGACTGTGACTCGTTTTCATTTTGTGCTTGATTATATGGTATATTTCCTTCCGAAGGTTGTTTACAACTAGACATAACGAAGCGTAATGATATAAGTTAGTTTCATCTTAAATTGTTGACTGACAAAGGTGATGCATTTCAATTTAACATAGCAAATACCTTGCATTTGCACAATTTTTGAAAATTTTACTTCAGTAATTTACTTTGATTTTAAGAACCTGCGAAACAGGGATTTCCAAAAATGTTAGTAAAGCGATTGGTTCTGAAGTATCTGGATAATACTGAAAATTTATTATGTAGTCATCAGCTGGATTTGAGATATCTTATAAATAACGCAATAAATATGACAAATGTAGTTATTATTTTACAAAATACACGTATGAGGCGAGATTTGTTTTTAATTTGAAAGTTTGTTGTATAAAATTGATTGAAACTACAACTTACGATTCTGTGATAACTATGTCACAAGCCAGGAGAGAGATTTTTACTTCATATTGCTTTTCATATTCATTTACTGATATAAAAATGTTACAAAGTTGGCATGTCAACCTTGAGCTTCAAAATTCCCCGCCTTGCTTGTTTGATGACTGATTGATCATGGATGGTTCTTGTTTGCTCGGATTTGTGGTGCAGTTTTCCTGGTATTTTTGCAAATAACACCATTATCAAGAAATAAAGTTCAGTCATGACTTGAGACATTCAGTCAACCGCAAAAAGCATCTGGTGTTTTTTAACCAGTCCTGTTAACTTTAAAATAGATTCTTCATTAACTTCAAGCTTTAGTTATTTCGAGAACATAACTTAACCATTTTAAGTTTAGATTTTTACTTAAGTCGACTTGGGGGGGGGTGAAAAACCTACATGCATAGTAGTAGTCCAACATTATTAATGCTGACAGGTATTCTCATTAATGTTTTTTTTCAGATTAGAGAGTGTTAGCACCATCACAAATGTATGAGTTTGTTTACCATTTTAGATAAACGTCAACTGAAGCAAAATTTCTTGAAAGTTTGCTGAAATTTCATTTTAAGGCATGGAAAAATTAAAAAATTACTAAAGCATGCAGATTAAATAAATATATTGGGGTTATATTAGCCGCTTAAAATTCTTCAGGAGTAACCAAAGGGACGTGTACCTTCCATTAGGTATTCTCATTTATTCATTTCCACTATGATCATGTAATGTTCCACCACACACATGTTCTATTTTACTATGAATGCCCGAATCACAAGTTACTGGTTTTCAACAAATTTGTAGTTCCGCCGTTAAGAAACCACTTCATTGCGAGACTACAGGCCTCTAAAGCCACAATTACTAGGTCCCTAGTGCTATTGTTCCCATGTCATTTGTACCTCCATTCAGAGACAACTTACTGCATGTGACCACTGCTAGTCGTGTCTGAGGGGCGGTCTTCCGATGAGAGAACTAAAATGTTATATTATAGACTTCTTTTAGTTATTGTTATTGTTGTTCATTTTCTTACTCGGTGGAGTTATTACTGACGGGCCAGGATGATGTTTAGGGACATGAATATAGATAAATGACAAGATGGGCTTTCCAAAATACTTCCTAAATCCAATAACGAATCATGTGCAGTGAAAACAGTAGTAAAAAGCAGTTCATTTTTATTGTCGAGCATTCATTTTGGAATAAACTTGGACGAAAATTGTAACTGTTTATTTTGTAAATCAAATTTTATTAAGAATAAAGAATTTCACAGTGACGTTACTAATAAAAATTTAAAATTGAGAATCCCCTGTTGGGAAAATTTTGTGTTATCTTCTGAGTTTTCTAATATCATTTATTTGATATCCTGCATCATATGTTAGCCAGAAGATATTGGTTTAACTATTCAATCAGTTTTATTAAACACAAATCCTGTTTCCTTGACACTTGGCAGTTACGCTCCTGCCCCTTTCCAATATTGGTCAGTAAAGGTAATGTTATCCCCAACGATGGCACAAGTTGTTTGTCCCAGGACGCTCTTCCGACGGGTGAGTCCGATTCCTCCGAGGGTTCGATTTCGCGGCGTTTTTTGCTTGGGGGGTCGTGGTTGCACGTGACAAGGTTTTCCAATCACCTGCTGAGCATCGTAGGTTTTCTCCGGAATCTCCAGTTTCCTACTACATTACGTTTGGGATAATTGGGCTAAAACCTTACCTACTGGACCCTGAGGAAGAAAAACAGCCATCGGCTGAGTAGGCTATCCAGTAAAAAGATGTTCAATTATTATTATTATTATTATTATTATTATTATTATTATTATTATTATTATTATTATTATTATTGTTGTTGTTGTTGTTCTTGTTGTTCTTGTTGTTGTTGTTGTTGTTGTTGTTGTTGTTGTTGTTGTTGTTGTTATTATTATTATTATTATTATCATTATCATTATTATTATTATTATTATACTTTTCTGGTTTACTCAGAAATTAAGCAACTCCTAATGGCTCTATAACAGCGTCTGGAGAAAGCCTCTCTTAAACAAACTGCATCTTTTCAAGGCAAGGCCATGAATTTAGAATAGTTTAAGTTTATGGTAAAGAGGGCTTGAAGTAGTGGCTGACTGTGTCGAATCACATAACACGTTTCTACGGACACTTTAAACAATTCTAAAGTAACACTCAAAATATTGCAATACTTCTCAAGGATAATACACATGTGTTTTGTTACCAGATGTGATAGTAAACAGGTATTTCTACAGCATTTCTCATAGGATAAAGAATTTAATGTTTTCTTGAAATCCCCCCCCCTTTTTTTTGGGGGGGGGGAGGGGCGTATCATAGACAGCAAGGCGGTAGTTTTAACATGACCATGAGGCTCAGGTTACAATGTGCAGCGTGCTTGGGTATACTTAATCATAGACGTCGACTTTATTTTACCCATAATCGTATGTCATTCCCTTCAATTACCTTTCCATTTGGTTGTATTTTCCGTAATAAATGTAAAGGGTTCATGGATGACTGGGGACAATGATTTAGAGGACAATAATTATTTCCATGCAGTTGCGTAACAAAGAATTAAATACTGCAATTCTTTGCTTTTATCAACATCTTGCATATTCTTCGAACATTTCGTTCATGTGTGTTTGTGATGATGATGATGATGATGATGATGATGATGATGATGATGATGATGATGATGATGATGATGATGATGATGATGATGATGATGATGATGATGATGATGATGATGATGATGATGATGATGATGATGATAAACATCTTCATACGCTGTATCCAGGACCTGTTCAGACAAGGTCTGTTCTCCCACAGGGTCCAGTGAGCAGATCTTAGCCAAATTATCCCGAATGTATTGGAGGAAGAAACCAGCGTACCTTGAGAAAACCTTCGGAGCTGTGCAGGTGTCTGGAGACCTTACCATACCTGACCATAAAACCCAAACAGACGCAAAATTCCGATCCTCGGAGGAGTTGTACTCAACGTGAGAGACAGGAGCTTTCGCAGGATTATAGCTATGTACCTGTTGCTGACTGATGTACATTTTGACCAAACTGGCAAGGAGTAGTATTGGTTAACATGGACTTCATATGCCAAGTCGCTTGGTTTTATGTAGTCTCTAAAAACATCGAAACATGGTGTCTAGGACGCGACTTTTGTTGTCACAAAACTAATTTTTTTTATAAGTAAGGACAGAGCAGAAATATACATGTTAAATTGTAATTACAACTTAAGTCAAAAATATCTTGACACCATATTTACATTCCGTGTAACGGGTCTATTCCCGTCGTTTGAGTACCAGCATTTTTGCAAAACGGTACGAATGATAATATAATATTATCGCGTGAGCGGGAGACAAAATCTTTTCACCACGAGGCAGTAAGTTGCGAGAACAAGATAGTATCTTGTTATTGCTAGATAATAAATCGTGGCCCCACTGTTTTTAACATGTCCCCTCAGGGACTCCATACATTATAGCCAAAGCACTATGAGGAACGTTGTTGGCTCAGTCCAGTTCGTATGGTTTTTATGTGAACAGTAAATTATGTAAGATGTGTGCCCTTTACTTAGTTAACCATAAAACCTGAATTAATTAATTTATTTATTTATTTATTTATTTATTTATTTATTTATTTATTTATTTATTTATTTATTTATTTATTTATTTATTTATTTATTTATTTATTTGTTTGTTTGTTTATATATTAATTTATTTATTTATTTATCTATATGTTTATTTATTTATTTATCTATCTGTCTACCTATATATATCTTTTTATCTATATATCTATCTATCTATATGTCTGTCTATCTATCTATCTATGTATCTATCTATTCATTCATTTACGTTTGATCTGCTTTTCTGTGGAAATAGTTTTCTGTTTTAGTTAAAATATGGTGATGCACTTACAGACATCCAAATGCTGAGCACCACATCCATGCTGCGGAAATTTATTGTCGGAGACCAGGTTTTCTTTCAGCGTGCAAGGAATTTGCCATTTAATAAATATGCCCCTTAAAGGATCACTCCTTCTGTGGGAAAATATGGCCACATACAGTGGATAACATGTCATTGGAGGTACATAACACAGAAATTGACCTTCGCATGCCACATTTTGTGGCTATTCCCGGTAAGTGAGCACTCATGACGGTAGCCACAAGTGGCTGGTACCTTTGTATGCACAAAGGTATGCAATAAAGGAAGAAGTACAATTTAGTAGGTTTTGTGACAATTATGATTATGTTGCTACACCCTTCCATTAAACACCCTCAATACCGCCAGTTTATATGGTTACAGTCGAATATTAAAGCACAGACGGCGGTAATTCATGCTGGTGATTGTTACAACTAAAGATACATCTTTTTGTATAGGATTATCGACAACATACATGTTTTCTGAGGCAAGGTAAAGTTAAACATTCTCTGAAGTTGTTAGGGTTTAGAACAATAGTTTACCGGTACACACTTGCCAAATACTACATTTTATAGCATAATTACATAAAAACAATACACTTCATAAACTTCTCAAGTTAAGTAAGTCATCAACCAATGAAAAAGAAAAGGGATCCCAGGGTTTATTCTATCTCATATATAATCCAAATTCAATCCCCATTAAACAAATTAGGTTTTAAAATAACGATGGCAATAGACAGCATGATTTTTCATCTGGTCACTTTATTCCTTTTGAACCTCCACCCCACGCTACCTCCAGTAGATATACATCAGTATACATTTGTCATTGGCTCATGCATGAAAAAACTACACATTCAGTAGTGTTTCTAGACAAAGTTGAAAACCAAGTTACATTTTACAACTCACTCTATACCAGATGTGACAATGAAATGGGTTTTCGTGTAGCAAAACGAAGTAAAATAGATCAATTAAATCGAGTGGGATTAAATGCTGGATGTGAGATTATATTTTGTCATTGGATGTACTCCTCGTCAGCAGTGGTAATCATTATTAATCACAAGCGATTAAAAAATAAAGTCTTGTGAATTTATATGCAATCGCCTCAAAATTAAGAAAACTGGCGACGGCAGAAACCAAGATGTACGCGGAATTAATCAGAAGAGCGTCCACTCTACCACGTTCTGTACTTATATACTCAATAATAATTAGGGCTTGTCTCGTTAAAAGATGAACAAGTAGCATCCTGCAAAATGTTTGCCCCCCACCCCCACCCCCTCGAACTAATCGATGTATATGTACATATTTGAATGAAAGATTTGCACAGTTACCCTGGGTGCAAAAGTTCATATTAAGAAACGGGCGAGTTAGGCTTGAAGTCTACGCTTTATACTGTGTGACCCGAGGAGTTGCCATTTGAGAATGTGGGTTCACTTGCCACACAAATATTGCTGGTTTGCCAAATGCTCCAGACAATACCCAGCAGATTAAATAAATATCACTTTCCGTGTCATTTGCGTGGATTGCTTGTCCCTTTCTATGACACCTTATATAAATCAATAAATGCGCCGTGTACCGATATGTTTACTTGGTTGCGTATGGCCGTTGTACTCGTAGGTCATAAAACGCAAGTTTCCAATTCTTTCAGTACATAGTTTTGACTGAGGCAATACCCCAAAACAGCACCGAAGAAATTTGTTGACTGTCGTTCCGCGAATACTTGAATGAAAGATACGTTTACAAATAATATAATGTAGTGTCGGATAGTTATGTGAATTCACACCACATTTACTTTTGTCGATATCATTTATATACGATTTCGATAGGCATGATAAATATTGCACGTCTCTCAAAAATGTGTCAACGAAGGTCACGGACAGGTCTTCTATCTGGTGAATTACATGTTTGCACAGGCATGGAGAGGAAACTCTTGTTACTTGCATAAAGGTCAAGTGATCTCGAGTGATAACGAGGGAAACATGTTTTTCGTCACACGCTACAGTTCAGTCCAATTTTTTTGACATTTTTATGTAAAAAGTTTCCATTGTAACAATAGAAGCATGTACGCCTTTTGTTTTTGATTCGCCCTCAAATCTATTATGCCTTTGGACCTGATAATCTGGAGGAGTAATTGCGTGATGCGTTGTATTTATTTCCTGTCAATCGTCATTGGCGGCGAAATGTATAGTTTCTCGGGACAGCTATTTTCTAAACTTATGGTGAATGGGGTAATTATTTATCCCTTTGTGAAAACGCATTTGCTTATTGCGTAATCCATTATGGCATCCCTCCCCCTTGACCAGTTCGCCTATACTTGTGAGTAACACAAACATATAGGAGAAAACAAAACTACTTAAAGGCAACATATGTTGGACCCAAACGTAACTTTAAAGGAAACTAAATAGGGCTGCTGCTCGGCAAATAAAATTTGTGAAACAATTTAGGACAATACATGGAACAAAATGTCACCACATTCAAAGGGTCTCCCTTTAAAGCAGCTATCTAGTGCTCTCACTGTGTTCAGATAGATATTAAATTTGTCTTCTCTGTTTATCATCTGTGGGTTGCATTGCGCTCAGCTAGATATTAGCTTAAAAGGTACAATATGGTATATACATACATACTCCTGAAATATAATTTTTCACGCCAGTAAAATAATAGTTGAGTGGCAAATATCAAGTCATTCTTTTTTAACGCGGTAATTGTTTTAGCTCTGCTGACTTGTCACCTGAACTTATGAGATGGTTAGTTATCCGTCTAACGTTGGTTCATCTGTCCGCCCGCAGTTCCCATATTTAGAACACATCATCATAACCACTGCAGACTTGGTGGGAAGGTACATTTAGCTGGTTTTATCAGGTTTGTGCCAATGGCTTCACCTCAAGTTTTTTTTTTTTTTTTAGTCTTTTGTTATTTTGTTATTTTTTTTCAGTTGTCCTTGGAAAGTCTAATATAAACTTTTTTCCCCAAATAACCGAACTAATTCGTTCGAAATGGCATTGGGACTATGGGAACGCATGGACCCTCGTTTGTTCAAAGGTGTTGCTGTGATTTTTATTGTACATTTGTTATGAATTCTGGAATGTTTTCACTACCATCGACTCTTTTTTGCAAAACCATCCTTGAAATGATTTTGAACATTGGTGGAAATTTTTCCTTTAGAAAGGTCTAAAATGGTTACAAGGATATATTACTGTGGATTCTATTTTTTTAAATTATTTTTTCATTCATCTATTTTTCTTCTTTTAGTTCGGGCACTTCTCAGTTAATATATACACTCTAGTTCATTGTTGTTGGACTTTAATAAAGCTTGCGATGCTAATTTTCATTTTGTAGTTCTTCCTAAAGACCCACAGCCAAATCCACTTGTTTGGAGTGTGCCTTGGATAGGTATTATAAGTTTTTATACAGGACACCCAGTTGATAATTGCATATCGACATGTGGTACTGATTTTTTCCCTTTTCTTTCAGTTTTTTTCTCACGATTTTTGTTTGTGTGTTGAATACTTTTTAACTTTTTCTTAAACATTATACCTTACATTATGTTGGAACCTGCAGGATGTGTTTCTCGTGGAAAGGCTAAACAGTTTTTTTACCAAGTGGCTTTACTCTGGATTCCAGATTTTCAACATTCTTTTCTTTTCAATACAGGACGTTGCCTATGTGAAAATGCTGAAATGACACACATAATACTCGTATCAGAATTTCAGATCTTGACGATAAAGTCCTCATCAGGGTAACAACAAAAAAAACAAAAAAAAAACAAGCAAAGTACTTTTGGATAACTGGTAAAGTGTGAAAGTTGGTCAGATGGGTGAGGGCGCTTTAGTCGATGATGAATTACCACATAAAGTACCATAACTATAGTAAAAGAAAAGCGACTTCAGTGCTATTATTGATGGTGTTATAGATCACTGGGAAATTGGAAATGTGAAAACGACACCAAGAAGTGGCAGGGCTTGCTGTACTGACTTTTTCCAGCATGGATGGCCAGTTTTAATTCATTTACTTCTTTGTTTTATTAAAAATTGACATTGTAGGTAAATGGAGTGCTCTCCAGGCTATTGGCTTCAAGGGTTTTTACAGCACCACCATATGAAACTACAAAGGAATAACGATAACCTGAATTAATAAAACCTTAAAACTTCAGTGACTCATAGGCAACCCATGCCATGCTCAGAAAGGTACGATTTTTTAGGGAAACTCCATGAGGCGTATCAACAATTCATTGGCAGAAACGTCAAAGATAGAATCATGGTTAAGCTTTTATGTATTGCATTTGTGTCTTTTTGCCAAGAGCCACTTCCTAGAAGTCACTACCCTATTCCGCAGTCCGAACTCTTTACTCTTTATAACCTAACCGGTCTCTGTTTAACCTATATATACATATGGAATAACCTTTGTCCATATTGCACACGTTCCTCTGTAAAATGTTGACATAGGCTGTATCAGCCCAAATAAATTAGAGGGTCTTCAGCGGGTAACTACTCAACATGTTTCGGAGCTTATTACCCGTACATGTCTCTCTGAGTAGCGGGTCTTTGTATGAGCTAAATATTCAGCAAAGACAACCTACATAATAATGAATAAATATGAACGTGTCAAATGATGAATTAGCTAAATACGTGAAGTTTTGCTTATAAATGCAGAGCTTCATTATGAAAGAAGAATGCCTGTCAAAGAAAACATAATTACTAAATTTGTTTAGTACAGGTTCAGATAAGAACAATTTAACTTATCATGAACCAATAAGTAACTCTTCTACCTGAACAGCTTATCCTAGTTAAACCATCCGCCAGTGTATAACTGAAGTGGAAACAAGCTGTGTCATTATATTCAGTCCCAGTGATTGTAAAATAAACAGTTGCAGCTAGACCACCTGTACAAACCAAGGGAAATCCTAACAAGGACTGCAACAATGGACATCCTACACCAGAAATGTAAAACAAACTCCATGATGACACCTACTCCTCAAACAATTAAGCTTTATTTCACTGCCAACCCTGAGTCAGAGTATCAACGTAATATCTCAGGTTTGTGACATTTGAGAAAATACTGTCAATTTTGAGGGTTTTTTTTTTAAATTTAGTAAATGTACATTTAGGCATGTCAGAAAAGAATGAAAGTCATTAGCATTTATGCCAAAAACGTGTTATCAAAACAATTATTTATTGAGAGGATTTTAAGTACAATTAGGCAAACATGTAACTGTCGTAGGCTGCTGCTTGCTAGATTTGCAAAAAAGGTAGTATACCAAAAATAAAATTGTACTCCGGAAAATGAGATTTTTACACTTTGAACGCGTCATGTAACTGTGCCATGAAACGTTTATCTCAGCTGAGTTGCGGTTATGACAATAATATCACGTCTGTATGGATTCTGCTCAAAGGCGAAGCATCGCCTTTACTAGTATGTAGTGAATTTGCCTCAATGTTTGTCGTAAGTTCAAAACCTATAATTTTGAAAATATCACCATCAAGTAAATCTTTCATCACCAAACATTTCTCGCATATGGAGCAATACCTCATTTGCCTAATGCATATATTTTTCTTAGCTCCAAGGCTGTTCCAGTTTCATAGATATCCATTTATGCTAAAACTGAGTGCTTGGCTTATAGGCACTTGTATTCAGTCAGCCTTGGCGTCTTTTTTTTTTTTTCAATATTTTTATTGAGTTCCTCTATTTACAGTATACATATGGTACAATACATTATTATACAACTTGTATCTGCCATACAGTATAGTACAAGAGAGTACATTATGTGCAAGATGTAAAATGTTGCACCAACTTGTCACATATATGCAAGTATAGTGTTGCAATATATAAAAATACCATGTATAATATATATATTCTTTTTGGCTTTTTCATTATACAATTGTTATGATTATGAAGCACAAAATACATTTGATTCAAAATGCTTGTTCATAGCCATTGTACATGATACCCATGATGGTCCACGCATTACAGTGATAACTGCCGGAGATGTGACAATTTAAGTAAAATTGCGTTTTGTAAGGTTTCCCATTTTGCTTTAAATTGTATAGTTCTAGCTTTTACTGCACTAATATATTCAAGTACAGAAATTTTCCTTTTTAACAGAAATAAAAAAGAAGTAAAGTTGATATTTTCAGAACCAAATCTTTGTGAATAAATATAATATTTTCCATACAAGATACAGTAGTTCAGGTTGATTTTGTTGGGAGTGTCAAACAGGCCAAATATTATATTTCCCTGTGTAAATGTAACGCTTTCATTCATATATGTTTCCCAAAAAATAGATAACTGATTCCAAAAGGAATTTGAGGAAGGACAGTCCCAAAATTTGTGAACTATTGTTTCTCTATGTTCTCCACATATTTCACATATTTCATTGTCTGTAATACCGATTTTATATAACCAGTGCTTGTTCACAATTATCCTATGTATGATCTTGAACTGAAATGCTTGTAACTTTGTTTCTATTGTAGTTTTGAATGACAATGAGAAAACTTTTTCCCAAAACAAAGCAGTGTTGGAGTTCAGTTCTGGAAAGATATGAAGCCACTTTCTAGTGCATGAGGGTTCACTCACTTCATTATGTTCTATCATTACCCAGTATATATCTTTGCATTTTAATTGATCAAGTGAAAGAAATTTGCCATTTATGAAAAATTTTAATGCAGTATTGCGGAGAGTTATATTTTGTTGACTTTTAACAGTCTGCTTCCATTGATATGGAATAGCAGACCGAATTTGCAGATACTCAAGAAAGTTTGGCACAAACCCAAATTTTTCATTTATTTGTTCTGGTGTAAGAAATTCACCATTCTCATTTACAATATCATTGATATATTTAATTCCTCTATCATACCACTTTCTATAAAAAATTGGGTTTTTTTGCACTACTATATTATCATTAAACCAAAGCATTTCTTTACGTACAGAAATAGGTGTACTTGGTTGAAATAGAAATAAGAACTCATTCCAAGCTTGTAATATACGAATATAAAATAATGGTATTTGTGTCCAGACAGAACCAATAGAGCATCGACTTTGAATCAAGTCATGAATATTGACACCAGGAAAGAATTCTTGAATGACATGCTTCCATTTAGCATTTTCTTCACTGAGGAGCCGTTTGACCCATGTTATTAATAATGATTTGACCTTTACCTCAAAATTTGGTGTCTTGAGACCACCGCGACCAGGCCTTTGGTGCATAACCTTTGCTTTAACTTTAGGAATGTCACTGCCCCAGATGAATGCATCAATCTCTTTTTGAACTCTTTTAACCATGACTGGAGTAAGTGGTATTGTTGAGGCACTATAAACTAATTTAGAGATGCCTAAGGATTTGATAACTAGTATTTTCCCAATTAAGAATAAATCACGCATTTTCCATATGTTTAAAACTTCATGCATTTGTTGGAATTTGTCCTCAAAATTTTGAATATATGTATCTTGTTCATCATTGAGAAATTTTATGCCTAAAGTGGAGAAGTTGCCTTCATTCCATTTAACAGGTAAATCTCCTGGCTCCCTTCCATAATTACTGCCAATCCATACACATTCAGTTTTATCTAAATTAACTTTTAAGCCACAGCAGTTTTCAACATTATGCAAGAAATCTAACACTGCTTTTCCAGATTCTACATTTGAAATGAAACATGTAGTATCATCCGCGAGCTGACTTAATTTGATCTCTTCGGACCCAATGGCAATGCCTTTTATATATTGATTCGTCCTAATATGAATGGTTAGAAGTTCAACGGCTAGTATAAACAAAAAAGATGACAGGGGGCACCCCTGACGAACACCTCTATGCAGGGAGAAAAAGGATGAAGTGTAACCATTATTAATTACGCAGCTGCTAATGTCAGTATACATAATTTTAACCCACTTTCTGAAATCCTCCCCAAAATTGAAAGTTTGTAAGACTTTGTCCAAATAATCCCATTCCAAAGTGTCAAAGGCTTTTTCAAAGTCAATAAGAAGAATTAATCCTGGTTTATTGCGTAAACTAGTTAATTTTATGATATCTGAAGTTTGCCTTATATTTTCTCCTATGTACCTGCCTTTAACATAGCCAGTTTGATCTGAATTAATAAGTTTTGGAAGAAATTTCCGTAATCTTAGTGCCATGATCTTTGCAACTATTTTATAATCTATGTTTAATAATGATAATGGTCTCCAGTTCTTCAACTGGAGTAAGTTTTTATTTTTCTTGGGTATTAGAGAGATTATTCCTCGTCTTTCATCAACTGAAAGTATTCCTTTTTCAAATGCATAATTGAAGCTGTCAAGTACTAACTGTTCTATGTCTGTCCAAAAGAATTTATAGAATTCGACCGGAAACCCATCGCTTCCAGGACTTTTATTGTTTTTTAATTCTTTTAAAGCATTTTTGCATTCGCAGCCAGTGATGAGCCCTTCACAGTTAGCTTTCTCTTCATCCAATAATTTAGGGATGTATTGATTATCAAAAATGTAATTGTATCTGTCATCTCTTGCTTGATGGAGATGTTTATTAGAGGAATATAGTTTTTCATAAAATGTTTGTTCTTCTTTTATAATTTCTTCTGAATTATCTATTTCTCTATTGTTAGCAATCTGTAGTTTTGTAATGCATTTGGACTTATAATTTCGTTTTTCTAGGGATAAAAAGTATTTGGTGCTCTTTTCACCCAGTTCACACCATCTTGCGTGGGATCTAATCATGATACCTTCCACTTGTTGATTATAAATATCATCTAGTTGCAATTGAACCTGTTCAATTTTATTTTTCGTTTCTTCACTGGGTGATAGTGCTAAATCATTATTTAACTGTTCTAACTTATGTTTTAAGTCTTTTTCTTTCTGCTTTTTGAGAAACGCTTTTCTTTTAGAATAAGAGACAGTGAACCCTCTGATTTCACATTTAATTACATCCCATTTTAGGCTTTTATTATCTAAATCAAAATATTTATCTTCTTGTTCCTTAATTAATTCTCTAATTTTGCCAATGTATATTTCATCTTTCAATAAGCTAGTATTGAATTTCCAGAATCCTGGACCTCTTCTTTTGAAGGCTGTACCTGTGAGCTGGAGACTTATTAAACTATGATCTGTTTTAATTGATGGTTTTATTTCACAAGAGGTCACATGAGGGCCAAGAAAACTTGAAATAAACCAGTAATCTAGTCTACATTGGATTAAGGGTTGCTTTGAATACCAAGTGTGCATAAAGGTGTCTGGATTTCTCATTCTCCATATGTCCACAAGATCAAATTCTTCTATGAAGTTGAGTAAATCAGAGTGATATGCTGAAGCTGTTTCTGCTCTGCCACCTTTTTTATCCAGTGTGGGAGCCAGTATAGTGTTGAAGTCACCTCCAAAAATGAGGTTATTGTGAAGTTTGTCTGTTAAGTGAGCCCTTAAATTGATTAAAAAGTCAACTTGGTCAGTAACATGATCTTTAGTTGGAGCATATATATTGATGAGAGTGAAATTTTCATCATCAATCTCAGCTTCAAGAATAATGAATCTGCCATTGGGGTCAGTGATGTGGCTCTTTATGTTACAATTGACTCTGTTAGAAAATAATATAGCCACTCCTCGGCTGTCTCTGGAACCATGTGAAAACACAGTGTTAGCACCCCACTCATTTTTCCAAATGCCTTCGTCCTCCTGGCAGCTGTGAGTTTCTTGAAGAAAAATGATTCCATTACTAAGTTTACGCAGCCAATAAAACATGGATCTACGTTTTTTTAATATCACGCAGCCCTCGTAGATTAAGAGAGTGTAAGGTTAAGTCATAAACTTCAGTCATACTTTGGGTAAGATGTCAAGCATAAGTACAGCATGTGTGCTGTTACACTGGTAATGTGCATAATATATACATTTTGTTTGTGTAATGAACTGGGGGTAGCAGAGGGTACTACACATGATGTATACAATGTAAATAATGTGAATATAAGAGTATCACAATATGAACATAATGAATAAATATGTTAGATCTTGGATCAGATAGTATACATGGTATATGCAACATTTAAAATATAAGCTGATGAGCTTGCTACATGTAGGCTGTTGAATTGCTGCAAACAATTGATTGTATGTCATTACAAGTATATAAGCGTCATTATACAAGCAAGCATGACCTGATGTACCAATTCTGTCATTTGACTCGACACTCCACATTCTACAGAGGAACTCTTTTTGACAAGTAAATGAGAAAGAAAACCACAAAATAACAAAAGGACAACACAGAGTGCACATTCTGAGGAGCATGCACTCACATACATTAGGGTCCACTGAGAAAGCAGCATGAAGGCCCTTCATGACTGACTGGGACCGAAAATCCAGAGTTAAAATAGAGAAAAAACAAACAAAAAAAACCAAAACAAAAAAAAAACAAAAAACAAAAAACAAAACAAAAGAAAACAAAACAAAAACAAAGGAAAACAAAAACAAAAGGTCATGGGTCATTCCAAGACATGGAAGACAAACCAGAGGGGGGAAAAAAATAAAATAAAATTTAAAAAAACAAAACAAAAACAAAAATAAATAAATAAGTAAAAATAAAAAAAGGCTATCATTCAGTATCTTATCACTGGTACTACTTTACACGAAGCATAGGATAACAAACACAAAAGAACTCCCCTCGTTAGAAGAAAAGCACACATTATTCCACTACATGTGCATAGCTTGATAAGCATGTTATATATTCAGAATTTAACTCTGTCACAAACACACTGAAGACTAATGATCACACAGACTGTAGAGTAATGTTAGAATCAAGCTTAGATTTTTAACAATTATGATAATAGTAATATTACTGATGGTTGCTTAGCTCCTGAGAAAAAGGACTTGTAATCTTTCCGTATATTCAGCGTGCATATGCATGTGGATCATGCATTTAATATGAAGCTAGTCTTATGCTGAATGTAAGGACAGGTTTTGCGTTAGGTAGCCACAATGTATGTTCTCCTGTGGATTGCAAAGGAGAAAAAACGGAGGTTATTATAATAACAGGAATCACAGCAACAGACTTGTTACTATAGTATGGTTTCAAAGGCATTTATGGTTGCACATGTAATAATGTATATGAATGCAATATTCAGATACCATGTGAATGTTCATGTTCCAGGTTGACTACCGTGTGTAACTTTACAGAATGTATTGTCATGTTGATATAACCACAAGTTGTAGGGCAAGGAGAGTTTTAACTTAGTAATGCGGGATGTGTTGTAGACAACAGACAGCAAGGAATATAATGAAACACACTAACTTATTTGTAATATGTTGGTAAAGATTAAATCTAAGCAGGCTGACAGGAATCTCGATAATAATAAATTTGCCACTAGAGTATAGTTTGGAAGCAAAATTGTAATAATGTAATATAACAGTATTTGGCAGATTAGATGCAAAAAGTGTGTCTGTTTATGTTCAAGGTTTTGAGTCTGACGTATGTAACCTTGCAAAGCATGACACCACCTTATTAATGTGTAATACGCTGAAAGTAGTGGAAGTCCCAGTAAAGGGTTAATGATTAAATCTGAGCAAAATTGACAGGAAATCACAATAATGATAGTAAGGTGTGATTTCTAAAGATAATTGCAGTGGTGCATGTAAAAATGATCAGGTGCAGCAGTATGATTTAGAAATTGTCATATGTCCAAGATGTATCATCACCTGGCTGTCATGATAATGCTAGCTGCACAGTGAGCTGTAAGAGTGACAGTACACAGTCCTGTTTGACTCTAATTAGATCTGAGCAAGGTGACAGGAATCATCATGACAAAACTTGCTAGATTTTGAGCCAAACTTGCAGTAATGTTATAATAATCAGGTGGAACAGTATGATTGTTCAGGTTCAAAGTTGTAGGTTTAACATATACAAGTGCAAATTTCCAAGTTGTGTTTTCACCTGGCTAACCAATACTTAGAGTCACAGCACAGGGTACACATCATAGCAGGTATCATGGGATGGGTGAAGCAAAGTCAGCCTGTTCAGCACTTGATCCAACCTTTCTGCATACTTGATTTGGCATACCCGATCAGATCCTCGTGCGACAAAGAAAACTTTACCAGCCCAAGTCCAAGTAGTAGGCACACGTGCATCATTTTTGACCCTGTTGAAAAGAGCATACATCCCTTGGCACAGGTCATCCACAATGATCATCTTTGTCCCCTTTAGTTTTCTCCTGGCTCTCATGACTAACATTTTGTGTGCCCTCCGCAGGAACTTAACGATAATTCCCCTTGGCTTGTTTGGAGATCTTTTGCCTAGCCTGTGTGCCACATCAATATCTTTTTCTTCTAATTGTATTTCCAACATCTCCTCAAAGAATCTGAGAACAATGTGTGTGGTATCTTCATACTGGTCTTCTTTCAAGCCAAATATTCTAATATTTGACTTGCGAGGGTACTGTTCATTATGTACTGCTAGGGCTTTTACTTCATTCACTTTCTCATGTAGTTCTTCTTTGGTGACCATGTATTGTGTAACTTTCTCCACCTCAGTCTTAATTTGCTCCTTGAGATTTTCTTTCATTTCCTCCATGCGTTCATTCACATCCAGTACAACTTTCTGTATTTCTTCTAACAGTCCAGCTTTCATGTTGTTCATGAGTTCATTCAGCTTTTGTTCAATTTGCTGCATTGTAGGTGCCATGTTGAGGTCAACTGAGGTCACTGTAATGTCAGCTTCAGCAAGTTCACAGAAACTATCCTCTTCTGTAGAGCTTTCAGAAGGGAGCAGTTTGAATCTTTTAAAGTCAAGCTGTGGAGAAACACTGCTGTTAGAATCTGTGCTATAATTGCGTGGACGTTTGCACTGCCCACTTGGAGTCTGTGTATTTTGAACACCAGAATGGCATGAATCAGGCTTTGGGGTAGCACTCATTGACACATAGTCCCATATGTATTGTGCAAGCATGCATAAAAAGTAGTCAAAACTGAAATGATTAGATATAGCGCTGAGAAACTACTATGTCCATCACTGAAAATGTAGATCCATATATAACAGTCAGGTACCTTGGTTTGATCACATACCAGCACTATTTAATATTTTCCGAAGCCACACTTGCACACTTGCAGGTCCCAGTCAGTCACAATGGCCTCCATGCAGCCTATGTCTCAAGCAGTGCACATGTTGACATGGATTGAAAGTCCACAAGTAGCCAGCAGTTCTGTCTGAAAATTGCGTGTGAGAGACTCTAATACTTTGGCTATTTGTCTTGGACGTTCTCAAAAACAAAACTAGGGGGCAAATTATCGCACTGTTTAGCTGAACAAGTGTGGATTCATATGAACAGTTTTCCCCTCCTATGAAACATGTATATCTTGTTAGGCAGTTTACCATCATAAAGTGACATGTCAACCTTCCAACATCAAATGGTCCCAGAAACCAACCAAGCAAAAATTTGCAAACAATGAGACCCGCTTTTTGTATTCACTTCTTATAGTTTATTTTGCCACAAGGATTTGACAGTTGTTTCAAATTTTGGATAAAAAAAAAAATAAAAAAGCTAACTCCATTTTGAACTGAAAAATAGGAAAAACGTATGTTCACTTTTCGAATATTCTGCTCCAACACAACATAAGTGTCACAAATGAACATGACAAAACACAATGCTCCACTCATCATTCAAAAATATGTACTTTGTTGGACGAATGTTTAGTCTATTGTCATTTATGGCCCATTTGTGCACACATCTGCTAAGCAGAAGTATATGCTTAAAAGCAGATTTGAAGTTGATACATTTTTACAATTACTCTGTGAAATAAACATACACATGCCTGTAATTGATTTGGTTCATGAATCCATGGTCAATACAAAATTTGATCACACAGGGAAAACTGCAAGTTTGGCAGAAATATGTTTTTGTTTCCAATTACAATAAATTGTTTAAACAATTAATAATGTCTTCACTGGCTACAGTAATCTTCACACAATGTATATGTTGGTCTTTGAGTTTTTGTTCCATACTACTGGCTGTCTTGATACACAGTCCAGTGGTTTCATTAACAAAAAGTGGACATTTCTGAATTTCCGATATGAGAACGATGGCCTAAGTATGCAAATGAAATACGATTAACTAGTCAAGAATGTGTGACTGTATTGTTTCTCGTATAGTGATTGCAATGAATTTGAAACATTTGCAGATTATACAATTATAAACATGTATTTCAGGCACTGGTTACAAATAAACATGACTACAGTAACTTAGTTTTGTAAACCTATTATACTTACAAGTATTTTGAATATGATTATGAGCATCGGATGGAAGGAAAGTATCCCGTATCGTATATTGGGAGAAATGGCAGTATCGATCCCCCCAATATATATATATATATATATATATATATATATATATATATATATATATTATATATATATATATATATATATATATATATATATATATATATATATATATATATATATATATATATATATATATGTATATATATGTATATATATATGTATATATATATATATAAATATACATATTTATATCAATTTGTTGATAGGCAAAAGATACAAAGGCAGTGTTTCAACGGATGCGGAACAGGTAAATGTGCAAAACAAAGAGCTTGTATCAGAGAAATCGATGAAACAATTATGTGCCGTTGCTTTTGGTGCACTTGAGTCAGGCTGATTCAAGTATGCAGCAGACCATGTGCAGTGACATTGGTTCTTTGTGATCTGGAAGCCCTTGGGGGCAGAGACCGTTACTTGCGGGGAAGCGTCTGCTGCATCTGCCTGGGCTCATTTCACTGGTTCTTAACTGGAGCCTCGGGTCAAAGACTGGGTGGCGAGGCCACTACCACTACACTGTTGATTCAAGGAATGTTTTGCGAGCACCATTGTAGTCCTAATCTGGTCACTCGTCATGCCCTCATCAATAAATAGATAATTAAATAGTTTCCTCTTTTAGTTAAAATATGGACACTATACTTGTGGACACTTGAACACTAGGCACCACCTCCTTATTGGAAAGTGTGTTGTAGGAGATCAGGTTTTATTACACTGTGTAAGGAATTTGTCTTTTAACAAATATGCCTTTAAATGGATTACTCATTCTGCCAGAAATTTTGGCCATATTCATTGGATAACATGTCACTGCAGGTAAATTACACAAAAATGGACTTCCGTGTGCCAAATTGTGTGACTATACAGGGTAAATGGGCTCTCAAGACCGGGATCACAGGTAGCATATACTATGGCATGCATATAGATAGTCAATATGAGAAGGTGAAAAACCTAAATTAGTAAGTACTATGACAAGTATGATTATTTTTCTACACCCCTTCATATTACCCTCAATTACACCAGCTTAAATGGTGACACTTCAATATGAAAGCACAGATGACGGTATTTCATGCTGGTGATTGTTACAGCTACAGATACATTTTTTTGTATAGCATTATCGACAACATGCATATTTGCTGAGTCAAAGTAAAGTTAAATATTATCTGAAGTTGTTAGGGTTTGAAACAACAGTTTACATATTATTCAAAAACCACATTTATAACATAAAATACATAAAAAATAATACACTGCATAACCCTATAAAGTTAATTAAGACATCAACCATTGGAAAGTTAAGTGAATCCCAATGTTCATTTTATTTTATATCTGTCCAGTGTTAATTTCCTCCATGAAACAAAATAGTTTGAAAAATGGCGAGGGCTATGCACAGCACATTTTTCTCTTTTCACTGTTGAACCCCCGCCCGCACCTCCAGCAGATATACACCAGTATGCAATTGTCATTGGTCCATGCATATGAGGACTACACATTTGGCGCCACTGTTCTCGACAAAGATGAAAACCAAGTTACATTTAACAACTCACTACTGCATGTGACAATGAAATAAGTAGTCAACGTAATACCCGCCAGTCGTCGTGTAGCAAAACAGTGCAGTGTAGATCAACTTAATCGAGTTTGATCGAATGCAGGCAGATAACATTTTGTCATTGTCATTAAAACTTGAATCTTGTAACTGCAAAAGAAAAAAAAACAGCACGTACAAGAACATCCATAGTCCCATGTTCTAAAGTTACATACACTATGATAATTGTGGCTCGTCTTGCTAAAGTATGAACAAGTAATATCCTGTACGAAATGCTTCCGCTCCCCCTCCCAAACTAATGCACGTGCATGTACATATCTTAATGAAATATTTGCACAACTGCCGTGGGTAGAAAGTTTATATTTAGAAACGACCCGAAGACTTGTCATTTGAGAAGGCGAGTTAACTTGTCACACAAATACCTAGAGCTTGGCCAATGGTCCAGATCAGACACATCATATAAGATAAATATTGCTTTAAGTGTCATTAGCTTGGAATGCTTGTTCCTTTTTATGACACTTTGATAAACAAATAAATCAATAAATGCGCGGTGTAGCCATTTTGTGCGTGATAACGTATGAACCGGTGTACTCATAGGTCACACAAATACACGTTACCCATTCCTTCAGTACCAAGTTTTGACTGAGGCAATGCCCCCAAACAGCGCCGAAGACAGTTGCTGACTGTTGTCCAGCGGGAACTTGAATGGAAAAATCAATTTACAAATAAAATGATTTAGGGTTGTTTAGTTATGTGAATTCACAGCACATTTACCTATGTCGAAATTGGTAATTAAGTGTTAAAGAAGATGAGGTCTATTTCCTTTTATATGCGATTTCGATAGGCACGATCAATATTGCATGTCGGTCAAATGTGTCAAGAAAGGTCACAAACGCTCCTTCTATCTGTTGATTTACATGTTTGCACCGGCATACAAAGGAAACCCTGGCTACTCATATAAGGGTCAAGTGATTTCTTGTGATAATGAGGAATACATGCCTATCATCACGTGCTACAGTTATGTCCAATTTTGTGACCTATTTTGATGTTACATTTCCCATTATAAAAAGGAAAGAATATGCTCCTTTTGTTTACAACTCTCCCTCAAATCCATTATTTTTATGGACCTGGCAACCTGCAAGAGTGATTTCGTGATGCGTTGTATTTATTCCCTATCAATCGACATTGGCGCCCAATTGTGTGAAGTTTTTGGGAACTGCAATTTTCCAAATTTATGGTGAATGGCGTATTTAATTTTCTCTTTGTGAAAACGCATTTACTTATTGCGTAAACCGTTATGGCATCCCTCTCCCGTCACGTATACGCCTATAATTATAAAAAAAAGAACACAACATTATAGTAGAAAATAAAACTACTGAAAGACTAACACATGTTGGATCCAAACTTAACTTTAAAGGGAAATAAATGGTCCTGTTGCTCGGAAAAAAAAAATTGTTATATAATGTAGGACAATACATGAAACAAAATGTCACCATAGACATTCAAAGAGTCTGCCCTTAGAGCGGCTATATACTGCTTTCATTGTGTTCAGCCAGATATTAATTTCGTCCTTTCAGTAGTCATCGGCTGGTTGCATTGCGCTCACCTATATATTAGCTTGAAAAGTACAATGTGATATATGCATAGTCCTGAAATAAAATATTTCACGCCAGTAAAAGAATAGTTGACTGACAAATGTCAAGTCATTCATTTTTTAACGTTGTAGTTGTTTGAGCTGTGCTGACTTGTCACCTGAACTTATAAATCGTTCAGTTATCCAATATATGTCCAGCCACAGCTCACATATTTAAAACTGTGCATCATTTCCACTCCAGACTTGGAGGGTAGGTACATTAAGTTAAAATTAGCAAGTTTGTGCAAATGGCAATGGCTCAGAGTTTTTATTTATTTATTTATTTATTTATTTATTTATTTATTTATTTATTTATTTATTTATTTATTTATTTATTCATTCATTCATTCATTCATTCATTCATTCATTCATTCATTTATTCATTCATTCATTTATTTATTTATGTATTTATTCATTTGCAATTTTCTTTGGAAAACCTGAAATAAATTGTCCTCAAAATTTCCTGACCAATTCCTTTGAAATTGTATCGGGACCACTCTGGGATCCCCTAAACCTTCATTTGTTCAAGAGGATTTCCTGTGATTTTACTCTATCTTTTAGTGAATTTTTGTATGTTTTAGGAAGAAATATTTTTTTGTAAAAAGGTCCAATACATTGGTCACAAAAGGGGGATTTATGTGAAAGATTTTTTTTTTAATTGTTTATTTCATCTATTTTCTTTTTCAGTTCGGGTACTTGTCAGTTAATATACACTCCTGTTGATTTTTATGTGCGTTGATAAAGCTTGCGTTGGTCATTATCATTTTATTATTCTTCTCTAAAGCAGTCAGCCAAATCACTTAAAACTTGTTCAGGGTGTGGCATAGATGGGTCTCTGCCAAAGTTGTTAAAATAGAACACCCGGTGGAAAACTGGATATCAACATGTGATGCTGTATGCTTTTGTATTTTTTGATGATTTTTTTTTTTTTTTGAGTGTTTAATTCTTTTTATATTCTTCAAAACTATACCTGAAATGTTTCTAGTGGAAACGCTATACAATGTTTTACACGGTGGCTGTACTGTGGATCCCAGATTTTCAAAAATGTTGTCTTTTCAATACGGGAATCTGCCTATGTTAAAATCCTCTATGACACCAGAAATACCCCGATAATAATTTCGGATATTCAAAATAATTTTTGCAGCAGGGTAACCGATAAAAATAACGAAATTACTTTTGGATAACCAATGAAGTGTAAGAGTTGGTCAGATGGATACGGGAGCTTTAGTCAATGATGAATAGCCACATGAGGTAACATAACTATAGTCGCGGAAAAGCGACTTCATTGGCGTTGATGATGGGGTTATAGCCACAAAATTTGAAATGCAGATGAAAAACCCAGAAGTGGCAGCATTTCTGAAGCACGAATGCCCTGTTTTATTTCATTTTCTTGTACTTTTTATTAACCACTTGAAACTGTAGGTAAATGTAGTGCTTTCTCGACCATTGGCATCAAGGACATTTTAAAGCACCACCATTTGAAGGTACAAAGCAAAAACAACCCGAATTTACAAAAGGTGACCACTTAGATGACTCAGAGGCCACTCGAGCTATGCACACAAAAGCATTGTTCTTTAGAGGAACTGCATCAGACGTATTAATAGGTAATTTGCGCAAAGTAAAAAAAAGGTTAGGCTTTCAGGTGTATCAAAAGAATTCAAATGTAAACAGAAATGGTCTATTTATCTAGTAATAGAATACAAAGGAAATGACGGAGGCGCATTTATAGAGCTTACAGTCAAATTTTCTGAGAGAATTTGATGGAAAAGCATCCACGTAATTATTCATAATTCGAAGGAAAGAATGGAAGCCAATTCCCGGACCTTACAGCATATTACCAAATAAGGATATTTACAGGACACGTGAAGCTTCTGGCTTGGCAATGAAGACTACAATAGTGAAAAAAGCATTCAATCTGCTGGGGTCCTGTTTTTAAAAGTTCCACTTCTGTAGAAAAGTTAATATTTCATACTAAGTATTGCTGTGCTATGCGACTAAAATTTAACTCGGATTAAATTGTTGTGGTTTAAAGTATAAATATAGCTTAGAATTTTGGGGTTTATGGACCCCAAAATTCGACATGTAGGGAAATTCTAAAGAAGATTGACCTTCTTTCTTATTTATATGTACTGTTTGAAACGTTCTTATAAAACAATGGGTGACAAACCTAGAACGGAAATTGATTCACTGTTAAGCTGAAGAAGTGTGGCTCAAGTTAATACCATTCTACAACCAGTTAAACAGACGGAATTACATTAAGTGGGCAAAAGATTTCCAGCAGTTATCCATGCAAGATTATGTATGGGCCGCGGCCAACTGAATACACATCTACTTCGGATAGGCGTTTCTGATATTCATGAGTATCGATGTCGATAAGGTGCTGAAAACGTTTGGCATAACCCTTTTGTTTGTCTCTTTCAAATTATTCTCAGAGATGATCTCCATAGAATTGTGACGACTTATGGCCCGGTCAATCAAATCGTTCTCAATCCGGTGCCATCACATGATTTAAATACTTCATATTTAAAATCGTAACCATGAATTTACATAATTGTTTATCACACGCTATATTATATCCTATACTACAAAGGCCCCGCTGTCTGTTCCACTTCGTATGCTATGTCCTACTTTAATCTTAATGCAATGCTCTGTTTTTTATTCATACTTCATTATTCACAACTCCTGACCACTATTTAATGAAAGCATTGCACCAGGCCTACGAATGTCCCGTCTGTCTTATGCAATAATAATCCTTGCTCTACAAGAGGGGTTAACATAGGGCCTGACCTTGCTCCCAAATTGTTTTCCTTTTATAGAATAAAATATGACTAAAACAAGTGTGCTTTCATGTGAGAAGTTTTTCTCTTCTTGGAAACCTTTGTATTTTCTCAGACAGTTTATCATCATAAAGTTAGATGTTGACTTTCCAACATCCAGTAGTCACAGAAAGCAAACAAAGCAAAATTTGCAAAAGTGAAACTCACTTTTTTGTATTCCTTTCGTATAGTTTATATTGCCACAAAGATTTCAAAGTTTGAATGTAAAATAGGGGAACTTGCTTTTAGTGTGTTGTGTTTTTTGGCCTATTCTGTGCGCACCTCTGCTAAGCAGAAGTATATCCTTAAAAGCAAATTTAGAGTTGACTCATTTTTGTAATTACTGTGTGAAAAACACATGCAAATGCCTGTAGCTTATTTGATTCATGGATCCATGGCCAAAACAAAGTTTGTTTATGCCCCAAAAAGCTGCAGGTTTGGCAGAAGTATGTATTTTTATTCCAACCACAATAAAGTGTTCAAACAATTATAAATATCTTTAATCGCTATTTTAACCTCCAAACAATGTGTGCGTAGCTCTTTGTGTTTTTGTTCCATGCTACTGCCTGTCATGATATATAGTCTAGTGCTTTTCATGAACAAAAAATGTGAAATCTGAATTTCTAATATTAGAAAACTGGCCTTAGTATGCAAATGAAATACGATTAACTTATCCAGAATGAATGACTGTATTTTTTCTCGTATAGTAAATCTAATCAATTTGGAAAATATTCCGATAATACAGTTATGTAAATGTATTCCAGGCACTGGTAATAAATAAAAATGAGCACACTAATTTAGTTTTGTATACTTATTATACTTCCACGTATTTTGAATATGAAAATTGGGTATCAGAAACTTAGTATGGTGTGGGATGGAAGCAAAGTCTCTCTCTCTCTCTCTCTCTCTCTCTCAGTCTCTCTCTCTCTCTCTCTCTCTCTCTCTCTCTCTCTCTCTCTCTCTCTCTCTCTCTCTCTCTCTCTCTCTCTCTCTCTCTCTCTCTCTCTCTCTCTCTCTCTCTCTCTCTCCCTCTCTCTCAATATATATATATATGTATATATATATATATATATATATATATATATATATATATATAGTAATTGCTTATTGGGTAAAAGATACAAAGACAATGTTCCAATGGATGGACGCACACGCTAATGAACATTAACAAGAAGCCCGCTGCAAATGTGCAAAACGAAGAGCCTGAATGACAGAAATTGATGAAATAATTACGTGTGGCGTCGCTTTCTAACGAAAGTATAACTGTGAAGTTTATATATCGATGGAGTTTCCCCTTGAAGGGTAACGAAACTGAGTTTCTGGCTTAGACAATGAAACTAAAATGTCAACATACAGAACCTAAAAATACGGGGGGGGGGAAGGGGAGGGTGATCAAAAAAGAGACACCCGCAAGAGACATGTGCCCCGCAGATGCATATCCAGCTACACGAAAGGAAAACAGAGCGTCATTGAAAGATGACAAGTCTTTTTCTCATTTTTACAGCAGCTGGAGTGATGTGGTGATTAGGCATAAGTCGTTCGTCTTTCGTCAACCACAATGCACACATTCGACCAGATTCACTTTTAAATTGGAGGGAAAATATCTTTTTTTTTTTTTTTTTTAGTTGTTGCTTTTTTTTTTTTTTTGTGGGGGGGGGGGCTTCAAAAATTGCATCGTCTGAAACTACATGGCCAATTGCTTTATAATTACAAAGGAACCTTTTTCGGGATCCCCACACCTGAATTTGTGCAACAGGTGGTGCTGCATTTTTTGTCTCTTTTTTAAAGAAATGTTTGTGTGCTATCTTGCAATTTTTGACTTCTCCAAAACTGTCACATGGTTGTATCTGTGAACTGGTGGAAGTTAAGCTTAGGGGAGAATTAACTGAACTTGTTGACTAGGTGGTGCTACTCTGGATTCCTGATTATGTTTGTCCATTTGGTTACCTATTTGTTAATGCATATGATTTCCTATCGATTACCATGTTTGGCAACGAGGATTGCAATGGACGGTAACACTTTTCTCTTCCTCGTCAAAGTGCTCAACGCCATGGGTTGAATATCAAGGTCAGATGAGGACGAGCTGTTCACAGAGTTGCTGTGTTAATAATAGTTGCCGTGATCCTGAATTTCTTTCTATCTGCCCAAACCATATAGCCAGGTTTTCAAAAGACATATGAATAAATGCTATTTGATAGCGCTGTTACAAAAAGACAAATGAAATAGAAAAAACAAAAAAAAAAAAAAACAAAAAAAACAATCATTCCATTAAAAGACATACACCACATTTATATATATATAACCAGACTAAAAATTGATACTAATCATAGAACCTTACCCTTTAAAAATATATATGGATATAGGTATGAAAACACTTAAAGTGAAATACTAAAACAAGAACAACAACAATATGCTAGGGTACGTATTGGCTTTGGAAATATGCAAAAGTGTCTTGTACGGGTAGGCGCGGCGGAAAATAGAACTTTGATCCTCTCATCATTCACATGATTAAGGACTCTTGTTTTCAGAAAAAAGACACAGTTTACTTTTTCTGCCATGCATTTTCACAGATGGTATGTCAACCATTTACAAGAAAAGGTGAAAATTATGAAAATATCAAACTGTCAAAGATGGCGCAGCGGCACTGGGTTCGTGCTCAGACGGCACCAAGCAGGGTTTTCTCATCGCTTGGCTTCAAAGGTCTCAGGTTTCATCTGTGCCTTAGCGGGACCCAAAACACTATGCCGTCGCAGGCAGGTGGCGCCCCTGTACAAGCTTTGGTGCAAAATGTGTTGTTGTTTTTGTTTTTGTTTTCTAATATTGTATTGCTCCCACTCCATCTATGAGACACACTGACACTTGAGCATAGATGCATTTTGAGTATAAAGGAACTGGCCGTCTCTCGGATAAAAAAAATGTTGTATTAAGTTAATCAAACATAAAACGGACAATGTACGTTTGAGACTTTACTTGAAAGCAAAAACAATCGTTGATATGCGTCTTAGAATTGGCAACAAACTTAATCTGTATCGGTTAGTAATGTGTATGCTTCGCTCGTTTGCCAAAAAGAAAGAAAAAAGGTGGCTAAAATTGTAGTCCTGTCGTTGTCTATCATATGCTATGAGGATCCAAGACATATTTTTACACATTTCTGTTTTCAATGCACTCAAAATTAATGCACATTGCTTGATTCAATGAGCAAAATATTTGAACAATTGCATTAGTTACATTCTCTCTCTCTCTTTTTCTTTTTCTTTTTTTTTTTTTTTTTGTTTCTTTTTTTTTTTTCGGGGGGTGTTTTTGTTTTTTGTTTGTTTTTTGTTTTTTTGTTTTTTGTTTTTTTGTTTTTTGTTTTTTGTTTTCCGTTTGTTTTTGTGGGTTTTTTGTTATTTTGTTTTTCTTTGCGCTTATGTGGCACCTTCAAATGCAGCTATAAGAAGAACCCAGGTTAATGTGCCCATGTATTCGGGAACTAAAACAGTCTAGCAGTTTTGTGTGACTGTGCCTTGTTTTGTTTCTTGACATTTGATTGCACTTTGGAGCCTACGCTCTACTGTTGGCTGATGACCGGGTTACAAACAAAGGTAAAAGTGACAGCTCAGCCTGGCTAGTTTTATTTGCCATATATTTTTCCCAGATTTGGTCCGACAGACATATATGGGGTCAAGCCGGTCTAGTGCAGGTTAGAGTTTATATTTTTCCCTTCTGAAGTTTTGTCGGTATTGTGATAATGTATAGATAAGTTGGGAGTAAGATACTTGCATGAGAAAGCAGATATTGTGAAGATTGTAGTATAAGAGTATATTATTTGATGTTAAATTGGCACAGGTGATTCCCTTGTGTCTGGGAACTGCTCTGTGGTAATATGTAAAAACCTGGTGAAGCCTGGCAGTTTCCCCATAGAAAAAGTGTACTAAATAAGATATAGCGTTTTCTCTGACAGCATTGCATGTTCTTTCTGATATCCTTTTTTAAATGTTGGCAAAAGAGGATTAAGGTTGTACCAGCACGCAATCAACGGTTTGGTTACCAGATTTAAATATGACTTACCTTCTATAAAATCAGAGCTTTCCAGGCCTAATTGTTTCAGGTTGTACTGACCTACGCCATCCATAAAGCAAACAGCTGATACCTGCCAAGCATCAAGTCATCAGGTTACAAAACCCTCTGTCTTTTAAATTTTTTAATTTTTTCTCTCTATCTGTCTATCTCCTTCGTTGGTCCTTTTTTTCTGCAGAAAATGTAACTTTGACGTCTTTGTGATTACATAAAAGAACGGAATTGTAAAGTGGTGACTTATTATTCCGCTGACCTTACCATAATGAGTGACTTTGACAATTGATATGCTACCTGGTAGTGTTTTCCTTGCTAACGTAAATAGTGGCCAGACTCTCAATACCCTTGCAATGGGAAAGATAATGTTACACTTGATATAATCATTTAAAATAATGGTCAAAAACATCAACAAAACATAAAGATAGTATCATCCAAGTTTCCCTAAAAGCAGCACCTTAGTTATGACTCACAGTAGGCTTGCAGTCGGAAAGATAATGTTACGCTTGGTATACCCATTTAAAACAATGGTCAAAAACATCAACAAAAAATCATCAAAAAAATATAAAGATAGTATCATCCAAGCTTCCCTGAAAGCAGCACCTTAGTCATGACTCACAGTAGGCTTGCAGTCGGAAAGATATTATTACACTTGATATACCCATTTAAAATAATGTTCAAAAACATCAACAAAACATCATCAACAAAATATAAAGATAGTATCATCCAAGTTTCCCTGAATGCTGCATCTTAGTTATGGCAATGCATTTGTCCTGCAGGCTCACAGTAGGCTTGCAGTCGGTAAGATAATCTTACACTTGATGAACTCACAGAAGATAACGGCAAAACACATCAACACAACATAAAGACAGAGCCACCTAAGTTTTCCTGAAAGCGACACCTTAGGTATGGTAATAAATTTACCCTGCAGACTCACAGTTGGTTTGCAGTTGTCGGGATAATCTTACGCTTGATATGCTTATGAAAAATAATGGTAAAAATTATCAACAGAAATTAAATACACTATCACCTACATTTCCCTGAATTTATCCTACGTATCTCAATAATAATAACACTTTTCTGTACCTTAGAATTGAAGTAGATGCAATAAAATGTCCCCATCCCTTCTGGCAGGTACAATAAAACATCGTTATTTCCTAAAAAAAAAAAAAAAAAAAAAAAAAAAACCAGGACAAACAAATGGCCTTCATTTAGGGTTTTCTGGTAGGTGATGTTCAAAGTACGATCCAACAGATTTTATTCAAGGTTTTAAGAGTTGTTTGAGTTGTCGTCCATACAGTTTCTATCGAGATGCTAAATATTGAGTGAGTGGCAGTCACCCATAAAAGGCGACTGGTGGTTAAACTAGTCCTCTCAACCTTTGGAATATTCTTCGTTAAATCAGTCCATAGTGTTTCCAAAATGTACATGCCTAACCACCAAGAATACAAATTTTATATCTTCTGCCAGAAACAAAAAGAAGTAGACGAATGTAAGCACAGAGTTGGGAAACAATGGCACAGCATTATGGGGCAGTCAGTCAGACAAGTTCATGTGCCACGGCACCTATATATGACAGTGAGGTATCAGAATGCATATATATATATATATATGTGTGTGTGTGTGTGTGTGTGTGTGTTCGCTTAATGCATACACACACGTGTATGCATGCATAGTATATACATACATACATACATGCATACATACACATACATACATACATACATACACACATACATACATGCATGCATACATACATACATACATACATACATACATACATACATACATACATACATACATACATACATACATACATACATGTACAGAGAAATATTTCCTTCCAAGTTGTATTCCGGCACTGGTGTCCGTCCATGAAATGACAGTATAGATATGTTTCTAAGTGAGATAAGTTTGTAATACTTTTTCTTTTGAAATAGACATAAGCCCCTTATCTAAAGGTATACTTGATTCATATAACAATAGGTGTATTAACACAATTACGGGTCTAAGTTCTTACAATTTCCATAAATTATTTGAATATATATGTGTTTTATTATGAATATATGCATTTGTGTTCTTGTCACTGTATGCGTATCATAAATAAATAGATGTTTATTCCGAATGGATATGAGCACAGATCAAATCGATATATGTCAATGAGCAAGAAATCTGTAACTAAATCAAAATATTTGTATATCTGTACTTAACTAGACATGCGACTTGTCACCTTTCAGGGTTGATAGCAAAATAAGAAGGAAAAAAAATCCGATTGCGAAGGATAGCTGAGACGAAGATGTCTTCCTGAAACAAGATTTGGAAAATCTTGGTAGCAAGAGGCTATCTATCCGTTAAAAAAAGAAAATTGATAATATATATATATATATATATATATATATACATATATATATATATATATATATATATATATATATATATATATATATATGTTGATTTTTATTTGATATGTGTTCTTTTCTTTGTAAAAGGAAAGTTTTCATGGTGTATTGTTTGCTAATACTTTGCAATTGTCATCCTGAGTCATACATGGTGTATTTTCTACTTAAAATATGTAATTGTCATCTTGAGTCATATGCATGCTATACAGATCTTTTCTGCAAAGAAATCGATGCTTAATAAAAATTATATTATAAATACAATATTCGATTTCAGGTACAGGTGTCCCTTGCATAATTAATATCTCAGTGTCGTTGTTTACGTATATTATGTGGTCTATTCTGAGGCAGAAATGTGGTGTTTTCAAAGATATTCTTTTATTTTGTTAATATAGTTTGGTTCACATTATGTAAAGATGTACGGGTACCTGACATTCTATAAATATGGCTTTTAACTTTAATCTTCTGTCTTTAAATACAAAAGGACTCTCTGACACATTCAAAGGAAGATCTGTTTTCCACTGGATTAGAAAGTTTCATAAGGGGTTTTGTTTCTTGCAAGAAACACATGGTACCTTGAAAACAGAAATAATTTGGAAAAATGAGTGGGGAACTAGAATATATTTTTTACCATGGCACAAGCAATAGTAGGGGTGTTGCCATCTTAATGCCAACTGATTTAGAGTATAATGTTCAAAATGAAATTAGTCATCCAGGAGGGAGGTATTTGACACTAGATGTTATGATAAGTGATGCAAGATTCATCTTGGTTAACATTCATGGACCAACAAAAAACCATTAAAGAGACCAATATTATTTTTTAGAACAGTTATATGAATTATTGCAAGATTACTCTCGGGAAAATATCATTATTGGTTGTGATTTCAATACTATTTTAGATCCAGTTTTAGATAAGAGAGGCGGAACATATTCACCAGTCAGTAGATATGGACATGGTATTCAGAATTTGTTAATTGACAAATTAGACGTATTAGACATATGGCGTTCACGTAATCCGGATACTTTCATGTGTAGTTGGCAGCAAAAAATTCCCTCAATTCAATGTCGTCTAGATTTTTGGCTAATTTCATCCTTCCTATCAACATATATAACAGATGATAAAATAAAGCCTTCAATCAAAACTGATCATTGTTTGATATCCCTATGTCTTAAGGGGGATCTTTTTGAAAAACGGGAGCCAGGCTTCTGGAAATTCAATGCAGCATTATTAAAGGATTCTGATTATATACAACAGGTAAAAGATATAATAAATTCTGACAGTACAAAGTGTTTATATTTGGATGATGAAGGTTTACTATGGGACACTATTAAATGTAATGTTAGAGGGATGACAATAAAATATTCAAAACATAAAATGTTTGCACAAAGGCAAAAAGAACAAAATTTGCGGCAGCAATTTGATAACTTTTCATCTCAAGAATTATTAAGTGATGCAGACCAAAACAGAATTGCAGAAATTGAAAAAAAAAAAAAAAAAAAAGAAATTGATAGAAATCAATGATGAACAAACCAAAGGTGTAATGATTCGCTCTCGAGCGCTGGACAGAATTAGGTGAAAAAAAAAAACAGAAAATAAATTCTAGGTCTTGAAAAAAGAAATTATAAAAATAAATGCATTACAAAATTATTTAAAAACAATCTGGAAGTAACTAATCTGAAAGAAATTTTACATGAAGAGCAGGCATTTTATCAGACTTTATACACATCCAAACACTTGGACTGGGATCAGTTAATACTTGAAAATACATATAAAAAGCTGTTAGAAAATCCGGACATGCCTAAACTTAAAGACACGGACCAAATTATTTGTGACAGTTCCCTAACAATGTAGAATGTACAAATGAAACGCTTAAAAAATGGGAAAAGTCCTGGCTCTGATGGTTTTACAGCAGAGTTCTATAAATTCTTTTGGGATGATATAAAATATTTGGTTTTTAACAGTTTTCAGTTTGCTTTTGAAGTTAATAATAAATTGTCCATTGATCAAAGCATAGGAATCATTTCCCTATTTCCAAAAGAAAGATAAATCTCGCACTTACTTTGTTAAAAAACTGACCCCTATCTCTATTTAATATTGATTACAAAATCTTAACCAAAGTGTTAGCTTTAAGGTTACAGAAATTTCTGTCTGATTGGATTCATGAAGATCAAACTGGTTACATTAGGGGAAGATATATTGGCGAAAATATTAGACTTATATCATATGTTATACATTACTACGATAAACATAATCTATCTGGACCGTTATCACTGATTGATTTTGAAAAAGCATTCGACACCATTGAATGGAACTACATTGATAAGGTACTTTCAGCATTCAATTTCGGACCAAACTTTCGTATATGGATTCAAATATTATATAATGACACTTCTAGCTGTGTCATTAATAACGGGAACTTCTCCAATTTTTTTCCAGTTTCGAGGGGTGTACGCCAGGGGTGTCCTCTTGTTCCGTTCTTATTTGTTCTAGCGGTTGAGCCAATGGCTCTAATGATAAGAGCCAATAAAGATATCAGTGGTTTAAAATTTGGTAATCAAGAAATTAAAGTTAGCCAGTTGGCTGATGACACCACATGTTTTGTCTCAGATCAGAAATCAGCTAAACTATTATTTGATACTCTTAATGAGTTTGGAAAATGCTCTGGGCTGCTTTGTAACATTGAAAAAACTAGTATATACTGGCTTGGGCAACAGTAGTTTGATGAAGACTGGGAATTACCAGTCTTCTGGAAAGAAGGCAAATTTTGCACATTAGGAATTATTTTTGATAAAGATGAAAATTTAATGTGTCGTCTGAATCATGGTTCGAAATTGCAGTCCTTTAAAGAAATTCTTAAAGTTGGAAAGATTATGAATTTATCATTGATAGGTAAAAATATTGTTCTTAAAAGCCTGGCCACTTCAAAACTTCTGTATCCAATATCAGTAATACACACTGATGATAATATTGTCAAAGAAGTACAATCTGCAATATATCAATTTATATGGCATAACTCCACGCATAAAGTGAAAAGTTGAGTCATGCACCAGAGTATCTTAAATGGAGGACTTAAAATCACACATTTTAATACACAAGTCCTTGCTCTTCAGTTAAACTAGGTGAAACGTATTTTTAATAACGTTAAAGCTAAATGGCTTGTTGTCTTCCGAAAAATTCATTCCGGAAATAGATATTAAGGATCTCTTTATGAGTAGATGTTACTTGGATATTTCACAATATAATTTACCATTGTTCTATCAAGACTTTATTTCTGCCTGGAAATTATTCCGAAATTTTGCTCACCCCAAAAATTTGAGTGCTATTTGTAATGAGTTCTTGTGGTTTAATGCATTCATCATGGTTGGTGGGAAAGCTGTATTTTATAAACAGTGGTATAAAAAAGGAATTAAATTAATAGGTGATAACTAAGTATGCTTGGCGAATTCCTTAATATAGAAGAATAAATTTTCTTGAATGTTACTCATTGATATCAGCTATACCTCGAGAATGGAAAGAAAAGTTGCATTTAAAAAGTATACATTTTACAGAAAATCCTTCTACTGCATTTTTTATCATTAATGGCAAGAAAAAGAATATCAAACATATCAGTTGTAAAGAATTCTATTGGTTTATTGTAGAAAATGAGATACACGAAGTTCCTACATGTATTAATAAGTGGCGAGACATACTTAACGTTGAGATAGAAGAATGGAGTAAAATACTCGGTCTTGCATTTAAATGCACTATAGAAAGCAAACTTCAAGCATTCCAGTTCTTAGTTATACATAGATTTGTTGTGCATAATGCAAGACTGTACAAAATGGGACTTGTTGATTCTGAACCCTATAATCTTTGCCATCAAAAACACACAATTTTACATAGATTTTGGGACTGTCAATATATTAATGAATTTTGGACGCATTTTCAAAACTGGTTCAATAGTTGTAATTCTCAAGTGTTAACATTATCTGCAAAAAACATTATTTTCGGTTATTATGAGATGCCGAACAAATATGCTTTGAATAATTGTTTATTACAAGCCAAGTACTACATTCACAAAGAATTGTGCAAGAAGCAGAATATCTCTTTCATTGAATTTTCAAAGTACCTGAAATATAAAATAACTATTGAACAGCATATATTGAATTCTAATGGGAAGCAACATATTTTTGAGAAAAGATGGCTAAATATTGTGGAAAGTCTGTAACTATGTATCATAAATGTATTTTACTTTGACACAAACGACTGTTAATGTATGCACAGTACACTTTTCTGCATATGTTCACAATGTATATATGATATGTATGGAAACGTTCAATAAAAAAAGGAATATATATATATATATATTATTATGATAAATTAATTCTTTTTGTGAGCAAAACTAGAATAATTACCTTAGTTATCTGAATAAGATGATTTTTACTGTGCATATGTGTAAATTATATATATATATAGACTGTATATATATTATATACAAATATTGTCGAATACATGTATGTGCCATCCAGTGTAGGTCTCATATCACGTTGCTTGATGGGGAGAGGGGTCCTGGGAATGGGGTGGGGTGGTTGGGTATGCTTAAATGTTCTTTGATGTTAATTTGATATACATGTATATATAGTTATGTTATTTATCATCAGGCTGCAGGAGTCTTAAAAGATGCATGCAGCCAGTTTATTACTCACTACATAGTATTGTATGAAGCTGCAACAAACAAGGGCCGTCTTATGCATGCACTGATATGCGTGCTTCACACTAACAGGCATGAAAGCACGGCTACTGCTTGCTGCATTAGAGTGGAATAATCGACAAAGACATCAGGCCACAAGTGAAAGTGGGGACAAAAATATGATGTCATTCATTCCAAAAACCGCAAAACATGGGTCATAAGATTTCGCTATGCAAGACAAGAGCTACACCACTTGGAAACAATGCTCAGGGGATTGTGGAGATCCATACGTCAAAGATCTCACTCCCACAGATGGAAGTGCCACAAGATCTTCCTCCCCATATTGCAAGCATGGAAAAGCCAGATATATATGTATATATATATATATATATATATATATATATATATATATATATATATATATATATATATATATATATATATATATATATATATATATATATGTATATGTATATATATATATATATATATATATATATATATATATATATATATATATATATATATATATATATATATATATTGATTGCACTGTAAGTCAAACCTATTACTCTTCCGTGTAAATTACTTTGTAATTTAGATGTAAAAGTAGTGAAGAAAGAGTTGTGAAGAAAGAGTTGAAGAAACTATGGTATATATATGTGTGTATATATATGTATATAATACCTGATCAAAATACAATTATTACAGTGTTTCCAATGAAACGATCTCTTTGCTTCAGACTGTTCATGTAGGAATCTGCATTGGACAGATGCTTATAAAGGAAATCTTTTTTGCTTTTTGAAATTATTTGAAATAAAAATGAATTTTAAAGCAGACTGCAGAATCCTCAGAGGAATAAAGATGCATATTCCGATGTTTTGCACAATTTAAGGTACAACTCGAATATATACAAAATACTAAATTTATTTCCATGCGTATGTACACTATGAACAATATGTACACTCTAATCAGACTCGTAATCACTGTTTGATCAGAGTGGAAGCCCTCATAGTCTCCAGTTGGACTTGGAAAGTTCTTGCGAATTTTGGTCACAGAGCAAGCTGGCATCACTTTTCTTTCTCTCCTTCTGAGTGGCCCATAAACACGCCATAGGAACTGTTGGTATGCTGCTTAGCGTAAAGCCCTCAAAAAAGGCATTGATATATTAACACTGAACAACAATTGAATTGACTTTTGGACCAAGATATGTTCTGATGGACTGTATGATTGCGAATTGAATTCAGTTAAAATTAATGAGATATTAAAATGACATTTGTATCAGGCATCAAATTTAAATTAAAAAAAGTAATTAAATTGGAACTTTTTTTCTAAAGTTACAATAAAAACTGTATATATTACGAGGTGAGGTCATGGCATCATCAATATTGATTCTGTCTCAAAGGGTTGTTTTTATTGTGCCATATACACATTGAACGGATCGTGTAGGCAACATACACGCAAAATACCTTTTGTAGCAAGGTATGCCTTCATCAAATGGCACTGGGTTTGAGGGAAAACAAGTAGCATTTCTTTTTTTTTCACAAGTGTCAGAGAGTTCATTTCATGTATAAAAGTTGGGACCAGAGATAATTTATCTCACCCATAAAAGTGGTGACAATAAACTTCCGTCCCCGTTGTTTGTGATGTATATCGAGTCATCTGAAAATAAAATAAAATTTATCACATGAGTTGCAGTTGTATCACTGTGTATTCAAGCTGCAAGGTAAAAAATGGATGGTTGAATTGTATGTATGTGTGCATGTACATGTATGTATGTAACAGAAGCATGCTGTGCCAATGGCCCAATGCAAAGATTTGCTGGAACTTTTTTGTTGGTCTGTGAAAATAGGAACATTTTGGTTGAGAGTATTCAAGACTCCACAGTAGTTTTAAGTATCAGAAAAAAATAGAAGCATACTCATACATGTGCTATTAAAACTTTCATTTGGAAGTATTATTTTGCTAAATCACTGGGAATAATTTTATTTTGACTATAGAACACTTTAGAGTGAAAGTGGGTGTGTGATTCTATTAGGGTGTGTGCTACTTTGAGGATGAATACAGTATATGTATATATATATATATATATATATATGTGTGTGTGTGTGTATGTGTGTGTGTGTGTGTGTGTGTGTGTGTGTGTGTGTAAGAATTATGTGAGAGCTGAAAGCAAATTTTCTAACACAACCTGTAAATTTTCCAGTACATGCGGTGGGGAGGTGCACTACACCCCCTACCCTGCTTTTCCCCCACAAATTTTTAACCCATTGATTACCATGACTAGGAGCCTCTAATGGTGATTTTGTCCATACTTGTCTAGTAATGTTTTTGTTGCCACTGTTAAAAACTATGAAACAAGTCAATGTATACACATAACACATTTTTCTAAGAATTGAAAATTATTTTAACAAACAGCTTCTGGAGGGCTACTCTTGGTCAATTACAACTAAAAATTAATAAAATACCCTTTCCAAATTAATATTTGTTTATATGGTATCCTTTCCTTTGCAATAAGCGGTGTCCACGTTTTGAAAACCCTTTCAATGCCAGTGAAAACATATCCTTGTTGACAGCGCACAGACCGTATGACAATATGCCAATCTATATCATTACCCCCACCCCCACCCCCACCCAACCCCATTGACACAGAAAGACAAATTGCATATAATTGCTTCAGCAAACCGAGTCTGTCTTAAATAAAAAAAAAAACAAACAACCAAAAAAACAAAACAAAAAAAGTGAATTTTATACCTTCAAAAAAAAATGCATAATATTTAAAACTGTCACCCATTAGAGGCCTACATCAAAGTTGTGTGGCATTTAGTAAGACTTAAATATAGCTACTGATGGAGTGTGGAATTCCTAACAGGATGTGAAGAAATTTTGAGTCAGACCGTATCACCTTCCCTTTCTGTGCTTCGTCATCTATTATTATAAGAAATTGAACGAGGACGAGGAACGAGCACGAGGCTTGGCATTTTCCTTATAGAGGCTACAGTTTAGAAATGCACAATCGAATAAAATAAGTGAATTGTGACTTGAGGGAAATATAACTAAATTTGTTGCTTGCCTTTAGCCATTTAAATTTTGACATATAGGCCAGCTATCAAACGAATAACCTGTGGCTACGCAAAATCTACAATTCTTCGTTAAGTACCACACTCTACACTGCACTACAAACGTGCCGTCGCGTGTACGGCATCTACGGTTGCGCTATCTAGAACTCCCTCCGCGTACATGGTGTCAGAATTACAATTTACATAGACGTTGTAACACTTTAACTATATACCTGTGTTGTTTGGTGCTGCTAGTTCTCTTGTTGCGTCAAGCTCCTGACAGCAAACGTATTCTTTTGCTCTGTTCAGTGTAGCGACGGTACAGTGACAGCATGTGCACCAGCTCTCTACCGGGGACTGAAGCCGGTCCTCCCGTTCCCGTTCGCTCTCTTCAGCATCGGGATCTTCAGCTGGACCTGGGCAGTATTCGTCCACGTCTGCATCATATCCCCTGTCTTCTCTCTTGAGCTGCCATCTGAATCCTCGAAGTCCGTAATCGTCAGTCTGTACCTCAATAATATCTTCGTCTTCACTCAGTTCGCCAAATTCAGTGTCTTCTCCGCTCGACATGCTTGTTTATTATTGTTTGACCCGCTTTTAGCGCTTTCTCTGTTAAAGAGCTCTACGGCAGTGCCAAGCCCACACGCTACGTCATTTTTCATCAAGTATGGCGACTCCCAAAACGAACTGCCGAAGAAGCAAATCGGAGGCGTGTTTTCGTCCGTTACATTTACATTCGCGAGGACAGAGTAAAAACTACATCACATTTGGGAATTACAGTGTAATAACGAACAGGCTGAGAGGGCTGAAAGCGTTTTCTTTCTGTTTCCTTTAAAGAAAAAAAACTGCACAAACAAGTGCAACTTTATCATGACTCAGACAAAAATACGCGATTCCATTACTCATTACACGTCGGTAAGCTGCTCTGATAAAAAAGATGAATGCTCTTAAAATGTAGGAAAAGTGCACAATCATTCACCAACTTCCAAAATTTTGACACAATGTAAAGGTCCAGTGCGATGGCCATTGTAAACCACTTTCTCCCTTGTTATTCACAAAGTGTCACTGCGATTATACCAAGCTTAAGTTGAGGACAACCACCACATCTTCCGTGTCGCTCTGAAAAAAAAAGAAAGAAATCACAAGCCAGTCTGGATAGGCCCACTTTCCATAGCCAATCCACTCACTGTCTATGTCTAAACCTACGAATAATTAATATGTTATTAATTCCGATCCAAAATGGTGTTTTTTTAAGTTAGGCTCCAACAGCCGAAAATGAAATCTTAAACAGGTAGGCTTCGCCCGTGCATTTAGGGCTAGAATAAAATTCATTTGTTTATTCTAAAAAAATCACTTGTGTTATGTTGTTTTTCATTCTTTTTGTTTTGCAATGCCAAATACCATGCGTACACCATATATATTCCATGTTTGAGGGTGAATTATCATTTTCTAGAGTGATATTCAAATGCAGCTACTCACTGTGGATTACATGACCTAAACATTGTTACAAGTAAATTGTGACTTGCCTGCATCAGTGACCTGATGCATTGGCATTTTGACAAAATCAAGTGTGTGGGAGCGGTGTTTGATTACACGTCACGCGTGACGTGGAATGACCGCACCGAACGTAAACGCGGCACACCTGTCAGCAGGTCGATGTAGGAAGTAGGGCCTAGGCCCAGGGCATAATTTTTGGCGATGAATACCCATAAAACATAGAATAAACAAAATCTTACATGGCTTGAGAGTAAGTTACCATTTTCTCTCACTCAGGATCATTGTTGGAGTGGAAAATCACTCGTGACCTGCGGTCACTGGTGATATTCCTCACCAACAGCGAGCCCTCGACCCGGAGAAATGCTGTGCCGGGACTTGTTGGGTATCGAAACAAATGTGCAAAGCTCAATATATAGCGGCCCTAAAGTTTAAACCGCGTCTTCTGTAAAGATATAGGCATACTTTCGCAAGTGGGGTTTGCAAAAGATATGCATGCTCACGAAATGTAATAACCATGGAAACCAATTTAATTATCCCTTTATTTCTACACTGGGATCTTATTCCATGCTTTGACTGATTCTTAAAGAAGTTCAAGTGTGTACGTATGCCCCGCCCCTTTCCATTGCATGAGTGCATGCGACTGCTTGCCAGCGAGGAAAAGTGCATAAGGACTATCATATTCTTCAGGTAAATCAGAAACGACGTTACAATTAGATTGACGATCCTGTTCACGTCAATATTGCAGAGGGTTAGGACCTGTTACTTTTTTTTTGTTAGCCTATCCTTATCTAATTGGTCGATTTGTTTCAGCAAACTCTCGAATCATTCGGAAACGACAATTACACTGTTCCGTGTTTCCTGCGGTCAATCTTGTCAAGATGTTGACGCATTGTCCTTGGTAATTGACCTGTTTCGTCAGACCAAACCCGCTGGATCAGCTCATGCTGTAAACCTGACAACTGAGACAAAGTTAAAGAGAAAAAGGTCTCAAAACAACTTCGGTCCATTGCATTTAATTCAAAGTGTATTAGTTTAGATAAGCCTTTGGCACATATTTCACGTTCGTTGGAACGTGAATAGACACCGTTGCTTGTAGAAATAACAAATTCCTCATATCATATTTTCGTGGTGCTCCTTTTTTATGGATTAAAAAACTGCTTCAAACATAAAAATTCGGACTATGTTTGACCAGGATCTGCTCAAAGAGTTCGAGAACAAAAGTAAATATGGAGCATTCTACACTAACATCCATGTAGGGACTACTGAAAATCGTGTCATGCACTATTTCCGATCACTATTTTTGCTAGCACCGTCAAGTTGGGGACTCATCTGGTGCTTATTGGACATAGATTAATATATTTTATCACTGTGTCTTGCTTTGGAGACCTTCAAACAAAAACAGTATTAAGTTGCCTAGGTGTGAACCGTTCTTGCATATATGAGCCTTAAAATTGTAAGACTGGCTACTGAAACACACGTAATAAGTCAGGCAGGGACCTAATATTTACCTTTTTTTACACCAAAATGTCAGTACAAAAATATGAAAACAATGTGATGATACCAGACATAAATATTCAGGGCCCCATGGATAGCATTTGTATAATTTTTGGCTTCCAATTGATATAAAATGCGTACAAAATAGAAATGTTATTGAGAAGCAAATTTCACTAGGACGTGATCGAGCAATATGTGTAATGTATAACAAGCAGGTTGTGCGAAATTCCGTCAGCCATCCAACGGACGCCTGGCATTTTCACAAACCACAGAGTGCGCATCACTGAAAAGTATCAGTGTATTACATCCAACTTAACGACGTCGATCTTTTAAAGGAATCGTCCATATCATTGACTTTTATCTACTTTATTTTTGTTTTATTTCTGTCAACTGTTTGCACTTATGCAATGTTCACTTTTTATGTTCAACTCAACCATATATTTATGTGTCCTCTGTACATGTAATTTTCTGTGATATATGACTATATCTTTTATTCACAATTAATTCCGATAAAGTTTCATGTTTGTAATGATTTGGGTTCGATCATCATCCAAATGCTACAGAGATACTAAAAGAATATCGGTAAATGCGTTTGGATATAAGGGGTCATGAAGAATGTTCTTCTAGTGCAAGCTGAACTAGGCAAAAGTACGCCACTCAGTGACTGACTACACGTTGGTGTACTGTTACAAAAAAAAGTGAAAAAATTGGAACTTTCAGCCTTTTTGGGACAATGTAATGGTTCAGTGCCTTGGCCTTTGCACGAGTTTCCCTCGTTATTCACATTCAACCACTGCAAGTAAAGAGACTGGAGCAACAGTGCCACATGTTCCGTGTCCTCCTCTACAAAGGTAAGCCTCAATCCAATATATGTAGGCTCTGTAGTCGACCTACTCACCGTCTATACCTAACCTTATAAATTAGCCTACTTACATATTATCTTGTCCAATTCATAATTGTTAAATTAAAACGTCGAGGCGTAAATAGCCAGATAAATTTATAAGTGAATAACTTTTGCCAGCAGGTCTACTCAAAATCTAATGTCTTTTTCGTTTCTTTCTCTCTCTCTCTCTTTCTTTCTTTTTCTTTCTTCATTTTTTTTTTGTTTGCTTCTCTTTCTTTCGTTTTGTAGATTTTGCAAAACCAAATGCCATGATCATACCATGTTTGAAGCAGTAACTCACTGTGAATCTAATAACCTAAAATGTATCATAAATGAATATTATGTTGACGCACCAGCATCAGTGACATATAGTGTATTCACATACAGACAAAATCAAATGTGTTGCAGGACTGTTGATGACACGTCATGTATGGCAAGATGGTTATTATGATTTCCCAAGTTCAAACACAAATTTAGGAAAATATTTGTGCAATGATAGTAACTAACAGGTTAATGTACGTCGGTCTTGTATGCAGCGACAAGAGTGAAGGCATTTAAGTCTAGTAAATGTGATAAGGCAAACATACCAGCAGATTTGGAAGAATAGTTTGAATAATATGCGACTTCCCCGGAAATGGGAGAATGCAGTGAACAGGCGGGGATAAATGTCATTAATATTAAAATGTGCTGTTGTGCAACGATAACGGCTTGAGAAAATGTGGTCATGGAAGACAGTGGACGGACCGAAACATGCGGTTTTAAGCCAAAGCATACCGTTATTCGGTCGCATTGACATTTATACAATTATTGATACTTCAGTGGATAGACATGCCGTGATATCGACCAGAAAACCAAAGTCGACCGATCCGAAGCTGAGGTCTATTGGATTTTACCCTCAGTATCCACAGCATGTCTATCGCCTGAAAAGTCCGTAACTATTTTGTAAAATAATAAGAACATGATCTTCCATATTTACTATCAAAATGTGATGATTTTTTAAACAATGATTACAATAAACAACTAATAGACATGCTGCGGATGTCGACAAGAAAAACGAATGTCGACCTCCGGCTCTGCCATTTTCCTTGGCCAGTGGCATGTGAAGGTGTCCCATGCACATAGACAAAGTTAGTGTCATGGCTTCATGCCAGTAATTCAACCTATGAAAACATACACAAACATAGATACCACCTTGTATTCTTCCAGTGGATTACAGACATATATATGTAGTATACTCCGAAATGTTCGTAAGAATTTTGTACACCAGACTAGAAGCGAGTTTTTCGTGTGGAAAGCTTTACACATTCCCGGAGCAGGTGCCTCTCCCCAGAGGACATTCCTGTGAGAGAGCCACCATTTTTTCTGCAGAAAGTGTGACCTTTGACCACAAGGTCACCTCTTAACACATTTCAGAGGTCAAAATATCGATTGGTTTTTACACCATTGGCATAACCTATGTTTAACAGAAGTTTGGAGCCAAACAGTCTCCAAAATATTTCAGTGAAAAAGGCTAAAATCTTACCACGACATTGACTATTGCTTGCTCAAATATATTTTTTTCAAAATGAACGTACTCCTTTTCCGATTTTTTTTCACAAATTTTGGCAATTTCTTAAAAAACCTCAAAAACTGACAGCACCACCATGAAGTGGAAAAATTTGGCGGAGATCAATCAAACCTATGTACTTTTCCAATAAACTTGAAGAGGACCCAACATACGGTTTAGGAGAAAAGGCAAAAAAATAAAGTGAAAACGGCCAAAAATTATTGAAAAGGAAACATTATTAGAGCGCTACCTAGTGAAAAAAAAATGAGGTCCGGAGTATGCTAGAAGTGTTCCTAAGCAATTTCAAAGCAATTGGCTTGTCTGTACCAAAGGAAAGTTTTCAAATACTTTTCTGAAGAATGAGCAAGTTATTTCTCTAAGAAAAACAACAAATCTTTGAAACATGGTCATCTGAACAAACGAGGAAGAGTGCCACCGAAGGAACATACCCATCAATTTGGTAAAATGAGCGTGGGTGGCGATTTTGGAGAAGTCAAAAATGGGAATTTCTATCCGAATCTCTAGTGATTTCCATTGTTAATCAAGTAGAAATGCATTCATCAATCAATATGTATCCAATTTGAAAAAAAAGACATAAAATGTTAAATCAGGAATCTAGAATATCGCTACCTTGTGAATGAGTTTGCTTAACCCTCCCGCATGCTAAAATTCCACTTTGTTTCAGAACATTCTGTGAGATCTTTTTGAAGAAGTCTTAAGTATCGGAATCATAAACAAAACTGTAAAAAAGAAAAATTGCAACACCCCCTGTTAAAAACTAGCTCCAACTTTATGACCCTCGTCGCTCAAATATCCATGATTTATATTAGTCTTGGAAAGAATTTCGTTTGTTTTTATCTATGTCTTCCTCGTGTCTTTATAATATGTTTGAATGCAATTATGGTAGTAACCCCTTCAGCTTTGGTAAATACGTGCTCACGATATTGTTCTAATTTACGAAGTTTCTTTTAATGGTATTATATAATGGTACATTAATCGATCTTGTGTTTTATTTTTCCGTACAAACAATCCGTGAACTTAACGAGTGTAAGGATAGCTGTAGATCGGAACTGATTTGTGGAGGTGGGTGATGGGGACGCGGGTATGCTTATTGACAGTGTCTATGGTATTCACCCTCTAGGGAGGGGCTATGCATTCGACTATTATCAGGTTTGATACCACATCTAAATTGTCCAGTTCATAGTAACAATTATGTAAAGCAGTTGCGCTTTTTAAATTTTGTTTAGTTTTCTTTTCTTTTGTTTCTTTGTAAGGTTTTTTATGCAGGATGAGTGTGTCTATTCAGGCTAACTATGATTGCTGGTCAGAAAATCTTTAAATCACGATTCTTGAGGTTGGTGCAATAGTAACATCACTGATATCTTTCAAAATTTCGCCCATGAAACTACTTTTTCTTTTAGTTGTGAATCTGATGGGAAAAGATACTTTTGTAGGGTATAAGCTCTATGACATTGTGATATGTATGAAGCCATAAGAGGTTTCCTTGGCGTTTACAACAGAGGTGATAACTTTAGCATTTTTTGTTTCATGCTTTGTGAAAGTTTTTCAGCATTCATGCATACATATATGAAAATTGTTAATGCTACTTCTTGGACATCCCTGAATATTACACGTAATAATATTTTCTCCGTAGAACACCTCCTGATACTCCAATAAAAAGACCTTTCCAGACTAAAGACTTTGTGATGTTGGTCAGAATATATGTATATTTCTATTCATGATAATTTCATTTCCAGACTTGACTCAAATATCCAGCTATACGCACACATACATACATGCATGCATGCATACATACATACATACATACATACATACATACATACATACATACATACATACATACACTTCACCCGAAAGTATCCCATGTCCAATATTAACGTATGGAACCTGTTTTATTCGGCACAGAAATGTCTATGGTTCAGTGAAATTTATGAGCTTGAAATATTGATTTATATAACCTGCTAAGTACTATGACCAGAACTGATGTATCTGAGAGTCCTTACTTTATAGTTCTTCCATGGACAAGTCGATACTTGTTTGGACCGAAAACATGTCGTTTTTATTCCGTTTAAAAAAAAGGCCAAATTTGCAGTCGCAGATAACAGATGGAGATAATTCTGACCATTTCGTACTGAGAGGGGGTGGGAGAGGAGGTTCATATTCAGTATTCAAAAAAGTTTGAGCATTGAGCATGAGACGGTTTTCCACACATTTTCTGCTAATAAAATCCATCAACGCTAAACCTGGTACAATATATGCCTATTCACTGTCTTCAAGTTAGACAACAAAAGGTATAGGAATTAAGACTTACTTCCAGTAAGAAAAAATGTGGTAGGAAATATAGGATATTGATCTTATTCTTTAGAACAGTGTTTTTATTCGATATTTAACAACAGTTCTTGAATTTCATAGCCAGTAAATGTACACATTGAATGGTAACAGTATGTCTTTATTTCATATTACATAAAAAGTTGTGACATCCTCTCGCCTGGAGGGAACTACTACAGCATTAGTTTGCTAGGAAAAGAAAAAAAAAAAAATATATATATATATATATATATATATATATATGTGTGTGTGTGTGTGTGTGTGTGTGTGTGTGTGTGTGTGTGTGTGTGTGTGTGTCAAAATAAAGGTTCCACAGGGTAGTTTATACCATTGTCCATATGGATCCTGATTCCTTCTCACAATTAAATCACAGCTGAAGGTATAGGTACTATGTAGCAATGAACATATACTCTTTCCACTACCACTAATAATTGAAATCCATACTATGTCCATAGTGACTGTTACGGTATTAATAATACTTATTAATACTGTGTTCATTATCGCTATTATGAGAGGTATTAATAATTAACTGCCACACTCTGTTATTGTCAAAACCATGGTAGTAATTGATAATTAACTACCACACTCTCGTCATTATCACTATCATAGTAGTAATTAATAACAATAAATTACCATACTCTGTTCATTATCACTATGAGCGTAGTAATTACTAATAATTATATACCTCATTCTATTCATGATCATTATTTTGGTAGTAATGATAAACATTCACACTGTGTTCATTGTCCCAGTCATGGCAATGATGACAAACCACTACACTCTCTTCATTGATTGTATCGTGCTTGGAATGTTTTTATGCGAAACATAACGTTTGAAAGTGTCCACCGATAAATGTCATGATGACCTTAGCTGAGGAGTAGCTGTTGGTTATCATCGAAGCCATCACGTGCATGGCCCTCTTCGGGTTTCTGAATACCCCACAGAATGGAGATACAAGCAGACAACAGGACATAGTAACACAGTTTTAACATGTAATGTTGAAACATAGTCGTTACACCCGTGGCAGTTTACCAAGGTGCGGGTGTGACAATATTTGTTAACAAGTTTCTACAGTTCGAAAGAACTAGAGAAGCAATGTGTATAAAATTTGTCTATGACATCTTAATTGATAATGGAGTAACAGTGTAGTACAATATTCATTTAAGCTTATTGCTTATTTGAAATGAGTTTATACGCTTCTTTGCTATGCTGTTTGGTTCCAACTCACAGTTATAATAGATATCGAGAGTTTTTATGTTGATCACGATTCACAAATATCACAAAAAGTATGTAGGACCCACCTTTTTTTTATCTGTCATCTCACCCAGGCAGACGTCAGGAAAACCAAACCAGGATGACCTACCTTGTCTCTTTGTATCTGTGGCGCAAGTGATATATATTTGTTTAAACTGGTTGGCAGGGCTCTACATTTTAAACGATAAAAAAATGTAGCTAATAATATTTCAGAGTTTAAGAGGCCCGCCTTAGAACCATAAGTTTATTCATCAGGGGACTGCCTGACTTAAGCCATGAGTGAAATTTTGTTCCTTACATTGCTATTGCATAATGAATATTGGTTTGTTTGGTAATACTTGGAATGTCTGGGCCCTCATCATGCGGTTGTAATTCTTGATTACGTTTTATATATATATATATATATATATATATATATATATATATATATATATTTCAGCTAGGCGACTGGTGCCAAAGGTTGCAGGTTCGAGTCCCGCTCGTTCCGAACATAATATATATATATATATATATATATATATATATATATATATATATATATATATATATATATATATATATATATATATATATATATATAAACTGTATAGTTGTACTGTTTCCAGTCCATTTGTGACGTCATAATGCTTGAATGCCTACTGCAAAAGGGAAGAGAAAAAATTGTACAGTATCATGCACACTTAAATGCTTCCTGGTTTTATGACATTGTTAATCACTGAAAATTTGTTTTGTTATAACATCTCTTTATAAGATATGGTTGGATTGACTTTGTACATTGTTCGTTTACAAAAAGTAACTTGAAATATTTGCAAACGAAAGACATGGAATGCGATATTTAACTGATGGTTGCATTTTTCAAGGTTAGTTTTTAATTTCTTTGCTGTGTTTTTTTTTCGGAATTAGGTCCTTTATACCTTCAAACGATGTGAACGCTTGTTGGTAAGTTCTGCTTTGATGCTTGCTCCATTATGTATAGTCAGGCAGATGGCATGTGCCCCCTATTTAACATTTGTTCTTTTTGCAGCATTTTTGTCTCCGTTACAATTTTACCAAACGGTATAATTTAGTGATGCATGTGATGCACTCTGTCAAAATATTCTGCCCTGAAAAATTAAGACATTGGGAAGCTGCTACTGTAAATGAACCAGCAAAGACTTGTATCGTACCAAAACATGCAGCATCAATGCATATTTGATAATATACTACGAAAGCATTAAGTACCCTCAGCTTATTACTCGATATGTACAGTATATACCTAAACGTTCTTCTCCATTTACAAGCGTCTGTTTCACATCTGGTTTATCAAAAGATTTATGTATATTCATCATAGGTGCAGCACATAACCACATGGCCATGGAGCCATTGCCACCTGGTCTTAATAACGGTCACTTCGGTTTATTCTAATTTACAAAAGGAAGCTGGCCTCTAACAGATATGAATACGCCCAGTAAAGTTAAATATTGTATGTTTTTACCTTTTTCCTCCTTACGGTATTTACATCAAAACATTTGAATAAACTAAAGCCTTTTATTCCACATTCACGCCATCTAGGGGCCTAATGACAAACTACAACGTAAAATATATGTACATGCATCCATAGTATAAAACAGCCCAATCACTGCCCTGTTATGATACACAAATAATTCAAATATCAATGACATATTAAATATTTACGTTAAAACTACATTCTGAATAGACTCAGGAATCTGGATAGTATTGTGGTATCTTAACACTATGTTTCTGGTAAGATACAGAAAATATGGACCTGTACGTCGCAGCCAGTTGCTGTTGGTAATGTGGTACTGTATGTAGTGTTGAGGCTGTTTCTCCAATTCTTATTCTTAACCCTTCAGCACAGAATCTTGCTACATTTTGCATTATATTGTTGTAGCTACTCACAGCAAAATAAAATTTCCGAAGATTGTTGTATATGTCTCCCGATTTTTTTTCTTCTTCAAAACTACGCTTCTGCTCAGTTTTATTTTGAGGAATTCATGAGAAACAATCGCTTCGCCCTCCACAGTACTATTAAGCATTGGACTTGTAGAACGTAGATCTTCTGTCCATTATGTCTTGACTTGGCGCTAACCATCCTTATAGATAGTAATACGTTTGTATGCACTGACTCATTGGATTACACGTGAGGGCGCCTTTTCTGTTTATATCATTCAGATTAAGCTTATCAATAAATTTTAATTTCCTTGTAAGTACATACACACGCTACATTGATTTTCTATCTGTACCATCTTAAGTTTAATATGATTTATTTCAATGTGCTTGTAAAATGCCGCATTTCGTTTTTGTTTCCAAGCTCTAAAAAAATCTAACTGTTTCTTCCATTTTTTGTTCTGGATACCACCGTGGTGTTAAGGAAATGCCCCCGACTTCGCACCTTTTGGTAACATGTTCTTTGTCGCATGTTTTTGACATTTCACCAACAATATAAGTACGTTTATTTCTAGTGGATATCTTTATAGTTACACAATTGTCGTTACATTTGCCTACTGTTTAGCCCCAATGTGTATCTGGTAAAGCTGTCTTTTTCAATTGATCACTTGGATAGTTTGCTGCCATTTCTCTCCCAGAAACATTACAGGTTTTACAAAGCCATCTGCACACGCAATGAAAGCATGGACGCAAATGCTGAAGTTGACATGCTCCCTGTCAGCTGCTTTTTCTTGCTTCTTTGGGTAACTTTTACCACTGACCAACCCAGTCGCCTTGACTTAATCAGACAGTGTCATTACCATATCCAAACCGTAGTCCTAGTGAAACAAATCAAAGTCAATTCCGACCAAAGGCAATGTTCCTTGGTATGTATAGCTGAAACACATAAATTTATAGTTCGTATTTACCCAAAAGAGACCAAAACGTAAGTGTAAAGGTCCATAGGGTCGAATAACCCATATCTAGTTTTAACATGACAAAATGCAAAAAGTTTTGTTTGAGATAGCCTCCCCGATTATTCGAAGATTTCATTCATTCAAAGTTAATGGCTTGAACATATTATAAATCATAAAAAATAATAAAAACTACTACAGCAAAAATAATATACTGTAATACAGATAAGTTATCGTGCTAAGTATTCGTCTGCACCCAGATTACCCCCTAAAATGGTACAAAAGGTACACTGTCCGTGTATATGCTCTTTTGAAGGTGATCCACTACACTAGGACACACGAACAATAACCAGTTTCCCTTTCAGCTCCAAAGTAGATATTCTACTATGCTGAGCTGCTATAACCACCAAACATATTAGATCTCAAGCATGCAGTGCAACAATGTAATGCAGGACAATACATCCAACAACACAAGTAAATACAGTGTAACCTCGTTAATCCGAACACCTTGGTATCCAGTGAACTGTTCAGATTAATGAAGCATCTGTATTACTGAATCACTATTACTTGAAATAAACAATTCTGTTCCAGGAGAAGTGTTCAGATTAATGAGACATACGGATTAACGAGGTCCGTATTAATGAGGTTCCACTGTATATGTAAAGCTCAAGAGTGTTTTCTTTTTTAAAGGCTAATGAGAAAAACCTATATGAATATTAGCACACACCAAAATACACAATTTACAGGGGCTATCAATAAAGTCCGAGATTACTGCGTTTTACCGATGCTAAAACTTTCATTTCCTTAATTGTTGCCCTATTTTGCAGTTTCCGGGAATTATAATTAAGTCTTGAGCAAGCGTAATTTGAAATGTGTGACGCAGGGAAATGCAAATATTAACATTTTATTAATTTTGATAGGGACTACACAACTGGGATCAATGCTGACATACTAAATCGCCTGTATATTAAACCCGAGATACAATAAATATTCCAAAATTGTCGTTAAACCTTACACTGTTGAACCTTTGATAGATTCTTTGAAATTTCTTTTGGATACTATTTTTGTTCAATGCGGACCGTTAGTTTTTCAACAAATAAAAGTCGTTTCAAAGGGTAGCAACTGCTCCTCTTTACTGGCAGATTTATATTTAACCTGGCTTGAATTTAAGTATTTGGATAAAATGATGAAAAAGGACTTTCAAACGGTTACAAAATTATCAAACAACACAAAATATATTGATGGTATTGCTTGTGTAAATGTACAAACTTTCAATGAAATTGCTAAAGAAATTTACTCAAAAGATGTCCCTTTGGAGGATAATAATTCAGATGGTTTCAGAGATGTGTTTTGGGACTTAGATATCCAGGTCACTAATGACAGGTTTGTATAAAAGTCTATCACAAGATAGATAAGTTTAACTTTGAAGTAGTTAATTATCCTTTCCCGGGCAGTAGTATTTCGGAAACTATTACATAGAATACGTTTTTGTCACAGATTTTGAAATTTGGTCGTATTTGTTCTAAATTTCAAGACTTGACATCTAGAAGCGAATTTATTTGCAATAAATTTGAGTCAAGATAATTCCTGTGATGTACTTTTGATCAAATATTTCTATAAATTTTGCTGTTAATATCACGAAATTGTTAGAAAGTTAAGCTTTAATAATTTTAGACAATTTAGACTTGCCTGTTTTGTTACTTAATTTTATCTTTTGGCATCATTCTGTTTTAATGTTAACTTTCAGACAATTTAGGCTAACTTGTTTTCTGTTTAGCTAAACCCCCAGGGCCTATCGGTAGCAAATAGCGGCCTACAACAGTTACAAGCTTGCCTAATTGTGCTTGATATCTGGTTAAGAAATATTATACTTCCATTGCATTCTCTTGACTTAAATACAAATGACTTTTATTCTTTTCTGTAATGCCTTATAATTTTGCTGTTAATATCCAAAGATTATTAGAAAGTTTGGCTACGATTATTTACACTTTTTAGACTTGTATGTTTTGCTACTTGACCTTTAATCTTTTGGCATCATTTTATATTCACTTTCATACATTTTAGTCCTACTTGTTTTCCGTCAGGTTAAACCCATATGGGTAGCAAGCAGCGGCCCACAACAGTTACACGTTTGCCTCTTACTTAAAATCCTGTTAAGAAAAAAAATGTTTTGATAACAGGTTTTTGGCATAAGTGTTAATGATCCTCATTCTTTTCCGAAATGCCTAAATGCACATTTACTCAATATTAAAAGATACTCAAAATTGACAGTATTTTCTCAAATGCCATAAACCTGACACATTACGTTGATACATTGCGTCAGGGTTGGCAGTGAAATATAGCTTTATTGTTTGAGGAGTAGGTGTCATCATGGAGTTTGTTTTACATTTCTGGTGCAGGATGTACATTGTTGCAGTCCTTGTTAGGTTTTTCCTTGGTTTGTACAGGTGGTCTAGATGCAACTGTTCGTTTTACAATCACTGGGATTGAATATAATTCCACAGCTTTTTTCCACTTCAGTTATACACTGGCGGATGGTTTGACTAGGATAAGATGCCCAGCTAGAAAGGGTATATATTGGTTCAGGGGTAAGTCAAATTGTTCTTATCTGAACCTGTACTATACAAATTTAGTAAATGTGGTTTGCTTCACAGGTGTTCTTCTCTCATAATGAAGCTCTACATTTATAAGCAAAGCTTCACGTATTTAGTTAATTGATCATTTGCCACTTCATATTGATTCATATACTGCAAGCATGTGGAACATATGCTTACTGTGAAATAATTTACACATGGATATATCGCTATTTGCTGTAAAACAAGGAACGGTCTAATTATGAATTTGCAAATTGAATATCCATATCACATACTGTTACAGTGGAACATCCTTAATCCGAAAACCTCTGTACCCCAGTGAAACATTCAGATTAATAAATTGTCTGGATTACTGAATCACTATTACTTAAAAGAACAATTATGTTCCGGGAAAATGTTAAGATTAATGAGACATCCGGATTAATGAGGTCCTTGTTAATGAGGTTTCTCTGTATTCTAATGTCGGTAAAGGCTTTATCGTGGGCCTAGTTTAATATTCTGTCTCTCTAATTATGTATCCGTGGGAGCTCCATGCAGCTTGACATCTATCTATCTATCTATCTATCTATCTATCTATCTATCTATCTATCTGTCTGTCTGTCTGTCTGTCTGTCTGTCTGTCTGTCTGTCTGTCTGTCTGTGTATGTATCTATCTATTTTCATATTAACAGTTACATTAAAAATAATATAACCTTTCTTAGCCATACATTTCTATGGACTGTGACCGGTGCCTGTACACTGTATCTGGTCGCTATCAAATCAATACCTGTAACTCGTGGGTACTGCCTGCATAGCATGTGGAAATGAGCCCAGTTGCGAAAATTATCTGCTGGATGGGATGAAACCAATACTAAGGTTTGTAAACATGTTTCTGATTGTATTATTCAACCATATTTTCATATATTGTATATTGATATCACCAAACTGGTGTTTGTCTGATGTACTTAAACCTACTCTGGTTTCCCTTCGTTAATAAAGTTATTTTTTACAATCTTTGCATTTCAGTGCTACGCGTTTCTTCCAGAATTCCGAAAAATAAAGAAAGAAAAAAAAAAAAACAACAACAAAAAAAAACAAACTACGCAGCTGTCTGGATAATTCTCCAACAGTCTGGGCTTTCCCATTTGGCTTCGAAAAAGGTGTTTGTGTTGAAATAGTTGTCAGGTACCTTGTCAACTACATTTCTGAGGTACTGGGCAATCATTAGCATGCAAAGATTATTATTATTATTATTATCATCATCATCATCATCATCATCATCATCATCATCATTATTGTTATTATCATTATTATTATTATTATTATTATTATTATTATTATTATTATTATTATTATTATTATTATTATTATTATTATTATTGAGCTATCTAAGGTATTCAAGTAAATCAAACATGCAACTTCTTTGTCTAAATTATCTTTTTAGTGAATACGAGAGATGACCCTAGGATTTTTCCAGACTGTTACGTTACTAATGGAAAACAATATAAAAGTTTTCAAAAGAAAAACTCTGTTCCTAGGAAATTACTTGTGGAGTGACAGAATGGTCCATTCTTAGCCATCTGTTGTGATGCTTCGTATTAATGACCTTGTTACACTGTTTGAAGATATAAATTCATTATTGTATGCAGGTGGTAAGAGGTTGTTTTTTTGTGGGTTAAACTTTCCTACTATTTGTTAAAAGATATTCCTCACAAATAGTTTGATTATGACATATTATTCATCATGGTACCGCCAATCCTAATTATTTCTCATTCCAAAATTGTGTACTGTGCAGGGCATATATTATCCACACAAGCCGAACAAGTATTTGCAGTTCTTGCGTTCTCTATCTTTCTGTCTTACCATCCTTTGTTGGGTCTGTCTTTATTTCTAGCCTTTCCTGATCACCGACAAGAGTTTTGCCTTCACCGGCTTTATATTGTAGAGACTCATAAAATGGCGGACTTGTTGATTCATACACATGGGCTAATGGTACAAGCACAACCATAGCTTATAACCATATTCAGCTATTGTTATTAATAAAAGCCTTACTTAACAGAACAGACTTTAATACCTGCATTTTTAAACAACTTGAACTTGGTACCAAATGCAGCCTTCTCCCACAACATGCATGTGGTCAGCAGCAGTTTACATACAACAATGGCCGGTTTGACTTTGAAATATATATATGTCTAATTTTGATGTCTTATGCCCGTTTTGTTTTCTCCCTAATCTTGTGAAACCACTGTAGGATTTGTATTTATGTTACCCTTAATGCTTATCATGATCCTAAAACGTAGTGTCAATATAAAACATAAATGCAGAAGCTAACAGTTAAGCATTGGTGTGTCAAAGGCATTCCTTAACAGATATATTGAGATTGTTTACTAATATATATATATATATATATATATAAAACTCTATTTCCAATTTTTGGGCGACCACATGCATACTCCATGTACACCCCCATTAGAGTAACCACACTCTTTCGGGCCTGGATTTACTTTATGAGCACAACCTGTACAGGTTTTAACACAGCATGTGGGCAGCAAACTGTTAACATGTGCATGGCTCTTGCATCTGGAATAGATTTTGGGCTATGGTTATATGCCACCCTTTACACTGTACAGAATAGTACTTAATGCGACTACGAAATTAAAAGAACTTGGTGCGACTATACGTTATATAGGTGACTTGGTGAGACACTAGGGTTTATATGGGTATTAGCGAGACTTTTTGTATTATCGCCCCTTAAGACGACAAAAGTATGGATGTACTTATCAGCATTATGCTGACCCTAGAATGTAAAATATATGTGTATTATCAAAAGAAACTTTTATCAGGGACCAAATGTGGCTAATACAACAACTTGCATGCTCTCTTTCTTGGACACATCTGAAAACAAATAGTTTGAAAGCTCTCATTCAAGATTACCATGGAAAGACATATTTTCTTTGGCATTATTTGAAGTAGCTTTCACCGAACTTAAGTAAATTACTGAAAAATTCTAGGTCAAATATGACTGCATAATTGTGCTGGCTTAATTGTTTGTTGCTGCAGGTTGCACTACATGCACATAACCAAAATAGGTAAAAAGTTGACTATTTTAGTTTATAATCTCTAATAATAACAAGGATAAATCACCATTACATTCCTACATGCAACAAATCCCCCAGGAAATGTGCAAAGGAAGCTAGAAGTTGATCCGTGGTGCAGGACCGGACCGTGGACCATGCAGCTGTCAGTCAGCTGAGCGAAAAAAGCATGTTTAGTTATAGATAAAATGCGCAAAACGTACTCTAGCATTTACTTTCAGATAAACATATTAGCATACGTAAGATTCTATAATATCATCGGCAATTCATGCAGTTTGATACCGGACCTAAATCCAAACCCATCTCCGCCCTGCTTTCAAATTGCTAAATAAAAATATGTTTAGACCAACCATCTTCGGGGACAAATTCTTAACATAGAAAATAGAGAGCTCAGTCAGCTGTATGCTGACTGTGTGTAAATTTTTAACAAAGAGAATAGAGGGTTCAGTCAGCTGTGTTGCTGCAGGCGCACGTTTCCGCGTGACTCACGACAACGTTTTGGTTGGGAATCGTATTGAGCAGTTGTTCAAATACTGCTTCCCAGAATTTACAGCCATATTACCCTCCAAAGCTGGAATTGACGGCGACAAAAACCCATGAAAGTATAAAATCTTGACAATTTTCACATGAATAAGATAATCCTAGCAAGTTAAATTTGAGCAAAACAGGGATTTTTTGTTGTTGTTGTATTCTGTACAAGAACAAAATGTATAATTCTTTTATATTGAGTTTGTAAGTTAGTGTATATCATGCCCTTCACTTCTTGATTCAGCAAAATTTAAAGTTAATTCTGATAGACATTTGTTAGAGATCTTACTGCAGCGAAAAAGTTATTTTATAAATCAGTCGTTTATTCAACAGAGGAGAGCTCAATTGCCCGTATTTTGAGCCCGCGATACGGTGTTGAGCTGGTCAAACTTTTCGTTAGGAATTGTGTCGACTTTGTGGTCGTTCTTTCCCCATGCACATGCGACCATAGGAAGTCCACGCGCTCTAAACGTCAGACTGGCTCTTCAAAGAGGACAATAGACCTCATCAGAGCCTATTGTATCGAAAGACCACCCCAGGCGCGTGCTCCACCTTCTACGCACATGTTTCACTCTGGAACAAATAATGTGAATAACATTGTTATCCACATTGACCTACATTGTTATTTCACGCAGGTTTATGATAAAAAATCGAAACTTTCTCTCCCCCGAAAGATGATTGGTCAGTCATGCTGAATTTGCAGCCGCCACACGTGGTTTTATTTCATTTTTTGTTTGTTTTTGGTTTATTTATTTATTTATTTATTTATTTATTTATTTATTTATTTATTTATATATTTATTTATTTATTTATTTATTTATTTATTTATTTATTTATTGATTTTATATATTGATTTACCGGTACTTACTTACTGACTTATTTATTTATTTATTTATCTATTTATTTATTTATTTATTTATTTATTTATTTGTTTATTTATTTATTTATTTATTTATTTATTTATTTATTTATTAATTTATTTATTTATTTATTAATTTATTTATTTACTTATTTATGGATTTACTTACTTACTTATTTACTTACTTACGTATTTGTTTATTTATTTATTTATTTATGAAAGTGAATAGAAGGAGTCTGTAAAACGTTACATTTGCTGAAACAGTCTCAATGGTACTCTTCTTTACTTTTCCATACCTCGTTGTGAACTTGTAAATGTTTCCTGACAGTTACAGAGCCAGCGATAATTAGCATAAATACAGACGAGGCTACGAGGCTAATGAATGAAAGAATGCATATTTGGAATCTTCACTTAAACTGGCTATATTGTTTAAACACCCAAAGTTATGGCACGTGAAAGTGTTGAGGCTTTGGCGTAAGACAACTTTTTCTCAATTTTGCAGTGCATTGTCTATAAAAAGGAGCAAGTAAGGTACATGACGCAGTGAAACATATCACAAAACAGTTGAACGAAATGCTATGCAATTAAAAAATCCGTATTTTCTTCATAACATATTTATATTTATATCATATTTGGGTCCTAAATTGGGAGGGTTATATACAGGCCCGTAGCGAGGGGTGGGGGTGGGGGGATGTCGGGGTGTCAATCGACACCTCCATCAGCGCCAAAAGGTCTTATAATATCTCCTACCCCCCCCCCAAAAAAAAAAAACCTCAAAAAAAGCGACAGCACACAAAACAAAACAAAAACAACAACAAAAACGGAAAGGCGGTAGGAAGGTATCCCTTACATACATGTTTATAATAATAATTATTCTGTGTAAAAGGTCCGCACAATAATTCCTTCAACCAGGGGTACTCTACGCATTGTAATTGATTATAACACTTTAAGGAATGAAACAATTTCACTTTACAATTTTCCTTTTTTTTTTCAATATTCCAAGACCTGTTTAAGGTCCATGTTTAATAAGAAGGACTGCCTAAATGAAGCAATTTTAATTGCAAATTAGCAAATATGATAATGAATAAGGTTCAAAAATAAAAGCAAAACCTAACAAACAAAGGAAAACGAAGCACATAAAAAAATAAAGAAAGACTGGAAATATCGAGAAGAAAAAATAAGGAATTAAAATCCAAAAAATGCATTTTTTTTTTTACTTTAGTAAATTACAAATTTGTTTTCATGTGGGTAAATATAGCTGTCAGCTTTGTAAAATGTCCATGCTCGTACAGTAGAGTTTGTTCAATAACTAGCTGAGATGAGTCCACAATGTATCTTATTAGGGTTTACCTGGTCAAGTAATAAGAGTGTCACGATAGTATTGGAGCTGTATTACCGTAAAGACTACTTTGAGGTGATCGAGCCATGCCCAGGTGAACTAAGTCCACTATCGTCAGTCCGACTCCATGAAGTTGAACCTTTTCATATGCATAAGCAAAGGATACATTGATGCAAAGGGCATGATCAACGATAATAAATAAGATAAAAGTATGACTCTCTCCTTTTAATTACTGACAAAAATCTGCATCGATCTTATATCATGATGTGACATAGGTATGCAAAAATGTGAAAATAATTGGCTACTGCGGTTCAACCAAAATTTGTACTGATTTCGCAGAATTGTTCCTAACACGTGTGCGAAAAAAGCGACCCACAGATTTTCTTGATTTGTGTTTGTCCTGGAATTTGAAGGCTGAATCCAACAAACTCTCAATGTACAGTGTCATCAATTTTGAAGCATTGTAAAATTACTGCAAACAATCTCAGATAAAAATTCTAGAGGACGCCTTTTCATCCATATAATTATGTAGCCAGTTATTATCTGAGAACAGTTTGCAGTTTGATAAAACCATTATGATGTTACTTCCGCATTTGGATATTAAAGCTGTATAACATTGTAATTGCTGGTAAGGAAGTCGTTGTTTTTATAATAATTTAAACCAAAGGACTCTATTTTAGCTGGTTTTATGGTCTACTGGTCATGGCCATTAAAACAATATATACTTTGCTTGTACTTATGTGAATACTTTTTAGTTCATGCAGCCTGACGGATGATTGTGTACCTAGTTTACTAGGGCATAGCTCATCTACCGTCAGAAATAAAGGCTAATCAAATCGGAACCTTTTTGATAGAATAAATAAAAACAAAGCTACTCTTAGTATTCTGTCTTAACATGAAAATTTGCATTTTAAACAGGTTCCTTGATTTGGCAGCAAAGGACATCTTTCACACACACACACACACACACACACACACACACACACACACACACACACACACACACACACACACACAGGCACGCACTTATACAGACATTCACATATAATCTGTCAGGCCTGCGCACATATTCACATATTTGCACTTTTTCCAGACAAAAGACACACTTAACAGTATATACCATACACACAGAACAAAACCTAGGTTTACTTCATGCCAGGGCCAGTTGTAGAACTGCTCTTTAGAGATGAAACTATCTTGACATCATCACTATCAGCCATGCTTCACTGTTGCTAAGCTGTAAAAACAACAGCTGGTCTCGGAGCTTAAAGCTTTGATATTGACATAAAAGTGAAAACCCAAACATTAAACATGCTTGACAGCCATCTAGGTACTTCAAACTTGCTGACTTATCTCGCTACACACACCTGGCAATCAACGTTCCCTGTACAAATATTGGTTGCATTTTTACCATGGTGGGCCATCATAGAATATAATAACTGCTTCTTTAAACCAACAATGGCATATGATTCCGAAAATTCCTTATTGTTTGTCCGAGATAGGAGTGTGTGGGCTCCAAGGAAACGTGGGGAATGAGTGCTTCATGAAAATTCATATGTGTTAATGCAATATATTTTGGAACCTGTGGCAGCAGTACCATTCTGTGGCTATTTAACAAGAAGGATGACACAGTTCACACTGTCATTACTACCTTCCTCATCATGTCACATTGGGCCTATTTTGGGAGTATGACCTGGCTTTACCTGTAAACACTTCAAACCCATACGCACACAAAATCCATATGACAGATAGACATCGGAAATTCCCTATTGCTATTTTTCATACAATCATTGTCGGCTATCGGTCGTGTTTTCTATGTGGCCAGCTACCTTTAGTAGAATCACGGTCGGACGAGATTTCATTGAACCTGTTCCGTAGCTTTAAAGGTCAAGGATACTGGGATAAAAGACCATTTCAAGAGATAAACAATATCAATTGTGAAATACAAAATTTAAGTTCTATAACTACTACGTTTTTCCTTTTCCTTGAGCCACATTTTCATTATTTGACGTGCACTGAAAGCCCCACCAAATAGACTATTTGTGTATGTCAGTCTTATGTTTCATATATATATATATATATATATATATATATATATATATATATATATATAAGTGTATGTGTGTGTCGGTGTCTGTGTGTGTGTCTGCCAGCTGTGTATTTTATTTGAACCATACAATATATGTAATATATCTCTTGAGGACAGCTTTGTGCTCATAAACTGTTGACTCTTTGCTCATTATTTATAGTGACACTATGTTGTTTTGCTCTATAGTTTTGAAGGCAACAAAATGCAAATTTTACAGTGTTTCTACCTGTTTAAAGAAGAAAAGGAACCGTATAATGTTAAAATTTTAAAAGATATGTAACAATATTAACAAGTTTTATCCCAAAATTAATACATTCCAAAAGAGCCAGTTTGGGTAAGAAAAATAAAAGTACGCATGCAAAATTAATGTTTCGGTGGCACATGTAACATTTGAAATTTAAATTGCATCATACAATTTTTATATACTCGGTAAATTTACAGAATAAGTCTGTCAAGGATTTCAAATCAAGCTGGCCATTAAGGATTACTTTGATTTCGAACCATTGATGCGAAATTTGAATCAACATAAAATGAAGCAAAGGTCTCTACTGTTATGTGATATAGTAACACGAAAATGAATATTGTGAGGAGAGACTGGATTTTTGTTTTATATAAATTTTAAACATTTGCATATTTGAACAGGTGATGTCATCAATAAAATCAATATTTCACAATATTTGTTTAATCAAATAAAAGTTGTGCTTCCCTAAGTTTGAAAGGAATTACGCTGAAGCGACAAGAGAGCTAAATACAAAAGTAGAAATGAACAGTCATATCCGAATTGTATCATTATTATTTCTTTTTGTCCAAAATAAAACAAAACAAACAAACAAACGAAGAGAAAACATATTTTTGCATATGCAGTCGTATCTGTCAACTATGATTCAACATTGTCAATTCTTTTTTCGGGCATTTATTTTACTTGTCGGTAGATATGTAGAAAAGTCGAAATAGTTCTTATTCTTTCATTTATATTTAATATTGAAATTATATTGAGTTTGCAATATTCAAAACGTTTCACTGCCCAAGTGGTAAATTATAGGATTGCAAAATGTAGAAGAATGATAGGTGAGCGTCACAGTAATAACTTAGGCTTATAAACAAGGGAAGGTGCAATCCTCGATAAGGAGCAAAACTAAATTTCTTTTAGCCCGATCATGATATCCAAAGAAAAAGAACGTAAATGGCTGATAATATACATTCCAGTCACTTCCTCGGTGGAATAAAATAAATTACATGTAACAATGCGTACTTAACGTTCACGTGACACGGTTTGGTGTGAAGGCGTGTCTGCAAATTGATCTTCTGGTCACACACACTCCTCGGAGAGGGACACGGCAGTCGGAAAGGCGATCTTGAAATATATTATTGTAGTTGTAATTTTATTTTTCACAAAAAGGTGTTATTCCGCAGCTGAAAGATCACACAGGGTACCATGTTTCATTCGTGTATTATAATCACATCGGGCATTGTAGGGCCACATATGCTTATTTGTTGTCTACTTCCACTTTAACATGACCTTGTTTGGACCTGTTACTCGACCAGTCATGTATAACCCTTGTAAGACCCCTTGGATGCCGACAGTGTAATAATAATAAAACAAATTCAAACAAACTAAAGTTTTAGTAAGATATGTACCAAAAATAAATGGGGAAGGTGCAGACACCCTGTCAAACCTTGACATACACAAATAATGCACCATTTGTGATGCAGCTACAGTGTCAGAGGAATACCTTAAACCACACTGTTTGCAATGCCCATACAAAATGAAAGGAGATACAATACTAGACACGTCATACCAGCCTTTGCATTAAAAAATGATGCACTCTTTGTAAGGCTGCAATAATAAAACTCATTGTATCAGCAAATTATAGCTGTAACAAGCCTTGCGGGTCGCTGTACAAGATATACTGGCAGAAAAAAGGATAACGCTTGGACACTCTATCAAATCCTTTGACACACAACAGTTACTTGAAGTGTTTAGAATGAAGTGCACAAAGAAAATGTGCACTTCATCCCTAATTAGGGATTTTCTGTGTACACAAATTAGCAGTACGATGAGGTATTTACTATGTCCAGTGCTACAACTTGGTATATTTATGTTTATTATTTCAGACCAGGTTTATCAATTACTATCTATCAGCTATTTGTCTTACTATGTGTTCATGTTCTGTGTGTTCAGGGCTTTATGCCCCATATGCTTCCTTGTCTTCCAGCTTGTGAGTATTACTGTTTATCATGTTTCCATACAACAAGGCATCCGACTATCTTTTAGTTTTTGTATGACAGATAGCATGATGCAAAACATATATTTTTGTTCTTGGAGTACATCTCTCCAAACGATCTGTCTAGTAGTATACTTCCACTTCATCAGTATATAGCAAGTTAGTGTGAACTGTATTAATGCAGTTTTTCAATTAAAAGAATTGTTATGGAAATGTTTCTCCCGTGGACTATTGTTTATGCATAAAGGATGTCAGTATATAATTACATATTTACACTTCAGTCACAACTTGTGGGACATCCATCTTATACTTTATGAGTTTTACGACCTTTCAGGATACAGCCCAATCTTTGAATGTGTGTCCACATTTCAATGCTATCATCGTACAATGATACCATGTGGAAGTCTGTTTTCTCCTTCAAGTCAGGAAAGGCTGATAGCACACATCTATTTTCATTTAATAAGAATCGCGTTATTTTCCTGTAAACATATTAAGAATACTAAAAAAACAGTCCAAAAATTTATACTCCACATGGCATATCTGAATATTATTAGAACACTAAATACTTCCACTTAATTTTGGTTCGAACTTTTTCATCTTGTGGAAATGTTTGCAACACTTGATACAGTGGTGTATTTTGTACTTTATTGCTACATCCTCTGTAGCCTAGGTTTAGTCCTGTATAGTATGCAGGAAATCTATATAGATACTGTTTGTTAGCAGGTAACACTACAGCAAATTATTTTTATATCAAAATGCCACAGTATAATGGAGGCTGTTATAGATGTCTTTGCCATTTTACATTTTATATGGCTAATTTTGTGCGGTGATGTGCATCCACACCCTGGCCCCACTAGTCAATATGCAGATTTGAATATCTGTCACGCTAATATTCGCAGTCTTTCGGAAGACAAACTTTCCTGTATTAAAACCTCCCTGGCACAGTCTTTTGATATAATAACCCTTTCCGAAACATTTCTTGCTCCTGGCCACGACTCCGATAATCTTAATTTACCTGGTTTCCACCCTATTATGCAACGTGACCGAGGGTGCGGTCCAGGTGGAGGTGTAGCTGTCTATGCCTCGCACGCTTTAGTTGTTAAAAGGCGAACCGACCTCGAAAATCCGAATCTGGAAATAATGTGGGTGGAGGTTCTATTACACAACAATAAATTCCTACTAGCTGTGTTATATAGACCGCCAGACTCTACTCTGCTTTTTTGGGATGAGCTCCAGCTGAACTTAGACTTGGCGTTAAACTCAAATATTTGTAATGTTGTTTTAACAGGCGACCTAAACGCTGATCCTAAAACATCCCATGGGAAGAAGCTTGCAAATCTCGCACTCGATAACAATTTGAAAATTCATATTACTGAGCCGACGAGGATAACCGAGAACACATCATCGTGTCTTGATCAAATAATAAGTAACATACCTCAGTTTATAAGGTCAACATCTGTGCTACCACCTGTCGCACAAAATGACCACTGCACAATAGCAGCCAATTTACTATTCAGAATTAAGAAAGACTTCGCTTTCGATAGATTTATCTGGCAATACTCTAAAGCTGATTTTGACGTATTTCAAGACGAATTAAACCAGGTTGATTGGGACATCTGCTTCGATACTGACGACATAAACATAGCTTGCCGCATGTGGAACGAGTCCTTCTTAAACGTTGCTCGACACTGTATTCCGAACAACACAGTGACCATAAGACCAAATGATACTCCTTGGTATACCTCAAAATTACGTGCACAAAAACGCAAAGTCAGTAGGATTCATGATGGAGCTAAAGCCTCGAACGAAAATTCGCACCTATGGAAATACTTTCGCGATTGGCGAAATGCCTACATTAGTGATCTACGTTTAGCTGAGGCTGAATACCACCAAAAACAATGTAGGGTTGTTAACGAGGGGAAATTTAAAAGCAAAAATTGGTGGAGGATGGTCAAATATTTTATGTCTGGAAAATCTGCTTCTTCAATCCCTGCTTTATCTACCGACAATTTTGTGATTTCAAATAATGCAGCGAAAGCTAATGTTCTTAATGAGTATTTCCTACAACAGTGTCGCGTTGATGCAGCATCCTTCACATTGCCTGTCGAATTTCCTCATCAGCAAAGTACCCTAGAATATATTGAACTGACTGAGGACCCTGTTCAGATACACTGAAGTCATTGAAAACTGACAAAGCTTGTGGGGCCGACGGTGTTAGCCCGCTCTTGTTAAAAGAGGCTGCGCCTATCATTTCTTGTTCCCTGACGAAACTATTTAATCTTTCTCTATCACATTCTGTTTTCCCCAGTGAATGGAAAAAAGCGAACGTTTCGCCAATCTCTAAAGGTGGACCACCTGAATTCTGCAAAAGCTATAGGCCAATATCACTCCTAAGTTCTGTTAGAAAAGTTTTCGAACGTGCTGTCTTTAAAAACATATTCAATTTTCTACGAGACAATCACTTTTTATCAGTAAGACAATCTGGTTTCATCCCCGGTGATGGAACTATGAACCAGTAAGTATATTTGTACCATGAATTTTCCAAAGCTATTGATCTACAAAAAGAAGTACTTGTTGTTTTTTGCGATATTACCAAAGCATTCGATAAAGTACATCACCCGGGTTTGATATACAAAATTAAGAAGGCAGGAATAAGGGCTCCCCTACTTCAATGGGTAGACAGTTATCTTCACGATCGCTCTCAACGTGTTGTTATTGGTGGCAAAGCGTCTGCGTGGTGAAGTATCGAAGCAGGTGTCCCGCAAGGCTCAGTATTAGGTCCTCTAATGTTCCTCATATATGTTAATGACATTACAAATATTGTGCAATCCGAAATTAGACTATTTGCTGACGATACCACCCTTTACGTCAAAGTCGATGACCCTGTTCAAAGCTCAATCATGTTAAATCAAGACCTCGCTTCAGTATCGGACTGGTCAAATAAGTGGCTAGTGTCAATTAACCCTGCTAAAACTAAAACACTTTTAGTTAGTAAGAAGAAAAATCCTGTTGATCATCCCAATTTAGTATTTGAAAAAGCAGTTATAGATAGAGTCGAACAACATAAACACCTTGGAGTCATACTTTCTTCAGATCTTTCCTGGTCTGCCCACGTAAACCATATATTAACTAAATCACGTAAATTGATAGGTATTTTGAAATGTTTACAATTTAAACTAAACAGACGTGCCCTCGAATCACTGTATTTCTCTTTCATTAGACCTACTATGGAATATGCTAGTGTGGTCTGGGATGGGTGCACACAATCGGACCGAGATCTTCTCGAAAGTATTCAGTTGGCTGCAGCCAGAGTAGTTACAGGAGCTTTAAGTCATACAAGTCACTTTAAACTGTACGCTGAAACGGGATGGGAAACCCTCGCCGAACGTAGACGGAAGCACAAACTGATACTTATGTACAAAATAATAAATGGATTTACTCCAGCATATCTGCAGAATTTAATACCATAAACAGTTTCAGAACGAACTAGATACAACATCAGATCAAGACATGACATCACTTCGTTCTATGCTCGAACAAACATTTTCTATAATTCTTTCTTTCCGGCTACTATTCGAGAATGGAACCTTCTTCCATATTCTACTAAAACTTCCGAACATCTGGATGAATTCAAGAAAAAATTAAATAAACCAAAGCCTAAAAGCAATGAACTATTCAACTTTGGTGACAGGAAAATCGGAATAATCCATGCCAAATTGAGAATGGGCTGCAGCCAGTTGAATAGTGATCTATTCAAGATGGGTTTGGTAGAATCTCCACTCTGTTCCTGTGGAGACTTGTCTGAGGATGCCTTTCATTTTTTCTTCCAGTGTAACAAATATGTCTTGCAAAGAAATGACCTATAGACAAAAATTACACTTTTAGCTTCATTCAACATAAAAACAATTCTGTTTGGAACATCAACAAAAATGAACTCAAAGAATATGGAAATTTTTAATGCTGTCCACTATTACATAAAAGCAACTGGAAGATTTAATGTTTGACTCTTGTTACCAATTTACGTAATGTTCACAGACTGGTCTACCCTCCCCTTCCTTCTTACCTTAGGTCCGTAATGTGCAGTTTGTTATCTATTCGTTATCTAGATGTTATCCATTTACTTGTTGTGTGTCTGTTTATGTACAAGAGGCCTTCATAAAAGCATCGCCTGTTGGCCAATTGTTTTTGCTATAAATATGTTTAAACCAAAGAAAATTAGACCCAAAAGTTGGTTGACGTAACACAAGTGGCACAGGACAACGTGATATTTTCCCACTTCAGGGTTACATAATGGATAAGGTACACTCTCCTGACTAAGTGCAACGTGTTTCCAAAAATAACTGCTTTGAATAACCTAGCTTGAACTTGGTTCTCATGTTTGAGTGCTCCAGATTACATACAGGAAATACCGAAAGAGTAAAAAAATGGACTGGCAGTATTGCCGGTAAAATGTCAGTAACATATCACAGTTCATAGAGAAGTTGGGTTGATTTTACAAAATACCCTTCCCGACTTCTTTATACTGGTCCTTGTTGTATGTTCAGAACAAATTATAATTATTGAAAATAACATATTTTCACTTACTTTTGCCAGCATTGAATTTCATCAACGTTGGGGTAAAATGGTCAACTTTGATCATCTGGTACTCATCGGATTTGGAATCAGCAGGCCCGAAATATATGGAATCAGTCTAAAAACACTTTTTATCCAAAAAACATGTTTCACTAGGCGATCCTGGTTCTAGCCTGGGTTGTGAGTTGCCTCTTTTTCACTTAAGTTGCCAGCTTTTATAAAATACAGGCTGGGACTGTTTCTCTGTAGTTTGGAAGGGGGTCTCTGTGGCCCTTCTCATGATGGTGCTTAGAATCCTCGATGCCATCTGTCGGAAAAACACTCAATTAACCTAAAGTTGCAAATGGTTATCTAAAACGAATAAGTGTAAAAATCAAAATGGCCCACATGAAACATGTCAAGTATATTGTCCGTACAATACTCACTGCCATTTCTGGGTTTCTTACTCGCTTTTTTTTAAACTTCTTGAAAATCTTTAAACACCATTATGAATACAGTCGAAGTAGCTTTTCTGCAACAATAGTTATGTTCCCTTGTGTGCCAACTTACCACTGAGTAAAGGGCCCTCACCTGTCTGAACAATTCCCACATTCCACCAGTTATCCAAAAGGACACTCCTTATCTTCGTCGGGTTACCCTGATGCGAACAGGAACTTGGGGATTTGTAATTCATTCTTATCAAATATATTTGTGGCATTTTCAGCTTTAAAAGATAGCAAATTCCTGTATCAAAAAGAACAATGTGCTGAAAATTTGGAATGCATAGTAAAGCCACTTGATAAAAATCTGATAAAAAACCCCCACCCCCAGCTTTCAACAAAAGTAAATAACAGTCTTGGGGACAAATTACGTTTAAAAATGGGAAAAAAATACAGCATGACGTGGAGAAAATTGAGGTTTATAACATAAATGCATATATATATATATATATATATATATATATATATATATATATATATATATATATATATACATATATTCCAATTATCAACCAAGGCTTCTGCCTCAACACCTTTGGCAGAGATCAATCTTAGGCCCATCCGAAACGCGTTTGCAGGGGACTTGGATGATGGTTTTGGGCTTGGTTTATAAAATGACAATGGCTATGGTAGGTTTTTTTTAGCGCACATGAAAATCAGCAGAAATGTATGGATCAAAAACAACTTTTCGGAAAAATAATGCTCCAGTGGTTCCATGAACAGTCTGATACAATTTCTAGTTAATAAGTTATAGAGGTTTGGGGGATAGTTTATTTACTACTTCCAAGAAAAAAAATGAAAAGAAGTGAATAAAAAAAAAATAATTATAATAACTATAGAGTTGCCTTTGGCACAACCTTGTCAAAAGTGACTTAAGGTACCTCCCGTCCAAGTTTGAAGTGCGTATGACGAACAGCTTTAGGTAATTAGATATGTAAACATTGGCGGTCGTATAAGCCAACGTAGGTCAGGTGACTGTCCATTTCATAAGTTCAGGTGACACGTCACCAGACCTAAAGCAAATACAACACCCAAAAATGAATATCCCAATGTTTCCTTGTCTTATATTTTTAATGGTGAGCAAATTAAATCATATTTGAGTGGTATTGTATTTTTTGTCTTTTTTGTCCAGAAAGAGTTCCTGGTAGTTATTAACCAGTTTACAGTCCAAACTATATATGCTCCATTGGTTTACACGTCAATGCCTGACCTATATTCATATGAGAGTACTATTGTCCATATTGTACAGGTTCTTCTGTAAAATTTTGAAATAGGGTGTATTTGCCCGACTAAATAAAAGGGTCTTTAGCGGGTAACTGCTTAGAGTATATTATGGAACCTCTACTTAAACATGTCTCTCTCAGTAGCAGCTCCTTACCTAAGTTCAATATTCATCGAGGACAACCCCCATAATAATGACTATATCTGAACGTGTCAACAATGTACTAGTTCAGTGAGTGAACTTATGCTTGTATGTTCTTTTCTAAAAAATAGACATAAGCTGTTTTAGCCCAAATAAATAAAAGGATCTTCCACTGGTAACTATTCAGAACATGTTTCGGAGATTGTACCCACACATGGCTCTCTCAGTAGCGGCTCCTTTTTCTGGAGCTCATTATCTGGCGAGGACAACCCACATAATGATGACTAAATATGAATGTGGCAAGCAATGAATTATTTCAGTGAATGAAGTTTTGCTTAAAAACACAGAGCATCATTATGCTTGCAGAATAACTGTCAAACCAAACATAAGTGCTAACTTTATACAGTGCAAATTCAGATTAAAACAAATTGACTTTATCCTAAACCAAACAAACTTGGGTATTATATTTAGTCCCACTGATTGTAAAATAAACAGGTGCAGCTAGACTACCTCTAAAAACCACGGCATTCCTAACAAGTACAGCTGCAATATGCATCCTGCACCAGTAATGTAAAATAAGCTCCATGATGACATCTTCTCCTTACTTTTATATTTCTAAACGGTACTTGTTTTCTTTTCTCTGCCAACACTAAGTCAATGATGCAGCATATTGGGTCAAGTTTGTGACATTTGAGTTGATTCAATCGAATTTGAGTATTTTTGTGCGTTGATTAAATGTGTACTAAGGCTGAAAGTCATTAGCATTTCAGAAAGAAACGTTTTATCAAATCACGATTTTCTTCAGATTTCAGTACAATTAGTCAAACATGTAACTGTTGTAAGTTGCTGCTAGTTACTGATAGCTTCCGGGGGTATAATCTGGCAAAAAACATGTCAGCCTAAAATTTCTGAATGATGATATAAAAAGAGAATGAGGCCCAAAGTTTATAATTGAAAATCAGTATGATTATTGAAGCCAACTTTAATATCTTTATAAGTAATTTTTAGACAAATCAATAAAAACCAATTTTCCTGTACAACTCGCTCGGCTGAATTGTCCAAGCTCCATTAATTATGTTCAAACTGGGTAATTAGATAATCAGGTGTTTCAATTATAAGAAAGGGATTTAGTGGTGAAAAGTGTAAGTACATCAATATCAGTGATGGTACTTTCTCAGAAAATATGAATAGGGATATTTGTGCCCTTGGCACACACGCACACACACACACACACACACACACACACACACACACACATATATATATATATATATATATATATATATATATATATATATATATATATATATATATATATACATACATTTATATGTATACATACATAAATACATACATACATACATACATACATACATACATATAAATTATATATAGATAAAGAGAGAGAGAAGAGAAAGACAGACAGACGGACAGACGCACAGACAGAGCCAGGGAGAGAGAAGAGAGATGGAAAAAGTTGCCGATGATTAATGTAGCAGCAGTGTGCATCGTTATATAAATCGATTTTTTCGAAATAGTGTTATACGTTAGCCAAACTGCATTACTGGCCTGGTAGCCGACAACGTACCCGTACCCACTGTACTTTAACCAGACCATATATATATATATATATATATATATATATATATATATATATATATATATATATATATATATATATATATATATATATATGTGTGTGTGTGTGTGTGTGTGTGTGTGTGTGTGTGTGTGTGTGTGTGTGTGTGTGTGCCTGTGTCTATGTATGTGAATGCGTCTGTGTCTGTGTATTTGCTCTTTTTCGGTTGCCAAGAAGACACACTGCAAGGAGTGCGTAGATAGTGTCGCTGGTAAGGCTCCTGGCACATTTTCATCATCAGATAGCACGTTCAGGAATGTAACAAATGATGAACACATACTTAGGAAATGCACCTGAATAACACAAAAGATAAAATTATCTTCAGATCATACAAAACAAAACAAAACCAAATAACAAATAACAAAAAAAATAGGATGAATTTAATTTCTTATCCAGGTCATCTTTGGAAAATTCTCAATGATTCGACTGCATGCTTACGATATTGCATATACAGGCTAAACGCTACATGGCGATACGATAACTTCATGAACTATAAGATGAAGGCCTGCATATGAGATTTTTTTTTTAACTACCATGTAATAATCTACCTGAAATCCATATTGTTGTCTTTGAAATACACCCAGGTTTCATAGAATCAAACTGAAATGCTTATTTGACAACATACAGAGCAGTTAAATCTATATGTCCTGATTCCCCATGTTAACTTATGGAGAAAAAGTGAGGGTCATGGAAAGTGACCAAAAGGTATGGGCGGTCAGCCAGGAACAGGATGGTCAGCACCAACTTCAGGCGAATTTGGAACTAACCCAGGTCTTCCCTATATTTCAGTACCATTTTAATCCCTTTTTAAACACGCAGATAGATTTCTAATTATTACATGCAATTTCGTGCAGTTATGACTATTTATATCATAATGTAACAAAGTATGCTTCCCAGGCAATTTTTCAATTTTATTTTAAGATGTATAAATGTATGTATTGTAAGCTCTGCGTGATACCCACCTCAGTTCTTTATTTCTCTTAACACCCCCTATACGATTCTTGTACAGAACCCACCCGAAAATCTATGAACATCTTAACATTCCCGCTGTACTGTACAAACCCACTTTTGGTCATTTTTAACACCTAGTAAGATGGTCTGACTTCTAGATTTGGGCAAGAACTTTTTCCGAACCTTATTTGGTAAAACCTCACCTAAGATCTGCTCTTTTAATTGTTTTATTATATTTTTACGTCAAGCATTCCTTTACGCGTCATCTTTCTATCAACCCTTCTCTCAACAAAACTTCTCCATCCGGGGGTATCACGCCAGAGCTGGGCGGTCATTTGTCTAAGATACATGTTGGTTGGAAGTACGCGGCTTCGGCCAAATTGTATACAAGGAACAACTTGAATATAAGAATATAACACCATTATCTCAATTGGACGTCTTCCGAGTTTTATTGGGATTATTTTCCACTATACACAACACAACGAGAGAATTTTCACACAAGACCTACCGAAAAGGTTACAATAAATAAAGATGCCCTCTGACTTATGATGACACATAACTCATTTTCGTGAATGATTTGATAAAGGATGCCGAAAACCTATTAAGAACTATTTATATAGCACGAAAGTACCGTAAGGTGAACAGAGAGAAACTGCAAATTATCTATAACCGTTGAAGCATATATTCTCCATATTAAATCTTTATGTAAATGTTCAAAATTTAAATGCATAATTTCCCCTCTCGCAATTCATAATTAATAATTGAAATATCTAACAGAAATGAATTTTAATTTGATTTCCACTGCCCCCAGGAAACCTGAACATAAGATTTGTCTACCTTATGACATTTCCATCTTAAAAATAAGTCATTTTACGCCTGACAGCTGCCAGATACTGCCCCTATCGTGGGTGGGTGGGGGTATAGATTTGCCCTTGTCCTTCTGTCCGTTCGTCTGTCCAACAGTGCAATTGTCACATTTGTGTCGTGTATATCTGGGTGCACGGTTGGCTGAGCGGTAAGACGCTCGCCTTTCACCTCTGCGACCCGGGTTCCATTCTCGTCCTGGGCAGCATGTGGAGAAAGTTCCTACCACTTTAACCGTGCACGGTGGTTTTCTCCGAGCTCTTCGGTTTCCTCCACTAGGCAAGGTAGGAAGTATACGCCAACATCTGTGCCATGGAGAGTGACTCGATAAGTCAATGCTTGACTTCTTTCACAATCCATGTAAAACAAATGTGTCTATACTATCTCCAAAAGCATTTCAGGTACAACCATGACACTTTGTCGAAACATCTATTAATATATGAAGGCGTGCTTCTGTGGTTTTGTTTGTCACTTGGGTTAATTATACAGTCATAACTCATCGTTCATTAAATTAGGGAAAATTTTTATTTGACGCTAGACTTGTTGCGTTTGTGTCGCATGTATTTCAAAAGGTATATTAGCATCAACCAGGCAACTTTGTAGAAACATCCATCAATATATGGAAGTGTGACACTGGGATTTTGTTTCTCTTTTTGATTAATTATTTGGTGTTAAATTTTCATTCATTAACTTAGGGAAACTGGTAATTTGACATTTAATTTTTTCATATTTGTGTCACATGCATCTCAAAGAGTAATTGAGCTTTAACCATGCAACTTTGTGGAAATATCTATCAATATATGAAGGTGTGCAACCGGTGTTTCCTTTCTCTCTTGGGGATAATGTTGATTCGACATTAGACTTGTCACATTGCTGTCGCACACATCTAAACAAGTATTTGAGGTCTTACACCACTCACCTGGCATATTCTTTCCAAAGCTGCTAGGGGCAATGAGAGGTGGGGACATCTGTGTCTTTTGGACTCCCTTCTAGTTTATCCACATTTAAACAGCCGGTTCAAATGTAAACAAAAAATATCTTTACTTACCTAATCAGATCTGGAAAGGTCATTATTGATATTTTGCTCAATGACACAAAGTAAACAATAACGCTTTCCAAGAAATAGAGAGCCTCTGAGACTGTTATAATGATACTAACTTGTTTATAAATGATCTGAGCCAAATCATTAAATTAGTTTCACATGAACTCAGCGAAAAAATTAAAGTCGTCGATTCCAACTGGCACTTACTAAAAATCAACGCAAGACAACAATATATTGAACATATGCTTGATATGTTATATACCAGATATATCCCAAACTCACATTGCTTACTAGGGAAACTGACAGACGAGCCACTTTGACAGACAACATCGTTTGTATATCATCAATCTCTAACAAGGTGTGCCTTCGTAGTATAAAAAATATGCAGACAACTGCATATATGTTGGGTTCAGAGAGGGGACTGAGCCAAAAAATATATATACATATATTCAGGTCAACCTGGTCAAGTATAATGTGCAACCAGAAGCCCTCTGCTTGAAGTTGTAGTCAGACTGTTAGGCAACTGAGGTATCATATTACCACACTTACAAAAATCAATAGTAGTCACATCGACACTAAAACTTAGCAACCCATGCTCATGTCACATTGATTGTTTTACATGCTGGGATACACTATATCTTTCCCTTGCCTGCTATGTGGCCTTGAGGTCACTTCAGACACACGGGTTACTAAAATGATGCCCGACTAAAAGATAATTAGACAAAAACGCCTTAGTTACTGGATTGTGTGCTGGACTGATGATTCAAAGCAGTTTGGTGTAAGCAGTTTGACATAAGTTGCATTTGGCATGCAAAGAGTTAAATAACAAACAAATGGACACCATGGCTAGCCAGGGCCACAGGATCGGTATTTATCGACCCTATTTAAGCTCAATCAGATTAAACTTATATTGGGTAGAACTAATTGGGGTTTGGCACCCAAATCAATTCTTGATATTTACACAAGAAGGTTGGTTATGCAGGGAAGGGATCGAGTTTGTCAGGTAGAGAAATATCCATTGTTGCCTGCAGCCTGCTTTATGTCACCAATTTGAAGTCTACTCCATTCATACTGTCTAAATATTTTTTGGAGATTCGGGGAATCCTCTAGCCTCAGCATGTCTCTTCTCCGGAAATATTTTAACCATGATAAACAGCTAAAGCAAACAATTAAAATTATGTTGAAATACAGGATGACTGGCCGGATATAACCATATCAACTGAGCAGCGTATGCCTAATGGTCTTAGAAGATGTGATCACCGTTAATGTTAAATTTCAAAGCAGAGTGGACCAAAAGGTACAAACCACCCAAGATATCAAGACCAATGCATATAAAAGGCCATTAAAGGCATTGACACCTAATTATGTATAAGGTAAAAATGATGTGTATAGTGCTACTTAACCAAGCACAACTATGCATGTTGAACTGTATTGCTTCAACCATAGATGAATGAGGAAAATATAATTTCAAAGTCCACTGTGCCCACCCACCAAGAAAAAAAAAATCGAGAAAGGGATAGAAAAAAAAGAAGAAGCGAAAACGTGAAGAATACTATAAACTGTGCAATTATTGAGAAAATAAGTGTTCTCTATCACAAATACTGACCCTTTCTTCATTATCAATGAGCATTATCATATTTTGCTGTGGGATTTCGTAATGCAGTGTGCTATGTGATTAGCTACAGTTTCCCACTATTTTTTTTCCCGAAGGTGCAGCTACTTTTAATCTACGTCTAGCCAGCTCACAGACAAAAGACTGCAGAACCTTTTACACTAAACAATTTGCTTTCTGGCCAACATAAAAACTAAAAACGAAAGATGTTAAACAGGAAGCTGTTCCAGAGACTATACGAAGTGCAGAAAATATAGCACAACCCTGAAATTAAAACTTTTAGTTTTGTAGAACGTACAGGAACCTTTTCAGTAGAAATGAGTTTAGGCCTTCTTCATTAAGTGAAGCTGGTTACTCACCCTTATACTGAGCAGAACACACAGAAACACACACACACACAGATATATATATATATTTACGTGAGAATGACATTTTCTATCTCATGCCACACCACTTCTGTCTCTAAAAATAATCCATATGTTTTGCTTACTTCACAAAAATATATCACTATTATTCTTATACCCAACACAGAGTAGACTGGAGTAGTACAACTTTTGGCAGCTCTGTCAAAATCGCAATTCAGTCTCTTTACACTCTATAGCAACGCCAGTGACTATCTATGTCTAAACATATTCTTCAATTGCGCTAGTTTGGCATGCGTGATGCTTGAAAAGCCCAGACTTCAACTGTCAAATAAATTTATAAACACGAAATAGCGGACATTCCTAAAATTTTTTTTGTTCTTGTTCTTTTTTGTTTCGTTTGTTTGTTTTTGTTCTTCTTTTGAGTAGTATATTCAGATGGTTCAAATCCCCAAATATGTTCTTCATTTCGCATTTAATATACACTGAGCTCTAGGTTATCACGGTTACACAATCATCAAAAATACACCTCTTTTCGCAGAATGTTTTATTAGTTATCCTTCCACACTGCAGTAGGTGTGACTTCTTATGGAAATGGTATCTTTCAAATAAGGATAAGCAGGCCATTTTTCCGAAAACGTTCTCGTGCATAGTTTATCTCAAGATGTCAATGTCATTCAAACATGGTGCAGCGAAAGTCCAGACAAAGAATTATCTGGTATAGGAATCTCAATAAAACTTATGGGCTTAACCATGTTCATATGGTGACTAAATATACATGATTTTGACTCATTTTTGTAATCTTTGCCTAACTAAACCCAAATCAAATATATCAATGTAAGTATAATGTTGGCCTGCATTTGCCAAACCGTCAATTTTTAATAAACATTGTTAGGTGGTATCCCATTATCATGAAAATTAGCAACTTGAACCAACAAAGCTGGTTTATATTTAGAAGTATTCATCGAGATACCAATTCGTTTGACCCATCTGCCACTTTGGCAAAATAAAAAAACGAGTTGGCAAACAGAGAAGTAGGAAGCTCATAACTATGATATTCTGCTTCCCTTAAGCACGGACACAGATAATGAACCTAATGAATTGCATTATTTTTCTAGCGTATACAGATTCTTAACTATAACACGTCAGATAATTAGCTGGACCTTTGAGTTCGTTTATGCCTTATTCCTATTTAATTAATGTATTTTTATATTTTTGCCACAAAATAGAGTTCCGTCATAGTAAGACTGCCGCATAATTAAGTTAACTACAGTTGAGTGATATTAGCATAGCGCTAATAATGATATGTCGTCATCACACATCTGCATAAAAAATCCAATAAAAAATAAACATACATATTTAAAATGAAAAGACAAAATTATCGGGCTTAAACCTGCAAAAATAGTTTGCCGACGGTCACTGACATTCTCAGGCAAAAGGAAGAATGTTGGATAAACGTCCAGTCTTCTAACATAGGGCCTCACTTAATATACATGCAACGCAATTGTTAAAATGTTGTGAGAGGTTGCAAACTAACCAGTGGATAATACCTTTCGATCATGCAGAATTCCGAAAACATGTACTGAATCTGATTTTGTGTTTTGCTTTAAACCAACAGTGTCACTGAATCTTAAGGGAGCCATGGAAAACATTCAAGTGAAAGCACTTCGTCAATTTGCCATAGAAATCGAGAAAAGACTATCATTCGACAGCCAACTGCTTCCAGCTTTATGTGCAAAAGGTATCATTACTATCTTGGAGGGAGATAGAATAAAGGTAAGGGTATGGGAATAACATATTTATTCTCTTAACATCCGTGATCCGAATTATTTCATTGAAAATAAAATTTCGTGCTTGGTGATAAGTGAGTCCAGAATGAAGACCAAATTGTACGTGGCTACTTAACGTTTTTTTAATTTTTTTTTTATTCATTAAGTTGTTAATATAATGAGCGCTGTGAATTGTTTAATTATAACAATTTTTTTGGTTAGATTAGTGTACATGTATATAAATTATGTAAGGGTATGACCAGGAATTGTTTGCAATGAATACCTTAAGGAGTAATGAATTCAACTTTAACAAAGATACGATTTTTTTTTCAGTAGTTTTTCCAGTGCTGGGCACTTGACTCTAAATATTATTGTCAAAGGTGTATTATAGAGCTTTTAACATTTTTTGTGTGTTTTCGACGATACTTATTGAATGTTATTTGACACATCCAGATATTGTTATTGGTTGAACTGTATTTTCAAGATCAGTACCCTTATTCAATGTGTGCATTCTTTGACGTGCCTCGGTTAAACCATGATTTGGCAGACAATCCGCAAAACTTGGGTGCATTGGAATTCGAATGTAGCAAGTTTTGAATAACTTGCTAGACAAAACGCGAAAGACCGGGCTTAAAAATCCCCCAAAATCATAGGTGTCAATTTTTATTATCAACAGAAGTGATAAAATTTGACTAATCTTTCAGACAGAGGGAAAAATTTCAGTGGATAAAACTCGTAGACTGCTGGAGATACTCAGGAGAAAGGTTCACCCGGAGAATCCTGTTTTTGAGCAATTTTGTAAAGTTCTCGAACAGGATAAGCAGGAGCCTCTGGCACAAGATCTCAGGGAGGAAGTGGAAAAAATAAAAAGAGGGGAAAACAGCGCAGACCTAAAGATACACAGTTTACCCTCTGGTATGTGTTCCATGTAGGCAATATTGCACACGCATTGTTATTTATATATTACTATATGCGTACTCATATGGAAAGGATATTCAGTGAACGTAAAGTTATTTTTAATCTTTGACAAACGAAACTTTCTTCTGCCTAGAACCACTCTTAAATACCTTGACTTAGTTTATTCAGGTCATATTGAAGACAAGCAGAACACGTCTTTTTTCACGCTTCACACTTCTATAGTATTATGAAATCCTGTCAGATATTCAGGCTAATGTACCCCTATGGTAAAATACGATACAAATAGAAGGAGTAACAGGTCAATACATTTAATGTTTTCAAGATAAATATGTTGCGTATATGCAATCGAAGCTCGGTCAATAATCAACAGTTCAATTGAAATCTTCAAATTGCAAATCTGATGATTCATAGTAAAGAGAATCTCTATCAAGATGGGTCTCATAGAAACAGGTATGGTCAGTTTTTTCCTTTCGATAATACTCACATATGGTTATTGGGGCACCCCTTGATTGCCAATAACACTATAAAAGGGACTTTTGCACAGCTGTACTGGATCTAGAAACCCGAATCTGACGAGGTTTGACAAAATGTCATATCGATACCAGAAGCTGCCAGTGTTTATTTTATCCATCCTCTTACTGTACATTTTTGGCGAGTAATTGAATATTTCTTTTTATATGAAATTCATTTGAGTTATGATGTAGTATAAGCCAAAAAGAAAAAAAAAAGATTGTAGCGAATGACTAAGACAAGTCAGTTCACATTTCCCAATTGCACATTACCCAATTGCACTTTATGAAATTCATATTCACAAGTGCAAGTACAGCTCTGCATGTCAGAGTGCACTCAACTTGTTTTGATCAAACTTCCTTTGCAAATGAAAGGTTTTGTGCCTTTTATATTTATGATTCACAAATATCACAAAAACGACGAGGACCAACTTTCGTTTTCAATAAAGATGAGTCAAGAGAACCAAAAGGTTATTGGCCAATTACATCTTTATCTTCGGCACAAGTAATGAAATGTTGATAAGTGTTGCTAGTTTAACATATTTTCGAAACACTAAAGTCTGCAGTTAATGGAGAGTATTTCCAAGGATGAGATGACCAGTTTAACGCCGCCAGCTACCCTTTATGGGTGACTGCTTGTCTCAAGTCAGGATTGAAAATTGTTTCCACTTGTATCAGAACACAAATCATGATGTTTTGATACCTTTGTATATCTTTCCTGTCATTGCTGTGTGAAATTAATGAATATGCGTAATATTTTCTGAACTAATCGATGTGCACTACTTTGGCTTTACTTTGCCGTGGACTATGTTTACCAATTCATAGTTATAAAGAAAGTAGAGTGTGTTTACAATGTTCCAGATTCACAAATATCACAAAAACAATGAGGGCCTTCTTTCATTTTTGCTCTAATCTCAGCAAGCTGGAAGTCAAATAAACAGGCCAGTCATATTTTATTTTATCTTTCGCACAAGTGATGAAACATTGGCTTTAAGAAGTTAGGTTGATGTGTTTGGAAACATTAAGTTCTGAAGTCGATGGATTTTTTTTAAAGGTTGACAGGACTTATTTAAAACTTCCAGTTGCCTTTTATAAGAGACTGCCTGTCTGAAGTTAGGAGGAGATTTTATTTTATTTATTTATTTTTTTTTTTTACACTGGTATCGAAGATTTATGCTGTTTTGAAAGCTCTTTATTCTCTTTGCTGTCATTGTTGGTTGAAATCTATGAATATTGATAGTTTTTTCTGAAAAAATTATTTCCCTTAAAATATCAAACTTTACGATCATTACTATTGTCCAGCTCTAGATTTACCTATGCAGTGTATTGTCTTTGATATATCTACCAGAAATAGATTGAACAGCTGGGTTACCAATTGGCTTGTTCTAATTTATCTTCCGTATTTGCTTATTCAAGACGTAAGTGGGATCTCGTAGTACAATGAATGTCATCTGTAAAAATAGATATAGACTCACACCAGTGCCAGTACATGTACCCAAGTTCATAAACGTGAAAAAGACTAAAAGAAACAGCATGCATAAGATCAAACATTTGCTGGGAGACCTCCCACATTGAATAGAATAACAGCTTGGTTTTAATTTGGCCAGTGATTTTGAAAGGGTAATGTTCAACCAATGGCGTCAATTCCTAAATGACAAAAAACGTTTATGTAAATTTCATTCAGATTTTAGAACTTTTTTATTTCAACAGATACTGCAGTAAAGTATCGGGTAAATGAAAGAGAGATCATGTTAACATTGGTCTATATACTGATGCTGTTTTGTGGCATCTTCCAAAGGCTTTGCTACAGTCAATCACCAATTAATATTAAAACATTTAGAAAGAATAGGATGTTACAATTGGAACTCGGTCCAATTATATGAGAAAAAAGTGCGGTAGTCACCAAGGTTTTATCCTGAACCATATTTGTTCAATTTGTGTCTGAACGATGCGCAGTCAGCAGCACATTCTAAATTGTTACTATATGCTAATGATTCATGGTTGATATTCAGGAATATATGTAAGAGAAATAGTGCCACCTTGAGCTAAGAGCTAAGTAAAGTTCAGAAATGATGGATTTAATAATGAACTTCCTCTTCATCTGGGAATGACAGAAAACATATTGTTTTTAACAAGAAAAAACTTGTCAAAAAGGATTTGGGTTGCACATATTATACTCAGAGCAAAACAAAAAAAAAAATAAAATGCGTAGGTATGATCTTGAACACAGGTATGGGCATAAAAAAAGGCCGGAGTATCAATAAACAAGATAAAATAATTTTTTGCATCAAAAACCATTATATTTATTTATTTATTTATTTATGTGTATGTATTTATGTATGTACGTGTGTATGTATGTATGTATGAATGTATGTATGTATGTATGTATTTATATATTCATTTATTTATTTATTTATTTATTTATTCATTCATTCATTCATTTATTTATTCATTCATTCATTTATTTATTTATTTATTTATTTATTTATTTATTTATTTATTTACGTATTTATTTATTTATGAAAAAGCAAAGAAATCCGGCTGGCTCAACTTTCTCTAAGGCTATGTATAGCTATGGCTGTAATGCGTGATACACTAAGTAAGTCACTGAAGGGTAGGCTACAAACAAACCAAAACAATATGATTAGATATACTTTAGGGGGTCAAAACGCATTTGGCGTAGGTTTTGAATAATTCAAATATTTGAACTGGTGGTATGGCAAGATTATTTCGCTCTTCTACACTTGTAGAATATCAGCAACAGAACATAACCAGAGTACATGATAAATGTAATTAGGGTAAGAAGTACTTGCATCAACAGAACAAGGGACAGTAGTGCAATCTTTGTTCTTCTGGAAGTGGAAATTCACAGTAGACAGAATTCTAGATATAAATTTGTGGAACAGTCTGCCAGGAGAAGCTTAACGGTGTTCAAGAAATCAGGTTTGTAAAACCAGGGTATAACATGTTTTCTACCTGAGATGGACGCAAAGGACCGGCATGGTTTTGTTTGCTTAAGATAATTCATACAAAGGTACTTAAAGTATTTTGATATCTGTACAAAAATTGTGTTTTTCTTACATAAGGTCATTGTTATACATGCATAACTTATAACTTCAATGTTTTATTTTACATAGTGTGCTCATTCATAATTGGGCTTTTATGACATATAATGGCAAAGTATCTGCTAAGTAGTCCACTATGAAAATTATGCTTTGGCAGCCATCAGGCTTTCTTGTGCTCCCTTTTCATGATACTTGGTTCATAACTTTAAAAGTAAAAAGGAAAGACACATTTTTTTTTTTACATGGATTGTGAAAGAAGTCAAGCATTGACTTATCGAGTCACTCTCCATGGCACAGATGTTGGCGTATACTTCCTACCTTGCCTAGTGGAGGAAACCGATGAACTCAGAGAAAACCACCGTGCACGGTTAAAGTGGTAGGAAGTTTTTCCACATGTTGCCCAGGACGAGAATGGAACCCGGGTCGCAGAGGTGAAAGGCGAGCGTCTTACCCCTCAGCCAACCATGCACCAGACTTTAACACAATATATGGGAAAACTAAATTTCTATCTTCCATGGACACTGAATTCATGTGTGTATGTGGATTGTAATTTATGAATACGGGTAATAATTATACTGGACTATTTGATCAATACTACATAGGCTTTGATGTGCTGTGAGCTGTATTCTCTGACTAGCACTTATAAGGGAGGAGGAGCTTTGATGTATTGATCCACAAAATGGATGTAGGCCTACTTTTGTTTCAGTCAGGAAAGTAAACTGGTTAGTATGGAACACAAAAAGTAGTGGTCCAACCATGCCACTTTCTTTCCTTTGGCACAAGTGATGAATTTTGTGTTTTAAGTGGATTGGCCTGTATCTTTTGGGAGCGTCTGGAGCGTTCAGAAGCGTCAGGAGCCTTTCACCTTGTCAAAAAACAGGCGGGAAAAATGCCCGGTAATCTCTGCTCAAGATGCTCTATGTCCTCTCTCGTGACACGCTCATCAGTCGAATATATTACCGGTTTACCTTTTACATTCCTTCCCTGCTATGTCATTCAGTAGAAGGAAGGTCACACCTTCTATCAGGGGACTAGTTACGTACAATCATTGTTCCAATTTGTAAATCAGACTTCAGTTACACTTTGTGAAGTGGGACCGTTAATTAATTCCCCTCAACACTCTGAAGTAATACATTACATTAATACAGTCAAGACTGTTAATGTCCCCCAGGATCACAACTGTTTGTGAATGCACAATGTGACACCAGCCCTTTTGATTTGAAACTTTCGTAGCCATCCCATATGCACTCACATCCAATATGGACTCAGCTACCCTACCATATTGGTTTTCAATTTTTGCATGGATATATTCAAAATGTCCGTCAGAAAAATTTAGAGATGGGCACCCCTTAATGCTGGCTAAACCAAATGGTTTCCAAGTATTGTTGGTTCTTCTTTTCCATAGGAAACATTCAGATTTGACTTCACCCTTTTATGGCAATAATTGCATGTAGGTCCACGAAAGAACTTATGCCTTATTTTCTGATCAGCTGGTTTATCAGACTGAGGATAATAGACCAGTTCATAGAACCCGGGTTTATTCGGTTCACTTCGGGAAGCCCACCCTGCTTTGTTTACATTTTATGCTCGACCACGCTGGCCGGACTTAACGTGGAAGGATCAGAAAGTAAAACACAGGATGTGCTTGGGTTCAATGAAAAATCCAACCGTCAGGAAACTAAATATGCACATTTCACCGCTGATGTGACATTTTAGGTTAAAGATTTGCACTGTTCAGCACAATCCATGCTGTAATCACTAGCGTTAGCCGTGGCATCCCTTTTGAATATATGAAAGTGTGGGCCCTACTCGGCCACTTGCTGATTGGACAATCAGGCCAACAATGGAATGCATAATTAATTTGGGTTGGGAAAAGTTCGGTGCCAGTCGGTATGAACAGGTCTATTATTGGGCTTTAGTTCTGCAGATTTTGACGGGTGGCGAGAGTGACCATTTCCTGTGGTTTTGTTTCCAAATTTAGATCTTAACTGACCCTGTTTGAGTTTTCAAAACAACCTTTTAGGTGTCAATTCATAGTCATCAGCCAACACTGTGGCTTCATGTAATTATTTGCCCTAAGTTCATCCAGGTAGGTCTTGGTTTCTTTTTGAATGGCCCTGTAACAGTCATGTACGATAATCAGTTTTCTTAGTTTGTCAAAATCATTTTCTATTTTTCTGGAGGCACACCAACTATCAAATGGATTTCCTTTCTTTCTGGTAAAAATTCCACATAGATTTTATCACGTTCCCTTTGGCTGTTCCTGAATTTCTGTCTATAGGTCTAAGATACTAACTCATGTGTTTTCAGAACAGCATCTTTTAACACATCATACTCGGAATTTCGTTTTATGGAGACCGATGATTAAAATTCTTGTGTTTTATTGTTTTTTTTTTCAATAAGCACACGCGGCAAAAAAAGAGGCCACATCCTTCAAAGCCATTCTAAAATCTCTGTTATTTATTCATTTATTATCTTATTTATTTATTTTGTTGTTTTTTTATTTTATTGAAACATAGAAAGTTTCATCACACTTCTCCTTCATTTTCGTACAAACTGTTCATTTTTGGCTACATCAAAAGGTCCTGACAGTGCCGAGTTATTTGATCTAAAATGTCTTATTTAATTCAAGCTCTCTTAGCTTTAACATATATTCTCTTGCCTCTCTTTCTAATTTTAGCTGGTGCTCTCCTGCTTCCTTTGCTTCCTTTTGTGCAGCCTGTGTCGATCCAAATCCCACAGAGGTACAATTTGTTTCCAATATGGTACAATTAAGCACCAAATATACCATTCCCCTCAAAGACACTGTCAGAACTCCATAGCTAAAATGTATAAAGGAGTACATCCTTGGTAATAACAATGACTTTCAGTTCCGCTGGCTTGAAGACCCACAACGTCTGCCAGATCTCATAATTCTCGTCCCCTAGTCTACAACTTTGCCTGTATGTAGGTCACCACTTCGGTTTTTATTGTTTGCTTTGACAAAGCAGGCCAACGCAGTGACCTGGCACACACTCAATGCATACAGTGACCTCTCCAAATCAAAACAAATGGCCATAATCACATTCATAGCAACATTGGTATTGCAACTTAGTGTTTATGTTTTCGTAATTTTTTGAATGTGTACCTTTCATACTACTTGAATTCGCTCTTGTTGGGCTGGAATTTATAAATGTGACCGGGAACTACTTTATGATTTTTATTCTACTACGTATGTGTGAACAATGTATTATATGAATATAAAAGCATCAATAAAACACCCCACTCTTCGCAAGTAGTTTAAATGTTCACGTGACTGATGCAACATAAGGGATACGCTTTGCCATATGGTTTTATCGTAACGTGCAAAAACACGAACCTGTTAAAAGAGAAGGGTACTCTTTATTTGCAATGACCTATAAAAGCCAAGTTCATTTAAACAATTAACGTTTATATACACACATTCCCTTTAATTGCTATTTCTCCTAATGTTCCAATTGCTCTTCTGTTGTTGTCTTTTTTGCAACCTTTGTCACTTTGACTGAAGGAAGGACTCAACTCGAACCGTTTAATCTCCATGGGCATTTATTGACACTAGGACATCACTGCGACATCATAGAGACATACTGCAACAATATACACATAATCAACATATAATCATCTTTACTTCTCATTTGGTATAACTTTTAATTTATATACCATTTATCGTAATATATCATTGATCGTAACTATTTTTAACACTTGTTCATTTATAACTTCATATACAATATTCTATTAAACAATATACCAAGTTTTAACAATATACATTTCACCATTTAACAAATACTTCAATAATCTATGCTCTTGGTAAATAATTCATAGTTAAATAGAATTTCTAACCATTAATACGGCCAGTGAAAAAAGTAAGTTGAAACAACAGCGACACCTGCTGACAAAATATGTAACTAAAGAGAACAAAGCGTAAAACACATTGAAACCACGGGGAAAAAAGTATAGACTATTAAAACCCAAAAATGCCAAACTTTTTATGTTCAAATCGCATAAATAAGAATAGTCCTGTTTACATAGATATATAAGAAAAGCTTACTTTAAGGCATGAAATTACACTCTGAATCGTTGCTAACCCCTTAACACTTGAATGCACGCAATGACTTTATGACGTGCGCACGTGCTAAGAAAGGATATTTGTCGCCCGCTCCTTTGACCAATTCATACCAGAAAATACGCTGCCAATAATTTTAGCTCATGCATAATATGAATCTTTACCTTGATACATACATATATATATATATACATAGCTTTAATATTTACCCTTTATAACCAATGTTAAATACTCTCTCAATTCAATATACTCCATATACGTAACGTGTACAAGCTATCAACTTCATTTACACCTTGACATAACCTGATTTTACAACACTCTTTTACATGTTTTATGGCTTTTAACCAGCATTTAAACGCAATATACTTACACAGCTATTTTGCGGGATTACACGGTCTATCCAACCCCAGTGAAGAACAGAACTTCAACCATGTTAGTACCTATAAGCAACATACGAACGATGCCCATAAATACTGCAAAACCACTGGAATTTGAAACATTTTAAAACGAACACGATGAAATAGCAATTGACACACGCAGGTCTCTACTTACGCTAGTTCCTTCGACGCTTGTTAATTACATTATATGCAGGTGCGGGGACAAAGCCCCTAACTCGCGACTCTCTCGACCTCGATACAACTCTTCAGCTCGTTGAAAAATGGGGATTCTATCCACATGCCGCCTGCTAACAGTATATATATATATATAGCAGCGCGAATGAATCACCAACATTATAATATAAAAGGAAAGTAGTACCTAAGCAAAAAAAGGGAAAAACTATAGAACCCTACCCTCAATACATTATTAACCCGTGTATACGGTACCATAACACTACAGGGTTTACAAAGACACATGTACAACAACAACAAAAAGAAAAACCATGGAGACATATAAAAACATTTAAACGAAAAATACAAAACACGAGCTGGTGTTTGACAACCTTACTCTTGTTACCTTTCTACAAGCGCGTATAAAACAAACATATTTTTTTCCCTACTAAAATTAAATATGAATGTGTTTAAATTTCAGGTTCATGTAAGAGAAAGATTAGTGACAGGGAAGCAGTACCAGTCCAAAATGCTCCATCGGGTATGTGCAGTAGTCTTATGTACAACTGTTTGTGTCTCCAGTGCCTATTTTTGGAGAACAGATTAAAATGATACGTTGCGTCATTCAATATTATTCGTAATTATCATGCAACTCAAGCACTTCACTAGGGTCAGTTTTAGAAAGATACATTTTACATATACAGATAAGTGGAACATGTGCTGTGAGTGTAGTAGCTACGGGCAGACACCGGTAAAATAGAACTTCACATGCATTATACAGAAAACAGATGCTTGACGAAAGAAATACAAGTCCTTAATGTAAAATAAAAAGATGATTTTCACTGTGCATAGTTTGGAGTTGCGAACCTTTGGTATATTCATCTGGCAGCGGAACTAACCAACATTTATACCATAGCCATATTTCCCTTGTCGTATTCAGACCACCAACGCACCTTCCCAATTTCTTAATACATGGCACTGCTTTGGTGTCATTTAGCCTTAATAAAATATGTTTATCTGCCAGTGTGCAAAAGGTGCACTTCCAAGTATCAAATGCCTGTTTTAGTTGTAAGTAATCAGAACAGGCATTTTAGATTTCATTAAGAACAAAAGTTGATGAAGAGTACGTGCTTTATCAATTTTACACACACACACACACACACACACACACACACACACACATATATATATATATATTTCAATTTTATAGTTATCATCATCATCATCATCATCATCATCATCATCATCATCATCATCATCATGTACAGCTAATCAGCTTTGTAGAGTATCAAGTACAGCCCATGTATAAAGTCATTTCATATATTTGCCAATTAAATGTTAAAAGTACTTATGTAGTATATATTATCATATCCAGTCTTGCATTTTGTTTTTATTTTCGACACATATTGTCAGAACTTTGTCACATCATCATACATATTATCAGAATTTTGATTATCATAGAAGTATAATCTGACGGATAAACACACGTTCAAACTTGTGCACCCTGGTCCTGTGTATCTGAGGCGGTGTTATGCTGCTTTTCCAGTTTACAATCTAAGCTTTTTACAGGATCTTGCAGTGCCTGCTAGTTATTATCAGCTTTTTGCACAATATAACATCAAGCACCGTACTTACATTTAATTTTCACACTATGGTAGCACGGACTATTTACAGCTATGGCTGTCTGAAAGTTAATGCCAAAGCACATTGCTGGCGTTTCACTGCTGTATCTTTCCATTCCAACCTATTCTAATGTGTTTTATTTACATTTCCAGATCATTTCCTTTCCATTTGTATATTTTGGACGCAATTGAAACAGTTAGAGCAAAGTGTTCCATACTCTTTTAGGGAAATGGCATGCTGTCTTTGCAGCGCATTGTGTTGGATATGTGTAAATAGCACTTTTGAGTCTGTCGATGTGGTGGAATCTTAGTTCAAAACCTGTGTTTGTGATTTTGTGGTTTATCAATTTAAAACCAGTGTTGGTGATGTGCAGGTTTTTTTCAGTTCCAAAGCGAGTGTCTTCGTTTGAGTATGTTTTTTTTTTTTTTTTCACAAATGAACAGGCTGTTCTTTTCTCCAAACAGACCTGGCAACTTGTTTTCATTTCTACATACTGGAAAAACAGGTTTTATTACATTCATTCATTTCATCCGTAATCCAACGTATCATACCTTATTTTCTTCATCGTATTTAGTTGCACTTTGCAATAACTAAGGCCATCAATAATTTCAATATTTGTGGCACGTGACAAATTGAAGTATACATGAGACATTTGCCGAGAGGAGCACAAGTTTGATCTGTTCTTAAGCATATGGTTCACTGACTTGAAGCGCATTATACCATGCACAGTATTTTAGTTATTTCTGTTGAAGCTGGAGTAAAAGCTGACGTTTTATGATTTGAAGTAATATGCTTTATAAAACATTCAAAAGGACAGGCGAACGTTTGATGTCTTCAAAGGGAACGTAGATCTCGTCCAAATGTGCTAATATATGGGTAGGCTTGTTCCCCTAAAAAGGACGCATATAATAAACTGGAGGACGATTGTCACAGGAAGCAGGTGAGAGACTAAAACAAAAAGTAAGCCCAGGTCAGGATCAATAAATAATTTAGGGTCATGTTAAACCAACAGCGAAAGGGAATGGATACCAATGTATGCCACGTGTGTACATCTTTCTACAAAGGCCATGCAAAGATCATGTCACGTTCACCTCATTAAAAATTGCAATGTTTCAAGTTGAAAATCAGTTGAAGCCTTGTCACTAAGTGAGTTTCAATGAATGAATCCCCCAAAGACACTTTGCAAGGGCATAATAGCAGTGAAAAAAAAACATGACCCATATTCATACATTCCAAACCCAACAATGACAGTAAAGATATTCTAGAGTCACCGAATCATCAGTCACCCATAAAAGGCAACTGGTCGTTTTAAACCAGTCCTCTAAACTTAAATGTTTGGACATATTGACTGATCACGTTGTAAACGGTGGTATAAGTGCTCACTTAATTGTGAGTTTAAGGTACAAGTGTTTTTCTTTCTTTTTTCCATATTAGTTCTGTTGTATGATTTAGTCATTTAAATATATTAATTGGTTCTCTCATGTCGTTTTACTCATTATTATCATCATCATCATCATCATCATCATCATCATCATCATCATCATCATCATCATCATCATCATTATTATTATTGTTATTGCTGTTTAATTCGTTGCAGTTTCTAGTAATGTAGGAATGGGACAAGCTAAACACAAAGTCAGTGATCGTGCGTCTTGTTGTTTTTTTTTTGGGGGGGGGGTGGAAGGTTGGTTTTTTTTTTTTTAATTTTCTTTCTAGTTCTGGACATATCATCATGAACCAAGGTAATCACAGTGCCAGCAATTATTTCATTTACACATACAACACAGCTAAGACTTATTATACTTAAATTTAAGCTTGCAAAGCCTGTTGCCTTATGTGTTTAAACGCAGCAAATTAAATGTGCTTCAGAACTAAAAAAGACTGGTATCTTGTCACTTTTTTTTCGTTTTAAGGCCTTGTGCTTGAGTAGATTACTGTAATGATCCTATATTTTCTGTTACCCTCCTTTTTAATTCACTTTCTATTATTTAGATCCTGCTAAGATAACCATTTTATTTGCAGAAGGAAGCTTATTAGAATCTCTACAAAAATATTTCCTTATGGAAATGAACATTTTCTTTTTTTTTTTTTTTTTTTTCTTTTTTTTGTTTAAGGTTCAAATAAGAGAACGTACGACTACAGTGAAGCATCATCAAGTACATATTTCGCGCCGGGTATGTTAAATATAAAGATGTTTACATATCTGAGTGAAAATGCTTATTTACTCTCAACCCATTTTCAATCTTACATTGTTATATTCAGTTGTGTATTTAGGGCAGATTATGCCGTTGACTCACTCTCAACCTCAAAATTTCGCGCTACATTTGATTACATTTATTCCAAAATATACTCCACGTCGCATGTGACCTATAGTCTAACATCCTTGATGTCCATTTGGTTTTGACTAATTTTAGTACCGTAGGCCTCTACTACACATCACATTGGGTTTACATTGATATATCTGCATATATATATATATATATATATATATATATATATATATATATATATATATATATATATATATATATATATGAAATTCTATAATTTTATGATAAATGTTATGATTAAATATATACCCGAACAAACAGGAGCTGAAAAAACTGCCAGGATTCATTTTTTTTTTCAGATCTTCTTTTTTAGGAAATGTGATCATTCAAAAATTAAGTGCCCGCAATTTGGTGTACCTTCAAAGGTGAAAGGTTCTATTCAGAAAACTAAAATGATTGCAAATAATTAAAAAATGTTACACCCACGTTAATTCCGGTCTTTAAAAGATAGTAAGATTATTAGTTAATGCATGAAAGATTATTTTACCATATCCATGGATTTCAAAATCATTATAACCTTGTCACAGATATATACCAATTTCAACGATTATCTCGCAATGTTTTAATTCTTGTCAGTTGCATCTTATGGACGCATGCCTTTCTCAAGCCAGGAGTGAAAATCACTTCTTCACATAGGTGTTGAAAGCTGACTGTTGATGTTTTTTCATTCTTGGGTCTGATTTAGATGAATTGGACTTTAAAAAAAGTCTCTTTGTTGGGTTAGACCTTATGAATGTGCGCAATTGTTAAATTATTTAATAAATACCTCAATATCTATGTAGAGTGGTGAGCTGCGTCCTTCGACCAAGAGTCACAACTGATGTAGAGTGTGTTTGGGATATTTCAGATTCGTCAATGCCACCAAAAAAAAAAAAAAGACAAAAAAACAAAACAAAAACGAAAAAACAGACTTAAAAAAATAAAACAAAACAAAGTATGTTTAAAAAGGACAAAAAAAAGATAAAAACTTATATTCTCCTTAGCTCTCATCTCAACTCAATGACCAGTCAGGAAGACCAAAGTAGGAAGTTTGAGAGAAACCTTTGTTAGTCAATTTCTTGACAATTTGCTGAACCATGACCAAGGTGTTGTACGGATATACCATACATGAACGTTTTACCTGCCTTACATGTTGGAAAGAAGCAATATTTTTTTTAAGGCATGCCTTAGGTGTGAAAAATTATGGGGAGAACTTGACAAACAAAGACCGTTTCACATCAAGATACCTGATCATAAGGGACGGTTAGATAGGGTGAGCA